>CM034312.1:71622320-72222320 GCA_019925795.1 Dendrobium chrysotoxum | reverse complement strand
GACCTATCAAGGATTTCGTAAACGTTCTTTGGGTGTTGTACAGTTTGATACAACCAGGAATAGATTTCTGGCTGCGGGAGATGAATTCTTGATAAAATTCTGGGACATGGACAACACCAACCTTTTAACTACGAGTGAAGCTGAGGGTTCTCTCCCAGTAAGTTTTACATTGATTCTGCTGTATTAATTCTGTTAAAATATTTTGAACTATAAGCATAGTAATTATTTTTTAAATTCTAACTTCTCACTTGTGTTTTAGATTCTAACATTTTTATTTGACTTTAGGCAAGTCCAAAGATACGCTTCAACAAGGAGGGTACTTTGTTGTCTGTTTCTACACATGATAATGGAATTAAAATCTTGGCTAATGCTGATGGATTGCGTTTGCTTCGCACGTTTGAAAATCGTTCTTTAGATGCTTCAAGGACAGTGTCAGAAACCATGACAAAGGTATACCAGCATAGCCATCTAGCCTTGACCATAATACAGAAAGTCTTATTATTGGTTTTTGGTATTTTGTAGCCTATTATAAATCCATTGTCGGCTGCAATCACTACTGCTACCAGTGCTGTTACCAGTGCTACAATGAGTGATAGGCCTGCTACCATAGGGATTGCCACTGGAATGGTCTGTTGATCTTCTGCTTTCAGATTGTTGATTTTGTTGTACACATTTAAATCTTACCATTGACACCATTTTGGCAACCTTTTGGCTCTGTTATGATAAGTTCTATGTGGATGCATGGCTATAAACTTCAATTGACTCTCATGTTCACATAACTTGTTTAGAATGGAGACAGCAGAAGTTTGGTGGATGTGAAGCCAAGATTAATTGATGAGTCCATGGAGAAATCAAAGATCTGGAAGCTGACTGAAATTAGTGATCCATCTCACTGTAGATCTTTACGGCTAATGGATAATCTGAGACCAATGAAGGTATATTTTTCAGGATGTGGCATCTTGTAACTTGTTGCTTTGGTTAAACTTGCTATTCAAGACAGTGCGCACGAGTCAGTTATCCGTTTTCTGCTATGGACATTAAAGAGCATTTTTTTTTGTCAAGGCTTCTTATGTTTTCCTCTTTTAGTCTGAAGTTATCCCAACTATTGGAGATATGGTCTTAAAAATTCGGAATGTGTATTCAGATATTAAATATAGCTTTCATGTAAATGCGCAAGTGTCACGACCCGGCCCGGCTAGCCCGAATTAACGGGGCGGGAACAGGCAGTCGTACGGAGAACACTTATCACGTTCATATCATAAAACTTTCAATTCATAAATGACATAAACATAAATATCATCTAATAACAATGTAAGAAAGAGCCACTAAATATCCAAACAGAAAATATCTCTAATACATCAAATACTCAAAATCACTTAAAACATAAATATAAACTAGAAACATAACCATAGTCCACGATACATCAACAACCACAATTCATAACATGAACATAAAACCTGTCGACCTGGGATCCTCTACGACGGTAGGTGATCGGTCTTTCGACCATCACTCTCTAGCAGTTTTTTCTGAAAAACATTCCCACAAACAGGGGTGAGCTAATGCTCAACAGGTAACAGGTATTCATCTTAAATTCATAAAATAATTAAAATAGGACAATTAAGCATTTAATTTTCATTATGAAGGATTTGAGAAAGTAAAGAAAACATATATAATATTGATATGCATAAACTGAAAAAATTTTCATAATAAATTTTCTTGAACCTTTTTCCCTTAACATTTTTCTTTCTTTTTCATAAACTTTTCCTTTCTTTATAGCCTTTCATTAAATGCATAAAATACATATATATAATATAAAACACCCGTCCCAGAAGTACTAGAGTTTTGTACTGATCAGGTATACAGTCAAGATTTGGCCATTACTTTACCATTTGGCTCCGAAAAGCTCCTTTATCATTGGCTCTGTAGAGCCCCTTTACCATTTGGTACTCCGGATCAAACATGCACATGCAATCATAATTTGTATATCATAGGAATTTAGTCATTTAGAAAATCATATGTTTTTCGAAGGTCCTCATGTTTAACTAGATATCAGTTAAAGGACATGCCATAAAAAAGATGTGAAATTTGTCATATGCCTTATGTTTTATTTTACAAGATTAATTTTCTTTTATCGATAAACACAATGACATGAATATAAACATAACACGTAAAAAGGAAGTAGATAGGAAAAATTCATAAACATGAACATATGAAATTCATTCAAAATCATAACATTTAAAAGTGTAACATGAACTTAATTACATAAATTTAATTTAAATATCAATACATGAATTTAATTTGAATATCAGTACCTACCTCACAATTGCAAAGCAACCTCTACGACGTACGACGTTGCTTAAACACTTGTCGTCCCTTTATGATTAAGACCTAAGATTACACGTAAAGAAATGTCAACAGTAATTTCCTTAGCTTTATACATTCTTAAATTGTCTAACTTTTTCCTTGATTATTATTCGATCCTCACCATGCTTAAGAAAATTAAAATAATTTAATTTGAATTTTCGGATTTAATAAAATACTAAAATTTTGGAAACTTAAAAATCACCAATTTCATATCAAATCCCTTTCAAACTTTCCCCTAGACATGATTAATTATTACTTTAATTTATTTTCGGATTATTTAATATGAAAAAAAATAGAAAAATACAAATTCCTGAAAAATCCTAAAATTTCATTTTAGAAATACTCCTAGGATCCATAGGAAATATTTTTTGTGAACCCTCATTAGGGTGATGGACATCACCCTAATGTTTTTATTAATTGTAATGAGAACTATTTATAGTGCAACAACATGCCTGAAATAGGATTGCGTCATTTGCCTACTGTAATTTAACTGGATCTTCCAAATATTAATGGAGTGGCGTTGCCAATGAAGCACTGCAAAATTAAGTACAATCCATTCATACTGGATGAAATGAAATGTAAACTAAATTAAAATTACGTTCTTCAATATCACTACCAACAGGTTTGTACACAGACCCCAATCTGCATCAAGGTTCATTTCACTATGATTGAATACTTGAACATATTTTAAGAACAATCTTTAAGATGTGATTCTCGTGAAAATAATAAGGGTGATAAAAGGTAAATTCATTAATGTCTTATGCTTGAATATGATGAAAGTAGAATTTCACTAACCTACTTCTCTGAAGATGGCTTTCACAGAGGCATAGAAATTGATAAGTGCATTCAGAGAAAAATAAGGATGAATGATCTCTTTTGGACCACCTTTAGATCTGTCATTTCAACACCTATGCAGTCTAGGTCACCTAGTAGAAAGCACAACCTTTTTCTTATAATGCTACAATGGCGCATACAGACACAACACTTGCTAGGATTTGTATTGGGCTTTAAGCAAAAAAATGAGAAAGAAATCATAAAGGAATTGAATTGACAGCAGTTTTCACCCATTTATTTGGTTTAGATGAAATTGAATAAATTTTTTATCTGTCTTGTTTGGTTCATAAGAACTTTAGTTTTTGTTTTTTTAAGTGAATATGTGATTCATAATGATTTCTCAATAAATTGTCCTTTAAAAGTTTCACTAGGTGGGGTAGAGAATTTTAAATGAAAATATACATTTGTTCACATTTTTTATAGATAAATCCAATTACTTATTAATTTTATTAAAACTAAAAATTCAATAGAAATTGTGAAGTAAAATGCATTTGCATTTCCTTCAATTCCTTTAAACCAAACATACCTAATATGTCAACAAGCAGGTTACATAACACATCAATCCCTCTTATGCTTTAGCAGTTGAGTCTGTTGGGTTTTAGGATGGCATGTTTGTGGTCCATATGAGAATATGAATGATAATGATCCATATTCTAGAGATGAATAATTAAACTGTGATGACTCTCAAAATCATTTTGTTGTTGTGAGTTGGTGAATATTGAGAAGAGGATTCACCTTCCATTCTAGGCTACCTGCATAGCAAGGAGATGCAAGTTAGTCATTGATATTGATAATACCATGAGCTTAGTATTTGAAGGGCTTGATGCAATCTCATTATTAGCCACATCAAAGTACGTTCAATGTTTGAATTCGTTACCAACACATCTAACTTTAAAAGATGACTTGTTCCAATACAACTGGGTAGTTATGCTGATATGATTTGATGTGTCACCCTAATTGTGGATGTTCTTTGCATTTTATGAGGTCACCTCTTGCTCTATCCATAGATGTTATCCATTATGATAGATCCAACACTTGTGCATTCAATCATGAGTCACTACAATTATACTCATCCCTAAGGCTTATTGCAATCACCGTAAAAACCCTTAGAAAAGATTTTGTTAGTAAGCCTTCCAAGACAACCTCACCTAAGTCACTAATCCTATTCTAATATCCTTGAGAAGTTATGACAATTAAAAGTGAATATGACATGAGTGTGCTATATGTTGTATGTTGACACCTATATATCAGTGGGATAAAGACTTGTTGTTGTTGATGATGATGACACCTATATATCATATTGTTCCTACTACAATATTTACTTATTTTAGTTGTCCATTGAAATCTCGTTTATATATCCTAGAAAGCATATAAACTTCATTTTGTCTCAGCATGCATCATATTTGGACTGATACATTATTTGCTAAGCTTATAAATAAAACTTCATGCTTAGAAAAATTGCAAATTGCCACTAAGAATAACTGTAAACTGCAATATTGTTTTGATTTATTAACTACTAGGAATAACTATTTATGGTATGCTGAGTTGCATGGGCACATTCATGGTCTCTATTATGATGGTTCCTTTCATTAAAGCCAAAACCATAGTGATTATCTCTGCCTTGTTGAGTCTGAAGGTGGATGGTCCAACAGTTTAGTTTTCATAACATTAGTGAATTTATCCTTAATTGGAAATTCATTTCCAAGTTTTGTTTTCCTATCTTTTCTATTGGAAGAAATTTTTGTACGGTGGGAATATTTCTTAGCATTTCTCAGTTCCTCATCATAAATTTCCTCCACTTGTTTTAATTTCTGTCTTCATTATTAATTTCTCATTCATCATTTCTTATTGAATCATCCTATGGCTTGCACATAGCATGCATAAATGCATTAATTAGAGCTTGTGGACTACTATAATTTTATGTCTACCATTGAGTTCAAGGAAAGTTGATATGGTGATGGTTCACTTACACTTGGAGATGATGCTAGCTCTAACGATATGTCCATATAAAGCTGGCGTGTATTAGGCTCAATGCATATGAATTAGAACTCCCTAGGGATTTCAGCATTAACAAAGCTAATGTGGCTAGTTTGACTTTAGGCCACAAACCGACAACCAATATTTTTTTTGTTCTACTGGATTTGTATCGATGGTTCAATGGGTAACTTCACAATCATAGAAGCAACTAGTTGGACAACAATATGATCATTTCTCATCAAATTTTCTACATAAAAATCACCAAGCTTTCTAGATGAAGAGTTTTTCACCACCAGTGCGAGTATATCAATGTTAACTTGGTAATTAGAGGAGATCCTCAGTACCTTTGGGATAGTGCTTATGGTGGAGGCCCAAGGAGGAATGGCCTTTTAATGATGGATAAGGGGTTTTGGAGGCTTCAAATGATATTATTAAAATAGTAGAAGCTATAGATTAGATTTTGGAGAGGTGGATCTAGGGTAAAAGGTAAGATAGGGGTCAATTAAGTGATGGCATCACCCAAGATTGAAAACCCAATTTATGACTCTAGACTTTTGGTGGGGATGATGTGGGGGATTCTAAACTTGAAATCATTTGAAAACTTTAGGGGGATATGTTTACTTATATTATGAGAAGTTTCATGATTTTTGGTGACCTTGTGATCTTTTTTTTTTTTTTTCAAAATTTTGAACTAGACTAGTCATGCGGAAACCCAATCTCGATAGCAGCCCATGGTGGGATGTTTGGTTTTGGAAAAGAGGTTTATGGCTTGAATAAATTAAGAAAACTTTATAGATGGTAGATGGATGTGTTTAGACTAGATTTATAGTTGACCTCAAATTTTTAATGAGTTTCAATGGACCTGAAGACTATGCCTTGTGTTAGCAAAGTTTGGTCGACCACTTCAAGATGGCCTTAGATTATGGTTTTGTGTAGGAAAAATTATGGAACTTGTAGAAAGATGAAGGGATGATAGACCTAGATTCCCACAAGAAGAAATAGCTAAAATGGTAAGTAAAATAAATAAACTACCACTCACCATTGAGGTAGGTTGAGAAGTCCACCAAATCTCTTCTTTGCATGGATGCCACCAAGCCTCCACACCTTTTGAAGAACTCCAAATTTATTTCATTCAACAATAATCTCATTCATTCAACAAAATAATACATAAATAGGTCCCTTACTAAACCCTAAATAAGAATGGGAAAGAAACTAAAGGGAAATAGAGAGAATGAGAGGGGAGAGAGTGGTCAATCTTTTGTGTTTGAATTGAGGGGGACTTTTCCCTCCAAGCTTGGCTTGCTCTAGCTTGTTTGGAAAATGGTTTAATGCAATCAAATAACTTCACATGATTATACATTAAAATTTCCTCAAATTTTAAAATTTTTAATTTCAATGATATTTAAAATTTCAAAATTCACTCATAAGTTCATGAAGCTCAAAATACAACACAAACATACTCTTACAACATGAAATTACAACATAAGATAAATACTAAATCTTAAATAAGTATTTTAGTTCATGATCTTCATCATGCTTCTAGTGATGAGTCCACTTTTCTTTTTGCCTTGACTCCTTGTAATTGGCCTAGTGGCTTATTGTGCTGCATTGATTCACTTGGCCCTTAAAGAATTCTTTAAAGAGTTTAAATCTAGGTAGTCCTCTACAAGATTAGATGACATCTTCTTCATATTACCCCATAAAATCCATCTATTATTGCTAGGTGGTTTTTCCTTCCAATTCATTAAAAATTTTTGCTCTTCACAATCATTAGCCAGTGCTTCATCTATTACTTCATTCTCCGTTTCTAAGGCGTTGGGCTGAATGTCCACCTACATTTGGTTGCTTGCTCCATCTGTAAAAAAGTTGGCCTCTAAATTCCCATGTAACATATTTCCCTGAAATATTAGTATATCATTAATATTAAATATAGAATTTATATGCATATCATGTACAAATCACGAAAATATATATTTGGTCAATGTTCTCTATGAATTTTAAATGGATCACATGCCCTTCTATAAAACTTTTTTAATTTGGAGGTATTTCTTTTAACTCTGATATGAATCATCAGATAATCACTCTCCTTGTATTCCTTTGCAGATTTAGTTTTCTTTACACATTTAGTATACTTAATATTATTTTGTTCAATTTATTTCTTAACCTCTTAATGTTTTATGCAAGCTAGTAAAATCTTTTGCAAAAGTAAATGAATAATATAAAAATGTATGTGTAGGAATATCAACTATATCAAGAGGTCTTTTGAGATTAAAACCATTTACTATTTCAAATGATAATTTCTTGAGGCAGTATTATTGCAGGTGAATTCTGAAATGATTAAGTGCAAATCCTAATTTCGTATGCTCTTTTCTGTTGAGCTCCTCAATAGGTTCTCCTATGACTTATTGACTACGAGTATTTGTCCATCAATTTGAAAGTAAAATATTGAAGAACATTAAAGTTTATGCCCAATTTCCATAGCTCTTCTAAAGATAAGAAACAAATCTAACTTCTCAATCAAATACTATGGTATTAGGTAATCCATGCTGTTTAACTATCTTCTTGAAAAATTGTCTTGCAATGTGTGAAGCATCATTTATTTTATTGTAAGGCCTGAAATATGTCATCTTGGAGAATCTATCCATAACCACAAATATGCTATCAACTCCCCTGGGTATCCTAGGCAGTCCTAACATAAAGTCTAATTATAGGTCCTCTTAAAGTCTATATGGTACATGCAAAGCAATATATTTGCCAAATTTTTGTTTATTTATTTTGGCCTGCTCGCATGTGTAGCACCCAGGTATAATCATGCTCACATCTCTCTTAATAGAAAGCCAATAAAATCTACTCTCAACCAAACTAACTGTCCTATCACTTGTGTCCAACAATCTCTTTTTTCAAATAATTCTAAATTCAAGAAATCTCTTAGGGATGTCCTATGAATACAGAGTTGTCTATTCCTATACAAGTACCCATCAATGAATGCAAAGGATCTCACTAAGGATAAAGACTCTTCTTTATACTCATGGCATGTGCTTTGATAGTTGGGGCATGAATGATAAGCCTCCTTAACTCATGCAATAACCCAATTTGGACAGTAAACTGGGGTGAGATGTTTGGTTTTTGAAAAGAGGTTTGGGACTTGAGAAAATTAGGGAAACTCATTGAAGTGGTGGAAAAAATTTGTGAAACTTATGTAAGTGGTAGAGGGATGTTTCTAAGATTTGAAGTTGATATCAATTTTTCAAAAGGATTGTGGAATATGATTAGGATTTGTTTGAGCACGGTTTGACCGACCACCTCAATATAGCTTTTGGTTAGGTTTTGTGTAGGAAAAATTGTGGATCTTTTTGCAAAGAGGAAGGAATAGCAAATCAAGATTCTCACCGGAAGAAATAATAAAAAGTACAAGTAAAATAGAAAACTAATACTTAACAAAAAGATAGTTTCAGAAGATCACCAAGTCTTCGCTTTGCATAGAATGGCCTCCAAGCATCTACACCTTTGAAAGAAATCCAAAATTTATGTTCAATCAATAATAATCTTCATTCATCCAGCAAAAAAATATAAAAATATGTGCCTCACAAAACCCTAAATGCTAAAATAGGCAAGGAACCAAGAGGAGATAGAGATTTTTTTTTTTTTTTTTGGGGGGGGGGGGTTGCAAGCCCTTGTGTTTGAATTGAGGGGACTTTCCCTCCAATCTTGGCCGTCCCTAGCTTGCTTGGAATGTGTTTTAATTGGTGATTTAATGCAATTAAACAACTTCATGCAATAATACATAAAAATCCCCTCAGCTTTTGAAAATTTAATTTTCAATAAAATTCAATTTTTAAAATTTCTGACATGAATAAATGAAAATCAAAACACAACACAAATATAATCTTACAATTGAAATTTCAATATAAAATAAATAGTAAACATCCCAAATAATTATTTTAGTTCAATATCTTCATCATGCTCCTGATGATGAGGTCCACTTTTCTTCTTATCTTGACTCCTTGTAATTGGCCTAGTAGTTTCTTGGTGTTGGATTAGCTTATTTCCTACCAAGAAAGGAAGTAACCTAAGCTATTGTTTTGTCAATGTGAAAGACTTGATTGGAAGCTTTAAGCTTATAACAACTAAAAGCTCAATTTGGATGCATTATATCTTTATTTTGAGTTAACTTCTAGTTGGTTTTGTTTTCTTTGTGTATTTGAATTGGCTTTTGTTCAATTTTTGAATTGTATTGATTTTTGGAAGACATCATTGCAAGTGTAAAAGGTTCACCCTGCATTCTCTAACACATAGTACTATCTATTTTTGTACTACTTACCATCTATTGCATCGTAGGGTGAAAATTCACATGAGTTGCTTTGGAAATTGTTCTCTGTTTGGGCTTTAGGGATGGAACATGTGGTACTATCTATATGACATACCTACGAAAGTAGTGATATGGTATGCTAATATCATCAGATGGTATGGTATGCAAAAAAAAAAAAAAAAAACATCATACCTTGCAAAACTCTAGTCTTATTTTTGTAAACATATGGTACAATCCGTGCAACCTGCCTTAAAATAGGTCCAATTTAATGTAAAAATTAAATTTTCTGCTATGATGTCAAACATAATTCTCTATTTTTGGGTCATAAGTTTTAGAAAGCTTGAATTGTAATGCCTTTTATTGAGTTTTGAATCATATGTTGATACAAGAGTACCTATATGTAGATAATAGAATAGAATAAAAAAATATTAATAAATAAATAATTCTCAATAATTAATATATATTAGAATAATAAATACTATAGATTCTTACCATAATTATTAGGTATATGTTCTAATATTTATATAATAAGGAATAATTTTAATAACTCTTACAATAAGGACCTATCTTAAAGTACAAAGAGGCATGTCCTATAGGTATGCTCCCATGAATATAAGATATGATTTACTGCGTTTTCATATTGCTTTATTTTAGAATTTGTTAGGCATTTGTTATTTTTATGTTGCTACTATCCGAATATAAATGGAAGATTTAGGCTTCGTTTGAGACGGCTTTCTTACTGCTTCTTAAAGTAGCTTTTAGTATCAAAATGTCAATTTTTGTATTAAAAAGCTGTATTAAGTAGCAGTAAGAAAGCCGTCCCAAACGAACCCTTAGTTTCCTATTGTTCTCATTGAAGTTTGATGAATGATTGAAAAATATTCTGTTCTATTTGGATGTGAAGTCCTCTTGTTGTTCCAAAGGCAAATCTTCAATAATTGCTAGAGGCAAGTCATGGCTCAGCTAGCTGGTCAATCTCTTCCTCTTCGTTACTTCCATCTTATTATATATTACCTTTCTCTGATTTTTTAGTGATTCGATGTATTGTGATATTGGATTTATTCCAACCTTGTACATCTGGGCCTTTTCAGTCTTTGCCTGATGTCTTAGTATCTACACTACTTTTATGATCTTATATCACGTGGTACATCTTCTTTGAATAAGCTTCTCTTATTTATTTCATTAATCTCTAATTTGTCTTCGTGTCTGGATCAGCAGTCTTAAATATTTGTTGTGTTAGAATCAAAATTTTCATGTCAGGTTTTCACATTCTATTTTAGATTCTCTTTGTATTGTAAAAACAAATTTTGATGAAATTTGGATTTCATTTTTTTTCCATCATTGCATTACATTAGTGGTGGATTAGGAAACCCACCTCGGTATGTTCTGCGTACCATTTCATGTTGAAGTTTCACTCCGAAGTCTTTACCTTTGACGGATTAATTTTTTTTGGCTTGATTAAATTCTTTTAATGCAGATTCAAAGGTTAATTTATACAAATTCTGGTGTTGCATTGTTGGCTTTAGCATCCAATGCCATTCATCTTCTTTGGAAATGGCCACGAAATGAAAAAAATTCTACTGGAAAGGTAATAAAAAATACATATTCATGTAAATATCATAATTTTAATTTGATTTAAATGTTCTAATAATTATTCAGTAATTGGTGTTCTGTTCACAGGCAACAACAAATGTTCCTCCTCAGTTATGGCAACCTCCAAGTGGTATATTAATGACTAATGATACTACAGATACGAAGCCAGAAGAAGTGGTCCCTTGCTTCGCTTTGTCAAAGAACGACTCTTATGTTATGTCTGCATCAGGAGGCAAAATTTCTTTGTTCAATATGATGACGTTCAAGGTTAGTCTTGATGTTGAATTTTTATCTATTTAATAATTTTTAGTATTCTGTAGAATATCAAAAAATTTCCCCTTTGTTTCTAACAGACTATGACAACCTTTATGCCTCCGCCACCTGCTGCGACATTTCTTGCATTCCATCCTCAAGATAACAACATAATTGCAATTGGAATGGATGATTCCACTATCCAAATATATAATGTTCGAGTTGATGAGGTATCAAACTACAAAACATTTTATACTCACTAATGCTTGCTTCTTATAGAAATTCCACAACATGTAGAACCCACATCAATCTCTCAGCAAGCAATCCGTGTATTCTGTATATTTCAATTATAGGATCATTGTCCATCTTACCATCTGCTTACATTGATTTTTCTTTTGTTGTGTGCTTTAATTATTTCTTAATTCTAGGACTAATAATTGATTTTGTTTTGCTCCGATAAATTTATGACAATTCTTGTAATTTATAACAATTTTGATTGAATAATCTCTTATATTTCTCTCTTATTTTTAATATGGTATTCGAGTAATTTGTATTTCGAGCTCCTCACACCTAGGGTCAAAGTTCTACGTTCCAAAAACTCGCTTTATTGTGATTTCTGAACTCACCAAAGTCGCATCTCTAGGATTTCATGCAATTTCTTCCTCATCTTGTGATCCACGAGATATTCACATGATTTGTTTCTCATATTTGATTCCTCACAATTTGTATCCAAATTTGGTTGATCTTTGAACCCAATGTGGATTTTCTTCCTCACCAAACTCACCCTTATATTATCCCTCCAGAGAAATCAATGTATTCATCCTCACTTGGTGCAGGTGGTCAACTTTCACACGCAGATCCACGAAATTTTTTTATGAACTCACGAGCTCCAAAAAAATTGTTGTAGTATAACTCGCCTCATCTCAACCTTGTGAGTCTATTTCTAGCCAAGTAACTCTAATTTGATTCCTTTCTCATAATGGTGACTATGATTAAACATGAAAGACCTCAAAAAAAAAAAAAAAAAAAAAATCTCCGACATCACCATTAATCATGAACTAATTATTAATGATAACATCGGTAATCATGACAGCTTCTCTTCAAATCTTCCATTCATTAGGCATAAATGGAATAGGCAAAACTACGTCCAATAGGCCCAATTAGCTATGATGTTCATAAGTAGAAAATTCAAGGATTATGTCATGGGTGTAGATGTTCCTTCTCTGAAAGAAGATAAGAAACTCAGAACTTGGCGATCTGAAAATATTATGGTAATTTATTGTCTCATTAACACCATGAAAAATAAAATTGGCCTATATTTCATACTACATGCTATGATAAAAAGAAATTTGGTATGCTGCAAACGAGATTTATCAAACGAGGTTTATTTAGATAATGAGAATACCGCCGAGTTATTGAAAATCAGAAGGTTCACTGTACAATCTTTGACAATGTGATCTTTCTATCACTTAATATAATAACACCCTTAATAGATATTGGTAACAATTGATTGTTTTTGAAGAGTTGAACCAAGAAATGCCCTCAAGTATTGGAGAATTGTTGAGAAAAACAAGATAGGCAAATTTCTTCTAGGTCTAAATAAAAATCTTTTTGATATCCAAGGAATAATATTAGGATAAAAAACCCTTACATCTATTCTAAGAAGTATTCTCTGAAGTTTGGAGAGAGGAAAGTTGTAAGAAAATCATGATGCATGGTTTAAAATTGTGCAATAAGAGGCGCGCCTCAAGGCGCGCCTTAGCGCAATTTTAAACTTTTAAGCCTCAAAGCCTATACAATGAGAGCTGGCATTGAGGCGTACGCCTCAAGTTCACTGAGGCGCGTCTCAAGGCGCGCCTTGCCTCATGTTTTAGAGGCGTCCGCCTGTTAAAATTAAAAAAAAAATCCTAATCTAATATATATCTATTCGGTCTGTCTGCTCGGTACCACTTGGTATTGCTCGGTATCGCTAGGTACATGCTCGGTACTGCTCGGTATCACTTGGTACTGCTCGGTACCACTTGGTACAACAATGCTCGGTACGGCTTGGTACATGCTCGGTACTGCTCGGTACCGCTTGGTACTGCTTGGTACCACTCGGTACAACAATGCTCGGTACATGCTCGGTACTGCTCGGTACATGCTTGGTACTGCTAGGTACATGCTTGGTACCACTCGGTATCTTTCCATACAAATGACTTACGAACTTTAAAAATAAGCAGAACTTTAAAATTACTCTTACTATATCACTTGGTACTGCCCCTTGACCCCGCGACCTGACCGGGAAGGTCGAACCCCGCCAGGGGGCAGCGCCCTCTTGGACCCCCGGCTGCCCGGCATATTTGTTGTATTCATCATCTTTAGTAATAGATGTTAGTGTTAGTTGCTTCTTCTTTTGTATATGTCATTGCCATTTTTTTTGAAATTATATGTTAACGAAAAGAATACTGTGATTTGGGAAAGATAGAATTTAAGTTGAACTATATTTCATATTGTCTTATTATTGGGATATTTTGATTTCACTTCGTATCTTGTGCATTTTTATGTTTTATATTTTTTACTCATTAGTATATAAAAAAATTATCATTTTATGTTTACGCAATCTATTGATTTTGAGGCTTACGCCTCAAAATGCCTTGAGGCTTACGCCTCGCCTCACAAATGAAAAACGCCTCAATACCCGATTACGTAATTTTAAACATTGTCATGATGGAAGATCAAAGTATTTTAACAACTCCAAAAAACTCTGCACTCACATCTCAAGATATGTATACATCCCCAATGAAAACTCCTTCGAAAAAAAAAAGAGAAAGGCCTTAGTATGATCACTATTGGAAATCTAGACACAAAAGAAACCTACTAGAAGTTTTATGAGAAACCAGCCTTTTGGAAATTAGGGAAGCAAGGTCATGGAGTTTGAGCAACCAACAATGAATCTCTGTAGCTATCTACATCCACACTTCCATTATTCAATTAAGAACAAATAAAAATGCTAAAAAAAGGTGTTTAACCAACTACAAACAAGCTCAACTCCAACGACATTTCACAAGATCCATTCATAAATTGTGGACTTAGGAGTTCCATATTACATGACTGGACCTATCTCACTATTTTATAGAATATACTCATGTTCCAAAGAGTACTACTCTATAAGGATTGCCAATGGATCATTATCTACTACTGCAAACATTGAAAAATGAAAATCTCAAATTCTATATCCTTAAATATAATTTTATTAGTTCCCAAACTTTTCATATAATCTCTTATCTATCAATAAAAATACTGGGGAGATCAATATAATCTCTTATCTAGTACACTGGAAATTTCAAGATTTGATCTTAAAGAAAATGATTGGCAATGCTAAGGAGAATATTGGACTCTCTCTTAGATGCTAAAAAAAAAATCCAATGTTACATATAGAATAAGCATAGTATGTATCTTTTTTTAAGGAAGTACAATCATGTTATGACACCTCCATCTTGATCATCCAAGTTTTATTTATTCAAAAAATTATTCTCATCTTTTAATAATAAAAATGTAGAATTGTTTCTGTGTGAAACTTGTTGACTTTCAAAATGCACTAAAAACTCATATTCGAGCCATGTATATAAACCATCTTAACCTTTTTTTTATTATTTATAGTGATATTTGGGGATGTTAGTTTTATGTGGAATTTAATTGTGTCAAGCAATCGTGTTGTACTGTTGCCTCGGACCTCAATTCAGTATGTTGAGCTTGTTGGAGGGTTGCAGGGGGTCCTTACCTATTTGGGTTCTGGCGCCTTAGTGTTTCATACTCGAGCACCCTGGCGCTGTGTACCCAAGCGCCCTAGCGTTGTACACCCGAGTGCCCTGGCGCTACATATTTTGCTTGGAGAAAAACAGAGAGCAGTAGCGCTACGTGCTCATGACCTCGACATCGTGGTGCTGTCAAAAAGACTTGAGACAAAAAGTTGAGTGCCATAATGCTCTAACTTGGCGCCATAGCATTGTGAGTTCGGCCGAACAGTTTTCTTTCTCATTTTTCATTAATGGTTATGCCCCTTAGTGTGAGAACATAGAAGAGAAGCAAGGAGAGAGTGAGAGTAGTGGATTTCTTAGTGTGGTGTGACTCTGTGATTTTTTTCCCAGTTTCGAATTTTTTCATGTTAAATCCTGATGTTCTTTCTTTTACGCTGCATTTTCTATTTCATATTTGTATTAGATTTGACTTATGTTAAGAAAGGTAGATGTAGACCTAAAAAGACTTGGTTGAAAATATTAGAAATAACTTTTCTTTATTAGATATAAATGAGAATTTGACCTTAATAGGACATGATGGAGAAAAAAGGATTCATGTAGCCGACCCTACAGTGGGATAAAGGCTTGATGTTGTTGTTGTTTATTTCGTTGCATGGTTTTACTTCTCCCAACAACTGGTATCAGATCCACATTTTTTCAGTTCGAATGAGAGTAATGGATGATGAAGCAAGATACAAGCAATGGTTTGAACTTTGCATTATAGAGGATGCAAATTAAAGATTTATTGTACCTGAAGAAATTGTATGTGCCATTGGAAGAAATCACCAAGAAGCTAGATTCAATGACTATATAGGAGTGGGAGGTTCCTGATCAGACTGCACTAGGTTTAATTGAACTTTCACTTTCCTCATCTATTGCATTCAACATTGTAAATGAGAAGACTACAGTTGATCTCTGCACTGACTAAGATGTATGAGAAGCTGTTAGCCTCAAACAAATATTCTTGACAAATAAGTTGTTCAATATGAAGATATTGGACAACACTTCAATGGCAAAGCACCTGAATAATTTGAACATTTTGATGAGTCAATTATGTTCAATTGGAATCAAGCTTGATGATGAGATGAGAGCGTTGTTATTGTTATCTTCATTACGAGATAGCTGGGATAGGTTGGCTACTACTGTGAGTAACTCTTCAGGAAGTTCAAAGTTGAACTTTAAGGATACTGTGAGGTCAGTGTTTAATGAAGAGTTTCGCAGGAAGACGAACGGTAAATCTTAAAATTCTACTGTAAATGTTGAAGCAAAAGGAAGGATTTAGAGAGAAATCCAAGTAGTGAGAGATTTAGAGATCTAAATCAAGGAGAGGAAAGTCTACTTCAGGTAGAGTGAAAGTTTTGTGCAAGAATTATGAAAAGAAGGGTCACTTGAAGAATGACTGTATTGTTCCAAAGATGACGAGTGGTGGAGGTCACGACAAAAATTCCTCTATAAATATATCTACAGAAGAGTTTCAGTCAGATTATATAATTTTGTCTCTAGATAATATTGAATCTTGGGTTATAAATTTAGGTGCTTCATTTCATGCAAGTCATAACAAGGAGGTGTTCAAGAACTACATAGAAGGTGATCTGGGCAAAATGTATCTGCAAGACAACAAGTTGTGCAGCATTGTAGGACAAGGAGATTTTGATATCAAAATATCAGATGGGTCAACTTGGAGACTCAAGGATGTTAGGCATATTCCTTTCCTGAAGAGGAACTTAGTTTCTGTGAGTCATCTTGCAAACTCAAGCCATGTGTCATCATTTACAGGAAATTCTTGGAAGGTGACAAAAGGGGCTATGGTTATAGCTCGTGGCAGTATTGAACGCACCCTATTTATTATCAACAAAAGATTATATTCTATTGGACTAGCTGATTCAGATGTTGATGGAGGTCTTTGCATCGAAGGTTTGGCCATATGAGTAAGAAAGATATGCATTCACTTTTTAATAGAGGAAAACTTCTTGGCTTAAAATTTTTACTTATAGAATTTTTTTTAAGATTGTTTATATAACAAGTAACAAAGGGTGAGCTTTTCAAAAATTGGTTCAAAAGTAAAGTCAAAGAAACTGGAGTTAGTGCATATTAATGTATGAGGTTCTACACCGATTTTTTTTTATTGAAGGTTCTCTCTATTTTGTCACTTTTATTGATTATCATAGCAGAAAGGTATGAGTGTATTTCTTAAAATATAAGATGTGTTTGATATTTTCAAGAAGTGAAAGGTCATGGTTGAGATTGAGACAGGTTTAAAACTCAAGTGTCATATCAGATAATGGTGATGAGTATCGTGATAAGAAGTTTAAGGAATATTGTGCTTTGAATGAGATTAGATATGAGTTCACTATTTCAAGAACACCACAGCAGAATGGTGTTGCAGAGCACATGAATAAAATTATTACTGAGCATGCCAGAGGCATGAGGATGCATGTAGGTCTACCCAAATAGTTCTGGGTAGAGGCAGTGAATACTACTGTTTATCTGATTAATCGTGGTTCTTTAGTTCCTCTGGATGAGAAGTTACCTAAAGAAGCCTGGAGTGGTAAGGAGGTAAGTTTATCTCACCTCAAAGTTTTTGGCTGTTTATCCTATTTCATATTGATGCAGGATCTAGGAGTAAACTTGATTCAAAATCTATCAAATGTATATTTATTCGATATGGCTCAGATGAATTTGGCTATAAATTCTGGAATTATCTAATAAAAAATTCATCAGGAGTAGGGATATTAAATACAATAAAAATGAATTTTACAAGAGTAGATTCTTCCAAATATGTTGAGATTGAGGATGATGATGATCAAGAAGATAAGCTAATGAAGCACAGAGGGTTTCTTAGACATCTGCTATTAAAGTTAAGAGATCCAGCAAAATTTCAAAGCTAGTAGAAAGGTATTCTCCTTTCTTAGACTACTATTAAAGTTAAGAGATCCAGCAGAATTTCAAAGCTAGTACAAAAGTATTCTCCTTTCTTAAACTATCTATTACTGACAGATGGTGGTGAACTAGAGTGCTATGATGAGGCCATTCAAGTTGATGATTCAAATAAGTGAGAGAAAGTCATGGATGATGAGATGCATTCACTTGGATTGAATCAGACTTGGGATTTGACACAGTTACCAAATGACAAGAAGCACTGTAGAATAAGTGGGTTTACAGGTTGAAAGAAGAACCTGATGATAGCAGGCGCTACAAGACTAGGCTTGTAGTTAAAAGTTTTCAGCAGAAGGAATGATTGGACTATATTGAAATTTTTTCTCCAATGGTGAAAATAACTATAGGAGTAGTGGAGGATTTACATCTAGAGCAGATGGATCTAATGATAGCATTTCTTTATGGTGACCTTGAAGAAAAATTTTATATGGTGTAACCTTAGTGATTTGTGGTCACAAATAAAAGAGATCTGGTGTGTAGGCTCAAAAAGAGCATATATGTGCTGAAGCAAGCACCAAGGCAATGGTACAGGAGATTTGAAGGGTTTATATTAGATAATTTGTACACAAAGTGCCAAGCAGATCACTATTATTTCTTCAGATATTTTGATAACTGCTATAGTATTCTGTTTTTGTATGTGAATGACATGTTGATTGCAGGGTTAGATATGGAGAAGATAAGATATCTGAAGGAGCAGTTATCAAAGGAGTTTGAAATGAAAGATTTGGATCCAATAAAAAAATTCTCATTATGAGAATCAGTAGGGATAGAAGTGCAGATATACTAAAGTTGTCTCAAGCAGAGTATGTTGAAAATGTACTATAGAAATTCAACATGAGTGAGGCAAAGCCAGTTTTCACTCCATTGGGTATTTGATGTATGCTATGAAGCATAGCAAGAATAGATGGAGATGACACTGTACTTCAACAGTTGGAAATTTGATATATGCTATGATCTGTACAAAACTAGATATAGCATATGCAGTGGGAGTAGTCAGCAGATTTATGAGTAATCCAGACAAACTTTATTGGGAGTCAGTTAAGTGGATTCTTAGATATTTGAGAGGATCAGTTAACAAAGCTCTTTTCTTTGGAGATGAAGGGATTAATCTACAAGGATATGTAGATTCTGATAATGCTAGAGATCTTGATGGTAGGAGAAGCATAACTGGTTATATCTTCACTTTGGGAAAGACTGCTTTGAGTTGAATTTTCAAGTTATAGAAGATTGTTGCACTCTCAACTACAAAAGCTATGTGTAATGCTATCCCTGAGGCGAGCAAGGAGATGATATGGTTGCAAAGTTTCATGGTTAAATCTGGCAAGGGGAAAAGAATGAGAAGTTGCATAGTGATAGCATGAGTGTTATTTATTTAGCCATAAATGCTTCATTTCATATCAGGACGAAGCACATCCAACTTTGGTATCAATTTATTTGACTACTTCTAGAAGATGATTAGTTATCTTTGGACAAGATTCATATGATCAAGAATCCTAAAGACATGCTGACAAAATAGTGGCAGTTGATAAATTGAAGCTATGTGTAGCTTCAGTTGGTCTTCATAAAGGATGATAGCAAAGGTGAGCCACGCTACAGGTATTATGATTAGTAATATAGATAGAGAGAATGATTGATTGCAATCAGTTTCCAAGTGAGAGATTATTAGTTTTGTGTAGAATCTGATTGTATCAATCATGTTGTATTATTGCCTCGGATCTCAATTCAGTATGTCGAGGTCGCTAGGGATTTGCAGGGGGTCCTTACTTTGTTTGGGTTCTGGCTCCCCAACGTTGTGCACCCGAGCGCCCATTGTTGTGCACCCGAGCGCCCTAGCATTGTACACCCGAGTGCCTCAACACTGCATATTTTACTTGAAGAAAACAGAGAGTGGTAGTGCTATGGAGCTCAAGACCCTGGCACCGAGGTGCTATCAGGCATACTGGAGATAGAGAGTTGAGCTTCGCGGCAGTCCAACATGACACCGCAGCGCTGCGAGGCCGGCTGGATAGTTTTCTTTCTCATTTTTCATTAAGGGTTGCATCCCTTGGTGGTTTCGATTGTAACTCTTTGTAAATTCTAGTGTGAGAATGGTGCAAGAGAGAAGATGAGAGAGTGAGAAAGAAGAGAGATCTATACTACTTCCAATTTTCATAGTAGATTTCTTTGTGTGGTGTGACTCCGTGGTTTTTTTCCCGGTTTCTGATTTTTTCACATTAAATCCTGGTATTTTTTCTTTTTTAGATGCATTCTTTATTTCTTGTTTTTTTTCGCTGCATGGTTTTACTTCCCCAAACAGGGGACCCACTTGTGTGATTAATATCTCTGGGGCTTGGTGATTCACATCTTTTATAGATAAGCATACTAAAACTACATGGATCTTTTTAATGAAAGGCAAATCTAAAACTTGCTATATTGTTAATAAATTTCATCTCTATATAGAAACCTAGTTCCAAACCAAAATCTAAATCATAAGGACCAATAATAGAAAAACATTTCAATTCTCAATAAAAAAAATATTTCAATTCTCAATAGAAAATAAAATTTCAATTCTCAGAGGCTTTTTCTTGCTAAAGGGAGTATATGCCAAAGCCCTTGTGTTATGTACTTCTCAACAAAATATGATTGTTGAAAGGACTAATAAACATCTTCTGAAAGATAGTAGAGCCCTCATGATTAGTAGAAATATTCAAATATAATATTGAAAAAAGGTTGTCCTAACAACTGCATAGTTCATTAATCAAATGCCCTAAAAAAGCTTCAAATTCAAAATCACTTATCAACTTCACAAAACACACCTGTTGAAAAAACTTATCTCAACTATTCTTCTTTAAATTTTTTGTTGTTATGTATTTGTTCGTACCCTACCTCATGAACGCATCAAATTTGACCCAAAAGTTATTAAGTATATCTTTTTTGGTTATTCCTCCAACCAACAATGATACAAATGTTATTATCTAGAAAAATAAATTTTATACTTTTCTAGTTAATTTATTTGAAAATCAACCATTCATTTCAAAAATCTTTTTTTTGTGGGGTTATTAAGTTATGTTTTTTTATTGACTTAAATTTAAGTAAAAATGTGTGTGTTAGTTGATGTTGTACAAGAGTATCTCAGTAAAAAGTCTTAAATTTGTAAAGTTAGAACCAACACTGCAGCACTTAAAACACCTACACCACAATGCCTTCAATGCCCTGGCGTCAGAATAGAACATCGCAGCACTCCAGTTTCGATCTTTTTTCATTCAAGGTAACACCTTGGCAGAACATCATGCAGTTTCGCAGCGCTATGAACGTCTCAGCGCCACAATAGGAACGCCACTGCATTGTGCGCTCTGTCAAATTGCAAGTAATTCAACGCTAAAGAGCCAACCTGTGGAGCGTCGTAGCATCGAAAAATGTGTTAAAATGATACAGTGCCAGTTCTTCTGCAGCACTGTGGCGGAGCAATTAAGAAAGAAAGCATCGCGCTGGGTCAGCCAACCGTTATGTCTTATCTGCCCCACATTGCAGCATAGCTAACTTAGCAGCGCCAAGGTACTAGTTTATCATTGTAACGCCATGGCACCACTATGTTAAGCGTCGCGGTGGTTGAGTCAGTTTATATAAAAAAATTTAAATAGTTGTGTTTTCTTTTAAGGGAGAGAGTGAAGTTGCGTTTAGTGGAGTGGTTGGTCATCTTTGTAGTGAGCAAAACACTCCTTACGAGTAAAAGAGAGTGTGGAGAGCGAAGGTGTAAGGAGGAAATCACTTCAGAAAGAGTCCATTTGCAAGATTTGTTTGGGATTCTCAATTCCGGGTGATATTTTCTTCATCTTTCTTTTTGTATCTTTTCTAAAACAAGTAATGAAACTTCTTTTGCTCTGAATTAATTCTATGAACGGCTAACATCTATGTTTTGGGTTGATAATATAAATAGCTTTTGTTTCCCCTAATGTAGACTCTTGTATGTAAATATGAATAGTTGTTTTCAATTACTCTTGTGCTTAATTTAATTTATGCAATAACCACGTATGATTTTAAAATTTAGTGTGATACATTCCCTCGACAGAGGAGTGTTGGAATGATTTGGAGGATTGATATAAAATACTTTCATGCCTAGATATAGGATGATTTGGATTCTACAGTCTATGGAGATAGAATCATTGTAAAACAGTCATAAACCTTTCTTTACACCCTTATAAGATTGATAAAGATCTAAGGGTGCATATGCTCTGATTCACTACTATTATAGACAAGTTTACTTAGGAAAATATAGGTTCATTTATTATCATTATTTTAGAACATCTTTAATTTTAGTTATCTTTACTATTTACAGCATTTCTTAGTAGTGATAGCTCCTCATCTTTTATTTCATTATGTAGGATAAATTCAGTGGTTGAGTAGACAGTACTAGAGTTAGTTGTAGCACACGTATTTCCTCATGGGATCAACACTGTTCTCCTACACTTTATTACTTGATCGACACGTTCACTTGCGTAGTTTGGAGCATATAATGCATGTAGTCATAGTAGCAAGCAAGCTCATTTACGTAAAAAATATAAAGTCCCCATCAAGGAGGAGATCCAACACTCTTCATGAATATGGATTTTTTATTCATTCCACTAATCTCCAATCTCCTTCTTTCCCTAAACCCCTTGAAGTTCAAAATCCCGATCACATTGGAAATTCTTAATAGTTAAGATATAAAGGCATGGTTTATACTAGACGGCAGAATCATCCAACAAGCATTCCTCTACAACAAAACAATCCATTTGAACCAAGCTTCAACAATCTTTCATAAGGGAGCACTATTTGTAATCTTGATATCCCATTTACTCACAAGAAAGGTAGAAGAATAATTTTACAAAAAAAAATCAATCAATATAGATTTCTTACAACAACATATCTTGAGTTTAAGGCTTTTCCAGTCAAGTTTTCTAGTTTGAACATTCCCAATAACATCAAGAAGCATTAAAAATAACTCAATGGAGAGATATTCTGATGGACCAGTTGATTTGATTGTGAGGGAATTAAGAAGTTTTCTAATCAAGAGAGAGCTGTTTAGAAAGGTTCTTAATCAAAAGGAATTAATTAGGAGATATTTTCTAATTGAAGAGAGCAGATTTGGGGGCTAATTAATTAGGAAATATTTTCTGATTGAAGAGTGTAGATTTGTAGGCAGATTTGGGGGCTGATTAATTAGGAAATGTTTCCTAATTGAATAGGGCTGATTTGGAGGGGATTGATTTGGAAATGTTTCCTAATTGAAGATGACAGATTTAGGGGCTGATTTGAGAGCTGTTTTGGGAGGAAAATAATTAAGAAAATAGGAGGGAATTGGGGGAGGTCTGTTTGGATATTTACTGTTAATTGTTTGCTTTAAATAGGTGATTTTTCTAGGGTTAGGGATAGTTGTTGTTTGCTGAAATTAGATTGTTCTTAGAGTGTTTGAGCTCTAGCCAGCGGCTAGAGATTTGAGAGAGCCGGATCTTCCTCTCCAATTGAATATCCACTTGTATCTTGTGTTTTCTTTCATAAAACTTTCAATAAAGAACTATTCGTGTGTTTTATTCCTGATTTTCTTGTTGCTGGTTTTCTGAAATTGTTGAAATCAGATTTTAGCCAAGGCTTTTTCTAAATTTCTGCAAGCATTTCCTAACATATTCATGAATAAATACAAAACACTTGAAAAGAATGGCATATTGCAACTCACGATATTATCGGAAGTAAAAAAATCTATTGGATGCAAATGGATCTTTAATATTTAACACATGGTTGATGGGAGCATTGAAAGATATAAAGTTAGACTTGTTTGTAAAGGAATTTATGCAAACTCATGGCATATATTATCAAGAAACCTTTGCACTAGTTATTAAGATTAACTCTATTCGAGTCATCCTCTCTCTAGCCATATATCTTAATTGACCTCTTCGTCAACTATATGCCAAAAATGCCTTTCTAAGTGGATATATGAAAGAAGAGGTGTACATGAATATCTCTCATAGATGTGAGACCACTAACAATGGAGGTAGAGTCTACAAACTTGAGAAATTTTTATATGGCATGAGGTAATCTCCAAGAGCCGGATTTGGGAGATTTGTCACTACAATTTAAAATACAGATACTCTTAAGGGCAGGCTGTTCATACCTTAATTTATAAAGAAATCACACGTTGGTCAAATCACTATCTTGATTGTATATATGGATAATATTATTTAACTAGTAATGATGAGGTAGAAATCAAGAGACAAAGATGTAAATTTGAAATTAAATATTTGGAAACTGTAAAATATTTTCTAGGTATAAAAATCGCAAGGTTAAAGAAAAGTATATCTATCTCTCAACAAAAATATACATCTTTTAAAAGAAACTTGAATGATGAAATACAAACCTGCAAATAGTTCTTATGATGATTAAATTGTGACACTCTCTAAGGTGAAAAAGAAAGGTTCCTGTGTCTTGTTGGAAAACTTATTTATATCTTTCATACGTGTACTGATATATGTTACTCTATTTGTGTGGTTAGCCATTTTTCAATATTCCAGCTAAAGAACACTTTGATGTAGTCTACAACATACTAATGTACTTGAAATGGGCTCCTCCGAAAGGTCTATTTATCAAAATGGAAATAGATAGGAGCATTAAAATTTTTACTGATGGTGATTGGGCTGAGTCTATAGCTAATAAAAAATCTATCTCTAGCTATTGGGAAGTAGAAAATAGGTGGCAGTTGCTAGAAGTAGCACTAAAGTTGAATTCAGGGTCCTAGGTCATGAAGTTATTGAAAGAATGTGGATCAAAAAGTTATTTGAAGTTCTAAACATCCACATTAAAGAACCAATGATAACAATATGTGACAACCAACGTACAATTAGCACTGCCAAAGATTCAGCCCACCATGATAAAACTAAACATGGGAAAATTGATGGACATTTTATCAAAAAAAAAAAAAAAAAAGAGTAAGAGTCATTTAAATGCAGTACACTCCAACAAGATTCCAGATAGTAGATATCCTAACTAAAACTCTTGATTAATTAAAGCTCAATTACCCAACGTTCAAGCTATGAATGATCAACATATATTATCAGCTCGAGGGAGAGTGTAGAAAATCCATAATGAGTAGGACCAATGCTAGTTTCTCATATATTGTAACTACAAAATGATTGCCTACCTTAGCAATTCGTATGATCGGATTATTCCTATTTTATCTAATTAGTTAATTCTAGAATTAGTGATTGTTTCTATTTTGCTCCTATAAATATGTAACTATTCTTGTAGTTTGGAATAAGAAATTTGATTGATGTTTCTCTTCTATTTCTCTTATTTGTATTACTTTTTACTAACTCTGCCCGACTTTAAAATCTACCATGGTCATGCAGGTTAAAAGCAAACTTCGAGGCCATGCAAAAAGAATTACTGGCCTCGCCTTTTCACATCCATTAAACGTGCTGGTCTCATCTGGGGCTGATGCTCAGGTTGATTTCCAATTCTGTAAATAATATTTTCTCTGCTTCTATGAATTGGTTTCCTTGTCATCCTGCTGAAAATCATTGGACCATTTGAACAACTTGAAGAGATTTGTTTCTTGCTGCAGCTTTGTATCTGGGGTATTGATGGTTGGGAAAAGCTAAGGAACAGGTTTTTGCAAGTTCCACCTGGACGCACATCTAATGCAGTTTCAGATACCCGTGTGCAGTTTCACCAGGATCAGATTCATTTCCTCGTTGTACATGAGACACAGATTGCTATATATGAGGCTAATAAGCTCGACTGCTTAAGACAGGTTTTTGTCCTTATCATTTTTATTTCAATGTAAAGAACAATTCTCAGGCCTTTATCTTCTGTTATCTTCAGTGGGCACCTCGTGAATCTTCTCCTCCAATCTCTCATGCAACCTTTTCCTGTGATAGTCAACTGATATATGCAAGCTTTCTGGATGCTACTGTGTGCATATTTAGTGCTGCAAACCTCAGGCTTCGATGCCGAATTAATTCTACAGCTTATCTTCCAGCTGACATTAGGTACGTCATTGAACAGAATGCAGAATTCATGTTTTTCGCTGAAACATGACATCTCATTGTCGTTGTTGCATGCTAGTCCAAGCTTTGGCTTCTGTTTATGATCCCTATATTTGAACTATAGGATAGCTATGACAGGCAACATGCATTGTTTCATATCGGAGTACAATTTTAGTCTCGAACTATCTACTTTGTTTTCACCCCGAAAAAAAAAAAAGATTGCAAGTGCATAATTGCAATAGAAAATCTGAAAGAAACCTTTGTGGTTCAAGTGAAAAATCAATTTGATTCGACTCAAAGATGGTTCTTTTGAAATTAATTCGAAATCAGCTCGATATATGATGTGTGCGCATGGATCAAGATGTCTCTATTGAAAATAATTCGAAATCAGCTAGATATATGTGTACACATGGATGTGTTTCATTTGTATATCCACATATACTTTTTTTTTTGAATATCTCAACATGAGAGTTGAACTAATGCTGATGCTCCTTGGCTATACGCATCATATACGTACGCTCAGATATGCCTAAGCACAAAAAATACTATATATTATATGTACACGAACTTGCACATGTATGTAACGTTATTAAGAAATACTTGACTTGTTTATCAGCTCAAATGTCTATCCACTCGTTGTTGCTGCACACCCATCAGAGCCAAATCAATTTGCGTTGGGTCTGATTGATGGCGGTGTTCATGTTCTTGAACCACTGGAATCTGAGGGTAAATGGGGTGTCCCTCCACCCACTGAGAATGGCTCAACAAGCAACATGCCCTTAGCTCCTTCAACTGGAACTTCAGCTTCAGAACAACAACGGTGATGAATATAAGCAATGTGTGGATTTCTTATTTCCTTTTATACTTGGCAACTAGAGGCCTTCAATCAGAGGTATGTTATTCAATGATCAACAAAAGAAAGAGAGAGAATGATGGAATAGAGATAACAAGTTAAAACAAAAAACAAAAAAAAAATTATGGAAGAGAGAGATTGATAGAGAGCATTAGTGGGTGATTTTATTGTTGCATTCTGTCTATCTTTTTGCATACAACATTTTTTTATGCCTACGAAATATTTACTCCACCTAATTTTATCAGAATGGTATAAAAGATTGACACATTGCATTTCTATTATTTTTCAACAACAATAACAAATTTTTATCTCATTACATGGGCGGTTCCCTGCATGAACTTTTTTTCTTCATTATGTTCTGTTAAGATTTGAAATGACAAAAAAAAATCAACATATCATCCTAATAAAACTTGTGTTAGAATATTGACTTTTTTTTTCCTGAAAGTGTTCTTATCATTTTATTGACTCTTTTTTGTCATTTGCCTTCTGTTTTTTCTGGTCGACAGTTGTATTAAAAACCTTTGGAAGGCCTTGGGCAGTAAGCTGGAGTTTATATCCTGACATTATGATTGTGTATTTGTAAGGAAAGCTTTAGTCTAGCATGTCATAGTATGTTGGTTCAAAGTAAATATGGATGAATTATTTAAGTTAAACTTTTAATATTTGTCAGTTTTTGTTGTAATGGATAGTGTAATGGAACGATCTGTACTCTGCACTCTGCTTTTGGAGCCATGAGAGAAACTTTTATGATGCTCCTTGGTTTAAAATTATTAATTATTTTACTTGCTGTTTGATGCAACTGTTAGCAAGCCCTGGGGGAAGTTTGCTATGTGGGTTCAAAGTAAATATGCTGGATCTTTTAATTTAAACATTTTATTTTGTTAGTTTTGTTCAGATGGAAGCTGTAGTGCAATTAATTGTTGGCTTCAAATACTAATTATCCTTTCCTTTTCTCTTTCCATTAATTTCTCCCTTCCTTTCTTTTTATTTTATTTTTATTATTATGACCTAACTTATGGAGGTAGTCCATGAAACTAGAATTAGAATGAATAGTAACTTGGAATATAAGTTCACTTGCAAGTATGTTAATGAAATTAATAGATATTATGATTCATATAAAGATAAATATTCTATGCATTCTAGAAGAGAGAAGGCTAAGGAGAATAATAGTTTAGGATTTAAAGTATGGTATTCAGGTTATAGTCATATTAGAAATGGTGTAGGTATGATTATAGATAATAATTTGAATGATAATATTGTAGAAATTAATAAAATTAGAGATAAAATTATTGTTGATGTTAAGATTATTAATATTATAAGTGTTTATCTTCAAGTAGGTTTAAATGTGTTTAAAATTAAAATATTAGAACGACTTAGATGAATTAATATAAATGATACCTCTTACAGAATGAGTTTTTATTGGATGAAATTTGAATGGATATGTTAGTAGAGTGGTAGAAGTTTTTAAAAGTATTCATGGTGGTTATGAGTTTGAAAAAATTATGAAGATGATATGTATTAGATTTTGCTCTTGCCTACGATTTTGTAATTGTTAATATCTTATTTAAGAATAGAGGAGAATCTCATCACTTATAATAAGGGATATAGTAAAATTCAGATTGATTATTTTCTTATAAGAAAAATAAATGATTTAGATTATAAATATTATAAAATCCTTATAAGTGAAAGTTTATGTGCTTAGTATCATTTATTAATTTTGAACTTTAAGATGAAGGTGAAGATTATGTAAAATAAAGTAAATTGTTTTCATATGATTAAATGAGGGTATTTAAAGAATGCTAACAAAAACATTTTGAATATAAGATTCATGATCTCAAGATTTTGATTGTGCATGAGGATGCTAATGTTAAGTGAGAAAAATAGTTAGTGATATTTAGAATATTACAAAGTATGTGCTTGGGGTATTAAAAGAAAAAGTTTTTAATAGTAAAAAATAATTGATGAGTAAAATCAAAATGTGCAAGAAAAGATAAAAAATAAGAAGTTATATTATAAAAATTAGTTTAGATTTAAAAGCTCAAAAAATTGGGAAAGGTATAAGGCCCGTAAGGAGTATAAGAAAAGAATGTACAATGCAAAGAAATTAGCTTTTAATCATTTATATAATAAATTAGATATTAAGGAGGGCAAAAGATATATATATAAGTTATCCAAGCAAAGAGATATGATAAAGTAAGAATCTAATTTAAGTGAAATGAATTAAGGATGAAAATTAAAAAATACATTTACTAGAAGAGGATATTCAACATAGGTGGATGAAGTATTTTAATAAGCTTTTCAATGAAGATTATGATAATGCGATTGACTTTAGTGGCCTTAGCACCCAAATGAAAATATGAATTTTTATTTTTATCATCGTATTAGTAAAACGAAAGCTAGAGAGGCTTTAAAGAAAATGAATTATGGAAAAGTAATTTGACATGATGATATTCCAATAGAGATGTTGAAATACTTTAGAGATGAAGGCATTTTTTTACTTACTAAACTTTTCAATATTATTTTGAAAACTACAAAGATGTCAGATAAGTGGAGGAGTGTGCTGATTTCTATTTTTAAGAATAACGACGATACATAATAGTGTGTGAATTATAGAGGAATTAGGTTAATCTGTCATACATTAAGGCTTCATTTGAGGTATGTTTCTTACTACTTTATAAAGTTGATATGGAGAAAGTAACTTTTTAAAGTTATCGCAGAAAGCAACTTTCTAGTACAATTTTTTTGAAAATAATAAAAAATCAGTGGTCAAATATGTAATATCTCAAGATACTTCTTAATAGTAACGTAGAGTGCCACAGAAATGAATATAACATTCATTCTTTACTTTTACCATTTCTCATCAATGTCATAGTTGAATAAAACAACCACCAACAAATATATTACTAAATACACGAAAGCATTTAATTAATCAAACTTTCATCATATAAATATGTACAAAGCCACTAAGAGAATCCAAAAGAGAAAACACTAAACAGTCCACACACCTCCAATGTAGACTTGCAAACATTTCTAAACAGAAGAACATAAAGTGAATAAAACATGAACTATTCTGTTTCAAGTTTTTCTTTTCCTTTCCTATAACAACAATCAGTATAAAATACCCGGTGAGCTATGAGGCTTAATAAGGGCTCAATAAGATATGTAAATTTATATAAAAATTAAATGTCAAGTTATAAAAAATAACATAATTGATTAATTTAGAACCTTTTGTAAAACAACATAAATCATTAAAAAAAAAAAGAAATTCATCTTTACCTTCATTTGACATCTGTACAAAATATCAATATTAATCTTTAAAGATTTGATTAAACTTTCATAAAAATGTTCAATATAATCTAGATAAGCCTGATATTATCACCATTTAACTACATAAAATTCTCTTTTACCTCTTTAAAGGTCTCTTTTGTCCTAGGTGCTATGCATGTATCATATCTCTAGGGTTCTTTTTGCCGCACCTACAATACGGGTATTATACCTAAGGTCCCTTTTGCTCCACCTACAATGCATGTATTATACCATTTTATAACAAATTTTTACTAATTTTGATATTTAGTAACTTCACATATTCATCATTCATACTTGTATTATATGATTGCATACTTTCATAACAACATATTTGTTTTACTGTTTGCTTCAAGAGAATGAGTATGTAGTATGTACAAAATAATACTTTTTTTCAAAATATTTTCAACTGAAAAAATCTTTAAACATTCATATTGCACTTTATTCTAAATTTGATTCATTCAAATTTATAAGTGGTTGCTTATACATGAATACTTGCTTGTTAACATGTATAATCTAAAATCACATACTTTAATGATTATCTTTCTAAATTGTCGTTCAAAATCAGTGTACATGTCTACAATAATAACATGTACTTTTTAATTAAAAATTTGCATTACTTCTTTGAAGATCTGCCTCTTCCAATTCTATACCATGCAATATTTTCCTTTGATAAATTATCTCAAAACCTCCTTTCTATATATATCCAATGAATCCTAACATACAATTAGTATACTTTCCTTAGAAGTTTTTATATCCTTTTTAGAAATTTTAAAAACAACTATGAATATATCAAAATGCTTACCTCAATTCATTTTTTTCCTTCAATTCTATATTATTCTCTTTAACTAGAATTTCTTCACTGAAATTTCACTCTCAATTACTGCTGTAGTAATCAATTGATCTTAGCAATACACTCAAATAATTCCTTATTAATTTTGCTAAAATCAATTATAGGTTTACTTACTCAAATTTGTACTATTTTCTTATCTTCTGTTTGCATTCAACATTCCTCCTTTTATTTCCTGCACTATGCTTATGCTTACTACACTATACTGAAATTCCTTCACAGTAAGGTGCAAACACCTCTTCACAACACTATAGAATTCCTCTCTACAATTCACTGTGCCGAAATCTGCACTATGCTGAACTACTCTACAATCCCATAAATACTTGTTTGCAGAATTTTTTTTTTCTTCTGTGAATTTCGAATAAGAGGAGTAGATGAGAGGCCCACACGTATAACTGCTCTTCTCACACACCCATCTGTTTGAAAGCACCTATTCAAGAATAACTACTAATTTAATATAATTTAAGACTTATACTAAATACAAATTTAATCTTTGCTTAACCGTTTTATTAAACAATAATTTAATTGTTAATACTTAACTTAATAATAGTTAACATTAACTTTAAAATAAGTTTTAGGATATAGTTAATTAATTTTAATTTTATATACCTGAAATTTTGGGTCTTACAAATCTTCCCTCATTAGAATTTCATCCTCGAAATTCAACCTATCATACTTCTTCAAACAATTGAGAAAAGTTTTGCCTCGTGTCTGTCTCTTTTTCTCATGTGGCATTCTTCACTGACTTGTGCTTTCATTTTACTTTCACATAAGGAATTATTCTACTTCTTAATTTATGAATATTCTTTTCTAAGATCTTTTCAGGTTCCTTCACATATGTGAAATCATTCTGAAGTTTAATTTCCTTCTGGGGAACTCTCTGAATTTTATTTGTAACCCATGTTCTAAGCATTGATACATGAAAAATATTGTGTATATTAGACATATCTGTAAATAGTGCTACCTCAAATGGATCAATATAATGGGATTGTTTTCCACTTTGATCAAATCTAGCAACACCCTTCATTGGTTTCACCTTTAAGAATACAAAATCTCTCACTTCAAATTTTATCATTTTATGCTTATGATCATAGTATTTCTGCTGACGGTCCTCGGCTGTTTTTAATCTATCTCTAATTAATCTGACATTTTTAATAACTTGATCGACTAACTGCGGACCCAATAATTGCCTTTCTCCAATCTCAAACCAACTCAAATGAGTTCTGCATTTTCTACCATATAAGGCCTCATATGGAGACATCTTGATATTAGATTAGTAACTATTATTATATATGAACTCTATCAATGGAATGTGATCTTCTCAGCTACCTCTAAAATCTAACATACACAATCGTAACAAATCTTCTAGCACATGCATCAGTCTTTTTGATTGACCATCTGTCTGTGAATGAAATGCAGTACTGAACTTCAATCTTGTGCCCAAATTTTCATGAATATTCTTCCATAATTTGGATGCAAAACATCAATCTCTATTTGACACAATAGTCTCAGGAATTTCATGCAATCTGATAATTTTCTTCAAAAATAACTTAGCCAATTTTTCTACTGAATTAGTCTTACGAATAGGTAGAAAATGTACTGACTTTGTTAATCTATCAGCCACAACCCAAATCCAATCATGCCCTTGCCTTGACCTAGGGAATCCTGTAATAAAATTCATGACTATTTCTTCACATTTTCATTCTGGAATTGGTAATGATTGCAACATTCCACTAGTCAAAATAATTCAAAATTTTTATTTTCAATTTTTTCTCCATAGTCACTATGAATTGTTGAGATTAAGCATCATGTTTTTCTTTGAATCTAAGCAGAAAAGGTTCTAAACTCTTCAAAAGATTCATTCTTATCTATTAAAAATTTTACCCATATAAATATTGAATAGTCATCCATAATTACAAATCTAAAAGTTTTATCGCCTAGACTAGTTATACTAACAACTCCAAATAAATCCATGTGGAGGATTTCTAGTTGTTACAATGTCTTTGATTGAGTAAAGGATGATCTAATCTACTTCCCTAATTAATATGCATCACATAATTTTTTTAACATGCATCACATAAATGATCCTTAGTGAATTCTAAATTAGGGATTCCTCTAACTAAATCCAATTGAGTTATTTTTTTAAGAGTTTTCTTACTAGAATGACATAATCTCCTATGCCATAACTAAGACTCATCTACAACAGTTTTCAAATAGCAGACATTATTTAATGCATCAATAAAATTCGAGTCAAGTATGTAAATATTATTTATCCTCATTCCTTCTAAAATAATTTTTCCATTTAAAATAATTAGGTATTTGTTAGAAAAAAAAATTAATATGAAAGCCTTTATCACATAATTGACTAATATTTAGCAAGTTATATTTTAATCTTTCAACTAACAAAACATTATCAATAGTAAATCTACTAGTTTTTCGAATTGTACATGTACCTACTATCTTCATGGTAGTATTATGTCCCAAAGTGACTTTAACTTTAGATCTTCAGTCATATGCTTCAAGCAGCCACTGTCTAGGTACCACATACTCTCACTTGACCTCTTATAAGAGTGTACCTGCAAAATCATCATAAGTTAAGTTTGGGAATCCAAGTGAGTTTAGGTATCACCTTATGCTTGAATGTATGAATGCGATACTTTGATGGTGATACTTTGGGCCTCCAAATCATATGTTTGTTATGGTATAGTGTGCAAATGTGTGCAATGTGTCCTAATATGCCACACGAATAACACAATCCCTAAAAATAGATTTACTGATCTAAATGGGGAATGAGGTCACCTTCTAGAGAAGGATGATACATGTTGTGTTATAGGCTGTGGCTTTATTATATGAGTAGGCTTGGGTGCATTTCCTTGAAGTGGTGTACTTTTCTTTATTAAATTCTCATTTGCACTTTTATACATTTCTACTTCCACCTTAAATCTATGTTCATCTATGTTCATTGCTTTCTAATTCTAATACTAGCTCTTCCAATTCCTTAAATACTACCTCTAGCTCAATATGATTTTTATTCAAGGAATCATGCTTTTCTTGTAATTCAATATGATGTTTATTCAATGAATCATGCTCTTCAAATAATTATTATTTAAATTTTCATGGTCTTCTTTTGAGGTGGAATATTCTTTTTTAAGGCATGCATGTTGGTTTTTTTTATTTTCTTATAGGAACCATGCAATTGTTCATATACAGCAAATAGTTCATTATATGATAGCTCACATACCTCATCAATGTCAAAGTTCCTAACGCTGTCTTTAGCCATTAAGCAAAGATTAGTTTCCTCCTCTTCTGGTTCGGTTTTTAATGATTTTGATTCTGAGTTTGCCTGGATTTTCTTTTGTAGCTTTTGTTTGCCCTTCTTTGAATTTGATTTGTCCTCACCCTTATCCTTAGTTGGGTGGATCCTAATGTTAAGGCATTCTTATATAACGTGTCCTGGCTTCTTGCACTTGAACAAATCACATCAGCAGAAAACTTATCGGATTCTGTAATTTTATCTTTATTCTTTTCGAAATGGCACTTGTGTTTGAATTTTAGAAAGCTCTTAAATTAACGTGTCATTAATGCAATGTCTTCACTTGCATCAGCTTTTGAATTGCTACTTTTAACGTCGTTAGCCTTCAGTGCCATAGTCCGTTCGTTCTTTCGTTCCTCTGTATCTGTATGCCTTCGGTTCATACTTTGCTCATAGCCAATTAGAGAGCTCAAAAGATTGTCAATAGAGTAAACATTTAAATCTTTGAATTCAGATATAGTAGTTACTTTATTATCCTATGATTCAGGTAGGAATTGTAGATTTTATTACCTTTTTCAAAATTTGAAATCTCTCTATCGAAGGCATGCAAAGAAGTGATGATTTTAATGAATCTAGTATACATATCTAAAATGGACTCACTAGGTTTCATACATAAAGTTCATACTTATGTAACAAATATTCAAGCGTTGTTGTTTAACTTTGTTGGTCCTTCATAGGTAAAGCAAAGTTTGTCCCATAATTTCTTACCACTAATATAAGTAGAAATATGTATGTAATCATCAGATTTAAGTGCATTAAAGAAATGATTTGAGCACTTAGCATTAAGTTGTGCAAGTTCTTGATCATCTAATGACCATTTAGTAAAAGGGATTTCTACATTTACTCTATTCACAATGTGAAATGATACAGAATATTCAGATTTTATCATGCGCCACATGCAAAAAAATTAATTTATTGTAATTTTTTTTACATACGAATTTTTTAGAAATCAAATATATGTTATCAAATAGTGGCATCCGGGTTATTAAAAATCCTTCGGAAGTGTTATGGTTACCAAACTGTGCCATTGGATCTACTCAAGATATTTAAATCTAAAAATAGTGAGAATCCATCTCTAATATCAATTGAAAGTGCTTATGGCACACCAAGAAGGGGTGGGGGTGAACTGGTGTTTAAAAAAAAATTGAAATCTTTTGCTTAAAAATAAAATATGAAATAATGCAGAAGCGATTAATCAAAATAATTTACCAACTAAAAAATCAAACAAAAAATAATACGATATGCATATATTGATTTTTAAACCAAAGATTAATCAAAAGAAATCACCAAAATTCTCTTGCAATCATATAATCATATTTAACCAGAGTGTAATAAAAGTAAATTACAAGTAAAAATAAAGTGCAGAAAATAATAAAAATGCAAACTTAGATGTATAGTGATTCAGTCTTCTTGATCTATATCCACTCTTTAAAGATCCTCCTCTTTAGGTATTGCACTAAACAATGACTCACTTTCAGTCCACAACTAAGTGGAGAATCCCCTTTCTATTGACCAGGTGGAGAATGATATCTACAGACTCAATGGACTATCCCTCCTTTCACTTACTCGACCCGGTGGAGATGCTATCCCTCCTTTTGCCTCCTCGACCAGCAAAGATGCCAATCCCACATTTAGCTCTTCACTATGGCGGAGATGTTGCTCCCTCCTTTCACCTCCTAGTTTAGCGGAGATGCTGACAATCTTTGGCCCCAAATACACTCCTTCCCTGGAGCTCTTCCCCAAGAACTTCACACACACAACCAGAGGACCCAAGTTGCAAGCCAATTAGACAAACCTTGTGAATCCCCTTACACTCCCTTGACTCTCTCAGCCTCTTCTCCCTCTCTCAACCTTACCTCATCTCTCTTTCTTATGCATTAGACTCTTCAAGATCTCTCACAAAAAAGAAAACGTCCCTTAACTGCCCAAAGACTCTTGCTAAAGACATAATAAGAGCTTATAAAGAGGACTCTAACCCTAATTTTAATTTAGTCGCCTCTAATCGTACCATACAATGTGCATATCATGCAATACAATTAGTTCAATTTCTTCTGTATGATTTTAAATCATTCAATATGATTAGTTCAATCGAATCACTCTTCATCAATTATAAACCCTGAGATGAATAAAGATCATCAAGAGTGTCGCTCTGTTAATCGTCCCGTACGATCAAGATCATATTATATGATCATCAATTATAATTAATCATGATTCAATGACTTAATCTTCATAATTAAATTAGGCAAAATAATTAAATTTTGTACCATACGAACTTAATCGTACAGTACGCATAGTTTAAATTTTAAAATTTTAAATTTGCCTAATTTAGATAATCAGACTTCAACGATGGGGATTCTAAATATAGCTAATTATCTTGTATGATGTGATGGTCATAGAGTATGATTAGTTATAACCCATGATAAATTTATCTCATTTAATTAAACATTTTAAGCAATTTTTAATTGAATAGATCGTACAATACAATCAATATCGTATAGTATGAATTTCAAAAAAAAAAATTAAATATTTGATTTCACTCTTCTTTATGTGTGTTCATGGTTGCTAAGCCAACATGCACCTAATATAGAAATTGTCTCAAGAAAAAATAACTGCAAACTCTTTCGAACAATGACTAACCGACACAACACTTTCTCGAGCTTTGATTCTTTGACAATTCTTTGTGTATGCTGAACCTGAAATATTAGTAATACACAGAAAAATATATGTAATGTATAAAGTATGAATAAGTAAATAATCATCCAATATTATTTATAATCATCAAAATATAAAATCAGACTCCCGGATTGGAACACAAGTCATATAAATGAGATATTAAAATTGTTCAGTGACAATCATCTTCCAAAAGGTCTCCAAAAGAATTTTCCCTATGAAGGTTCATTCTGTCGAACACTTTTCCTTTAAGATGAAAAATCTCATTTGACATTAATATTTTTATACATTTAATTTCCACTTGAAAATAGAAAGAAGCTCTATACTCAGTGTATTGTTAATAAAGCAAATTTTTATATAAACTTCAAATTCATCATAATATAAAATACTTTGCTTAATAATTAAGCAATCTGCTATTTCAGCAATATTTTTTTAGGAAGGTCTAAGCAGCTTTATTTTTAAAAGCACCTATAGAAATTTTATTAGCTTAATATTTGGGTCCTAAAAATTCATAAAATCATTTATTGAAGTTGAAAATGACCTCATGAGTTTTTTTATTTTTTTATTTTGTGAATAATTATTATTTTAATTAATTATTTTTAAGTTGTAGGTAAATTAAAGAGATTATACTTAAACAATAAAGACTTTGACTAACCAATTAATTTTAAATTCTCAAAATACCTTCCTTAAGATTGTAGATGACTTAAGGAAAGATGATTGAAAATTGAAGCTATTTTTAAATGATTTATTTAGTTTAAAGTTGCTTAATGGTTCCCTAAGCTCATTTTAAGTTCAACTTGGATTTCATTTATATTATCTAATCTAATAACTTATCAATTTTACTTTTGTGTTATTAATTTAATTCAATTTATTTTATATTTTTAAAATTTTTATTTATTTATTTATTTTCTAAATTAAAGGGTCCATAAGCACCAATTGAATTAAGGTTTGATGTTTGAACCACCAAATGAACTCAAAAATTCGTAAGATTTAAAATTATGAGTCATTTGCGACTCAAGACTAATCAATGAAATTTTGAACACCTTTAAATTAATATGAATTTTAAATTATTTATTGAAAATAGTCTTAACTTGGGTTTGAATTTTATTTAAATTAGGTTTTCAATCTAAAGGCTCATCAATTTTATTTTTTCTATATTCCTTATTTAATTATGAACCTAATGAATTTTTCATATATTTTTTATTTTTTTAAGGATTAATGATTTTCCAAAGTTTGAAGTGAGATTAATGTTTCATTAAATAAGGTAGGTTAGGTTTTAGTGTTTGAACCACCAAATGACCAAATGATTTGAAATTTAAACTTCAAAATTTTATTAACTTGAAGATTAACCATTAAAATTTTGAGCTCATTTCAAAGTGTGATGAATTTTTATTGATTTTTTAATCCTAAGATTTTGCTTAGGTTTGACTTATGTTTAAGAAATATTTTTATTGCAATTGATATGATCTTTACTTTTTCTTGATTCTATAATTTTATATGAGTTTAAAGCAAGTGATTTTATGTATTTTGTTTAGTTTAGTATAATTATTAATGAATTTCTAAATTGGCATTTAGAATTATTATTATTATTATTTTTTATTGGCATTTAGATTTTTTTTGTTCAGTTATTTTTTTTGTTTATTTTTTATTTATTTTTTAAGAGAAAATTCAAAACAAGGCCTATGCATTAATATAAAAAAAGAAATACAAGGTCCTTAAGGGGGCGTCCAGCTCCCTACTACTCAAAAAAGCTATAGAAAAAGTCAAAAAAGAACCTTTAAGCCCGATGTCCCCCCTAAGCACAAGTACAAGAAAACCTAATAACAATCTAGGATGACTAGAAGCCATAGCCCAAAAGGAAAAGAAAATCATATACCCATTCAGCTCAGTCTTTCCAACCATAAAGGGACTGTGCACAAAATGAGAACAAGTCTCCAAAAACCTACAAAACAGGCCTGCAAGGACACTGATAATAGCAAGTAATAGAAGCAAAATATAAGTAATTTTAATAGAAAAAGCAATTAAAAGTAAAACAGCTCATAAAACAAGGTATAGTAATATAGATGAAAATCCTGAAAGGACATAAGGATACTGAAAGGAGTCCAACACTTCTCATACATAGCCCTGATATACAGCAGAAAACATCTGTATTGACTACAAGAGAGTAAACAAAGAAGGCCACAGCAAACCGTCCAAATGTCAGCTAGACCAAGAATGTAGAATCTAACAAGGCAGCACAAACCGTGACCACCCATCCCTCACAACCAAGTCATGACAAAATCAATACCAATAAGACTAACAAGGCAAGAGCTCCACACAAGAAATAGAATGACAAAGCAAACAGAAAATCCATTAAGAGAAAACTTCAAGTGATCCAACATAAATGCCAAGAAGTTAAGGCCAGTAGAACCCACCACAGAAAATATGTTACTGGCATTATAACAGGTGGAAAAACCAACTAAAACAATAGGCAAAAGCACGAGCAATTCATCAGAAACCCACAAATTAAAATACCACAGTTACAATGAACCAAGTACACATGAAAAAAAAACCAGAAATAGATGATTAAAAAAGACCCAGTACAGAAAGAACAGCCCAAAAAGGTCCACAATAAGGAAACAATTAACCAGAAAGGGATCAGGCCGGTAAAGCTTAGGAACATAACATCAGCGTTGCCATCAAGAAATAAACCCAGAAGCCGCTCAAATCTATTTCCTAACTCACCCAAGAGAAAATGGAGAGGAAGGAAGCAAACAGGGAACCACTAGTAAGGAACATATAATAAAAACACATAACCAATATTCCAAACCCACCACTCCAAAAACCTAGGCAACCCGAATTCATAATCGAAATCTGTAGGGAAAAACCAATTCCTCATCAAATGACAAAAAAACTTACATAACTGGCAAAGCCAAGCAACCTTGCCCCTTAGCGAACCATCCAAACCACCAAAGATCCACTCACACACATCCAAACAAGGAATAGATGAGCAACATACTGGGTTTAAATTAGAACAATATAAGTTACAATCATGACTTAAATCCGGCCCTGCAATATAAAAACTCCTAAGGCATAGGAGAAAAAGACACTCACTACAAATAGAAAAAAACTATCCAATCACAAAGTGCAGCCTGTTTGGAAACACAACCATCATGGTGACAACCATCTCCAATAAAATAGTAGGGGAATGATAAATAAAAAGACCACAGAGCATGAACACATAGCCCAAAACACCACACCTGACATAGAAACATAACCCCAATAATCCAGAACAACCAATCAAATAGAGGAAATTCCAATAGCAAGACTACCATACAAGAGAAGTCACAATCAAATGACCAAAAATCAGACCAATACAAAAAAGCACCATCCAACACCACCAAGAAACCAGCCACTAAGAAGAACGAATATAAGGAAGGCCAGACCGATCTAGCCTAATTAAACTTTTCACCTTACAAGGTAAATTCTGCTCAACATACTCTGTAAAGCAAGTTAGATTGCACCCAATCCTAACTAAAGAATCAACAACGACATTACCTTCACGAAATATATGGGAAATGGAAAAGGTATTAAGAGAAAGCCAATGTTTAATGTCTCTAATAATATAAAAATAAGATGGATTATGGATAACAGTACTCTCAATATATTGAATAAGAAGCTTAGCATCAACTTCAATCCAAACATTAGTAATACCTAAAGAGATGCACAATTGAATGCCATACTGAAGAGCTTGAATCTCAACCATAATAACCGTGTGAGTAGTGCTAGGACCCACAAAAGTGATAATAACATGACCACTGGAATCACGGATAATACCACCACACCCAGCATTCAAATTATTAAGAGATCCATCCGTATTAAGTTCGAACCTATCACTATTAGGTTTAAGCCATCTAACAATTCTATCCTTGTTTACAGGGTAATAGTTTTGAAAAGATAGCCCAAATTCATCATTAAAATGGTAAAAGCCTTTGAAAAACTTCACATGAAACAAAGATGTGAAGAATTTTCTCTTTGACTTTAGAAATAATACTCATAGCATTTTGCTTAATATTCTCATGCTTAGACTCATTACAACTCTCCAAAGAAGCCAACATATGATAACAGGTAAAATGTTGTGAGTATGCCCTTTAGTAGGAATAAACCAATCTTTTAAAATATTGGGGATGGAATTATAAAAAGCTGATAATTGAATATTAAACATGTTGTCAAAATATAACCAAACTTTCATAGCAATATGACCTAAAATAAAAATATGATTAAGGTTTTCAATATGATAACAACATTGGCATTTAGAAACAACGTGAAAACCTTTTTTCATTAAAATTAAGTCAACAAGCAGGTAATTATGCAAAATTCTCCACATAAGAATAGAATAAGAACCAAGAATACTACAATGCCAAATAGACGAATAATGTAAAGATGTATAATGAGATTCCCTAATAGAGTTCCAAACCTACTTAAGAATAAATTTACCATCATTAGACATATTAAACATAATGCAATCCTCCCTATCCATCAGAATAGAAATTTTGAGAACAAGATAATAATAAAATCAGGAATATGCTTAGAAAGCACATCCACATTCCAAACCCCATCACAAATAAAGTAATTAACTTTGGTAGCATTAATGGAGTTAGTATTCAATAAGTTGTCAGTAGAAAAATTACCTAACCATTTATCTTGCAAAAAAAAGATATTACCAACCCCAATCCCCCATTGGATACATTGTTCAACATACCAATTAATAGAGTAAAGTATTTTCCACATAAAAGAGTCCCCTTGTTTAAAGTAACAATTGAGGGGATGCTTACCAGCGCAATACTTAGTAGTCATGAACTTGGCCCACAAGCTTTTCTTCGATCTAAAATCATACCAAAGTTTTTAGGAGAAGGCATGAGATATATTATTGATGTTTTTAAAACCTAATCTACCTTCATCAAAAACCCTAGAACATTTAGTCCAAGAAGCTCACATAATAGCATACTTCCCATCTTTAGCACCCCAAAAAAAATTATTGAACATTTTTTCCATTCTATTACAAATATTAATAGTAGGACATAAAGTATAACATAGATAGATGGGGAGAGAGCAAAGAACATGTTTAATAAGAACTAATATATCACCAAAAGAGAAAGTTAAAAGCCCAAGTGGAGAGTTTTCTTTAAATAGCAGAGAAAATATCATCAAATAAATGAGAGCTCTTCTTACATTTGTAAAGAGTAGTACCTAAATATTTCATAGGCAAATTTTTATGAGAATAACCAAACTTGTACTGAATAGTATCAAAATCTCCATTAAGAAATCGATTTGGCCGATATGAAACCACTCTTTAAAGGGTTAAAAATTAAACCACTAGCATGCTGAAATTTATTGAGAAACTTAAAAAGAATATCAAGCATTTTAATAGAACCATTAGTAAAAATAATGAAATAATCCACAAATCTCAGATGAGTAATAGGAAAGCCCCCAATAGTTTAAAAAAGCAGTTGAGGATTAATCCTAAATAACTCATTCAGACCTTTAGACAGGTATTCCACAGCAATGATAAATAAGGCAGAGGATAGGGGATCCCCTTGTCTAAGCCCATGAGAGGATTTGAAGTAGCCATGAGACTTACCATTGATCATAATAGAAAAAAAATAATTCTCAATACTATTCTTAATAAGATTAATAAAAACTCTATTGAAACCAAAATGATTAAGAATAGTGTAAAGAAAATCCCAATTCAAACTATCATAAGCTTTGGTGATATCAACTTTAAAGATGATATTACACCTTGAAGTCTTTGCCTCTAAGTCATGAACTAACTCTTGAGCAAGAAGGACATTGTCAAAGATCAAACGTCCTTTGACAAAATCAGTTTTTCTAAGGAAATAATTTTAGGTAATAACAAGGATAACCTACCTATAAGTAATTTGGAATTCAGCTTATTAAATAAAGAACACAAATTGATAGGATGAAAATCATTCCAAAAGTTAATGACATTTTGTTTGGGGATTAAAGCAATGGAGGTGGAAGTGAAAAACTTTGGATAAGGATTGCCCGAAAAGAAATCCACCACAACACTAACTAAATTACCTTTAATAATAGACCAAGACTTCTGAAAAAATTTAGAAGTAAACCCATCGGGGCCAGCAACAGAATCAATATTCATACTTTTCAAAGTCAGCCCAATTTCATCTTCAGAAGGAACTTTAGTAAGAAGGAAATTATCCTCCTCAGTAATAAGAGTAGAAATAAAATAAAAATCAAGATTCAAATCCGGGCAGAAATCTTTTTGAAAGTTTTTTTGAAGTACTCAATTCCAGAATCATAAATCAAATAGGGATCATCACTAGAAGAACCATCAGGAGAAATAATTTTGTGATTATAACTAACCACCTTTTGGTGATTAGCAATATTATGGAAGAATTTAGTATTTCTACCCCCCCTCCACCAAAAATTGAGAAGAAGCTTTTGTCTCCAAAAAGCTTCTTCTTTTTCTTGAAGTTTTTATAAATTGGTCTTAACTTCATTTAGAAAAGATAAATTTTAATAAGAAGAATCATTCATATAAATTTTTTCAGCAACATCAACCATATTTTAAGCTTGCAAGATGCTAGAAAAAATATTCTTGAAAACATATTTATTCCACCAAGATAATTTTTGCTTAAGCCTTTTGAGTTTGAACTACAATCTGGTCATACCCCCAACATAATCAAATGGATGAAGAGGAGCATTCCAGTTACTATTTAATATATTGAAAAAAGAATCATCAAGGAGCCACATGTTCTGAAATCTGAAAGGCTTAATAGTATTACCACTATTTAAGGAAATACTTAAAAGTAAAGGGGAATGATCAGATAATGTTCTAATTAAATGCTCAACATGAGACATATGGTAAGAAGAAATCTAGAAATCATTAAAAAGAATACGATCAAGTCTTTGCCACATAGTAGCCTTGTTCTAAGTAAAAGCATTTCCAGAAAAACCAACATCATAAAGATTGTAATTTAAAATCATATCGTCAAAATCCTCCATAGCCTGAAAATTAGGAGGTTTACCTCCTATTCTTTCAGAAGCATTGGTTATCACCACCCACCATCCAAGGAACATTAACATTAGATAAAAAATCATAAAGCTGATTCCAAAGAACCTTCCTCTCAAATCTAGAACAGGACGCATAAACAAAAGAAGCATAACAAGAGAATTGAAGGAAACTGATGTTCGTGTGCTCAATATGAGAAAAATCAATAATAATATTTAAAGTAATAAAATCCTTCCAGAAAATCCATATTTTATTGGAAGAATTACCAAAACCCAAATCAAAACCAAGTTTAGAACGAACATAGTCAATTTTAGAATGAGAAATGAAAGGCTCAATTAAAACTAAAACATTAATATTATGGACCCAACATAAATTTCTCACTCTATCTCTGTATAAAGAGGTCCTCACACCCTTGATGTTCCAAATAAATTTCATTCTTGTCAACGTGTTCCAACATAGTTTCTATAAGTTCCCCATTTGTTTGGTTCATCGCACAATACTTCTGAGGCACATCCTTGGAATCGCCATTGTAATTAGAAGCCATTTCTCCATCAACCTCCTTATGAAAATGATTATATTGAGCCTCATTATCAATTTCCTCCACAATACTCCCCCCACTAAAGGCACAGTCAAATTGATCAGGGCTAGGGTATCTGTAGGATCTATGGTTGCATCATGGTTAACACCAACTATGTTACCATCAATCATGTTTTCCAATTCCTTAATAGATTTATCAAAAGGAATAGTTTCTATATCATCACCACAAGCCTGCGGTTCACTATTCTCCATATTTTAAGAGTCCACATTTTTTAAAATGTGAACACCTCTAGTGGTAGGTTCCCCTGGATTTCCTTCAACAATAACTTTGGAATCCTTATTGGCATTTTTGAAGTGAGGATGAACCACAAAACATTCATTAATTGAATGTCCATGGACTTTGTAATGATAACAAAAATCTAGAATGTTCTCATACTCAACATTTTGCAAATAACCCAATTTTTTAAAACCAAGCCAAATTTCTTTCAGATGTTTCTTAGTAATATCAATTTCCATAAGAATTCTAGCCACCGATGGCCTCGATCTAGAGGCCGTGACTTGATCCGATTGAAGAAGTCTACCAAAAATAGAACTCAAAGCATGTAACAAATGAGGATTGAAAAAAAGTAATCGTAAATTCAGAAAACAAATCCAGATAGGAATGATTGGGGATTCTTCCTTAATATCAAAGTAGGGAGTCCATTTTAACAAGCGCATTTGGCAGTTATTAATGTAATAAGTCTTCCTTGCAAAACTTAGCTATAATCTAAATCATTAGATAATTGTATAGCAATATGTCTAGCATCAAGCAATCCTATGGAAAAAATAGCAGATAATTTCATGTTCCTAAAGAAAAAAATGGATAGCGTCAAGATTAGGTCTATGGATTGATAACTTCCCGACTAGCATAAATTGAAACGGAGAAGCTAATTCAACTATATCATCATCAGAAAGCAATAAGGTTGGGTAACCTTTAACTGAAGCTTTTGTAAAAGAGAAAATAGTATCCGTCGATGATGATCCACCAGCAAGAACATCACAGAAAGATTGAGAGTTAGGGTTAGAATTTATACCATTGCCATAAAAAAAAACCTTTGCTAGGAACCGTTGATCCCGCAAGAGGATTCCCCCATGGATTCGGAGAAGACAATGATGGAGCTGACACCATCCCACAAAAAAACCACTCCCTAAGGCCGTGTGATTCGAACAAAAAACCAACATGCTTAAAGGAAAGGGATGGATGAAGATGTAATGAAACCCAAGCTACAAAGAACACCATAATCGTTAGAGCACGAGGACACACATAGAGAGAGAAAAAAGACGTTAGAATGATGATTTTTTTTGTGTTCTATTAGGGTTTCCCTTAAAGGCTGCATTAGGGTTTATGATTTGACCTACCAAATGAATTCTAGATTTTATGAAGTTTGGACCTTAGATCACCACTAACCTAAGGTGCCATGTCTAAAAACTTGAAATCATTTGGATATGTATTTTATTTTTAATGATTTATTCATTTTATTATGAATTTCTAAATCATTAATTTTTATAAGGGTTATTTAGTGATTAATAGAGGTTTTAATTAATTTTTTAAGTTAGCTGATGTATTAAGGTTCCACTAATTTTATTTTGCATTGTAATATTTTTTATAATTATTGATAAATTTCCAAAGTTCCATTGGAAATTAGTTAAATTATGTGGCTTAAATTTTAGGATTTGATCATTTTATGCCTAAATGAATTCAAATATTTATAAAAATAAATTCACAAGTCAATAATGACCCCTAGATCATCCTATAAAATTTTTAAGGTGTTTAGAGCAACGGTGAAGTTTCTACAAGTTTTTAAGCTCACTGGACATAGGGTTTAAACGTTTTATAAAGAAGGGATATAGGCCAACAGGGACTCAAATTAATTTTCATCTCACCCTAGCATCATGACTCACATTTCAAAAAAATTACAAATCAAAAAGCCTTATGCATTCAGAGATATGAATTTTTAAAATTAAAGGTCAAATAATGGCCTATAGTTTTGAAATTCAATAGAGGATAGAAGACACTTGAGATGTTCTTGAGAAAAATCAAGAATGTATACAACAACCCAAAGATCTAATTTGATGTCCATCAGAGATGATTAAGCATGTTGTGTTGTTAGTTAAACCTTTATAATGAATAATTAATTTACGATAATGGATTAGTTTATCGGCCCTTAAAATATTTTTAATAAATTCTAAATGTAATATTGAATCCATAGAGACCAATCATGCCCAATTTTGATCAGAAGTGAAATTTTTATGAATATTTACATTTTGAATCATTACCTGATTTAATTAAATCCACATGGATTTAATTAATTTTAGTTGCTAAATGTACAATGCTTTAAATGAGATGCAATCCAAGTGGTTCTATATTTAAATGGAAAGTTCTACTGATGATAAGAGATATTTATATATTCTAAATTACATCTATTGTTATTTTAATGCTCTTAATTCCTATCTTTTTAAACAAAAAATAATTCAAAATTATCAAAATTGAAGAAGCACCACAACGCCACAAATCAAGAACTGTAGTGCTATAATTTCCCTCAGTATTGTATCACCACAGTACCAGCACCATATTGGTATAAGTCTGGAATTTCATCTGAGAGCTTAGCACCGAGGCGTTACCTAGGGGAGCAGCGCATTGCCAGATTGATTGTCGCAATGTCAAATTATCCCAGCGTTGCTGTGGAAGATAATTGGAGATGTCAAACTGGAGAACCAATGTGATGAGTGGTGAACTAATGCGATGAGTGGTGAACTAATGCATTAGCTCAACAGCACCAAAATGTTACATAGTCAGGGCCATGACACCAGTTTAGTTATTTTAGATTTCTATAAATAGGAAACTTATACATTTAAAGGGATTAGCAAGAGGGAGAGACGTGAGGGAGTGTGTGTGTGTGAGGCAGCTTTTCGTTGGAGGTTAGCCATATAAACCTATTGTGTTAGTCTTGTACTAGTGTGGAGAGAAGGAAGGAGTGCAAGAAGTTTGTAATTGCTTAGACAAGGATTTTTGGGTCATTTACATCCTATTTCTTACCTTTATTTTTTTAGTACAATAAAGTTATTTATTGTGTTTAATTTATCCTCTATGATTGGCTAAAGTCTTTTCTCCGAGCTTATGATACTTTAGTAACCATGTATTACATATAGTAGATGTATGATTTAATAAATTGCTAAATGTTATTTTTAAATCTTTCATGCTTCATTTAGTTTCGAGGCTTTCCATAAATTTAAAATATAGTGTGATCTATAACCTTAATGGGTGAGTAGAAAAATCAATAGGGGATTTAAAACATAACTTTTCCATGCACAGACATATGATAATTAGGGTAATGGGATCTTAAGGAGATATTAAAGCTGTAGTTGGGAAGAATTGTAGCTACTCCAATAAGGTCGACAAAGATGAGGAGTACTTATGCTCTGATTCACAACAACTTTAGAAATTATTTACCTATTGCAATCATATGTTTTTTTAGATCTCACGAGCTATGAGTTTTTAAAATTATTCCATTTATCTTTTATTACTATAGCATTAACTTTCAATTACATCACCCCTTATTAATCAATTTATAAGATAATTATAACTATTCTTATAGGTAATGCTAGAATGATTTTAGATAATACAAATCATCATGGGAATGATACTCTTCTCATAAATTTATTACTTGACACGACACGTATACTTACATATAATAGAAGTTACATTATAGCATAGCAAAAGCATTTTTAAAAAGATAAGTAATGTGTGCAACCATAAATAAATAACCTATCAAGTCTTTGGCCCCTTTAGTAGGAAATGAAGTTACTTATCCTTTCTTGCACTTTATAATGTTGAATGAATTGTTAACTTAATCTAATCATTATTTTTTATTTTACCTACTATGTATTGCCACTATTATCCTATTTTGGTAAAAGCTAGTATACTTCTAATATTAACCATTTAACTCTGTTGTGCGTTGAATTTTTATTTTGTGTTTTTTACTATTACACGCGTCATAAAAAATAATAAGTAGAAACTATGTTTGAAATTGAAATTGAAAGAACTTTTTTAAAAGATGAAAAATCTAAAAAATTACAAAAAGCTTTAAAAATGGTTGAATAAGTTTAGGAAAAAGATCAACTAGAATGCTTGGGAATATGCTAATCTTATGGTTGAAGGCATTCAGCAGGGCATCAATGCACCAAATATTCAAGCTAACAACTTTAAACTTAGACCAGAAATAATTGAGATGATAGAAAACTCTAAGTTTTGGGGAACCTCTATAGAAGATCCTAACCTACATATAACTAGTTTCATAAAAATGTTTACTATATTTAAATGTAATAGTATGTCCAAATATGTTGTTAGACTTAGGTTATTTCCATTATAAAGAGAAATATGGCTAAACTCATTACCCCTAGGTTAAATCATAAGTTGGAAAGACTTAGCTCACAAATTATTAGCAAAATAATTTCTCTCATCTAAGATAGTAAAACTTATAAAAGATATCACCTCATTTACCAAGTAAAATAGTTAATCTATTTACTAGGCTCCGGAAAGATTCAAAGAATTTTAAAAGTGTCCCCACCATGCATTACCAGATTAGCTTATTATTCAGACATTCTATAATGTCTAATAAGTTCTCTTAGATCGATTATAGATATGACTACTAGTAGATTATTGATGTCTAAACCCTTTGATGAAACTTATGCTCTGATTGAAGAAATGGACACCAATAATTTTCAATATTCATTTGAAAGAGTTAACCGACCCCACATAGTGGGACAAAGGCTTGCTGTTGTTGTTGTTGTTGTTGTATTTGAAAGAGTTAACCATAGGAAGCTAGTTAGTGTGTATGAATTGGATTCTTTATCAATTTTAAATGTATAAGTAGCTGCAATATTTAAGAAGCTAGATAATTTTGGAGTGAATTCATCTCAAAGTACACCTCTATTAATAGGTGAGAGTGTTTGTGGATCCTCCAGTGACCCAAATACATCAAGAATTGAATCCCTAAATGCAATCACAAATCAAACTAATAACCATTGCCAAAATATTTATAACCCTGGTTGGTGAAATCACCCCTAACTTTAACTAGAGTAATAATTAAAATAGGAGTAATAATTGGAACTCCAACCAACTAAATTAAGTAGGAAGCTGGAAGCTACTTGATCCTCAAAATTATGCGAACCCAAGGCCTAATTATCTCTTTGGATTTAACTTAAATAATCAAACTAAGATAAAAGCCTCCATTAGAAGATTTAGTTTTCTAGATGGGTACTCAATTGCAAAGTTAGGTTGTTGTAGCTAGAAATATAGAAAGATAATTAGGGCGGTTAGCTAGTTCTTTGAATAATATATCGAGGGAACCTTATGTAATACCCCAAGATTAAATTTGGAAGAATTATTTATTTTAATTTTTAATTAATCTATCAAAGTTACTAATCTCATTTCAATAAATAGAATCTAGCAGAAGAAAGTTTCTAAATTCTTTTCTTCAATTTATAATTTCATTCATTTCCTAAAATTCATGAATAATAGCTTGGAGATTAATCAATACATCATTATATCTATCTTTCTAAACTCCTGACTATAAAAGAATAAAAATAAAATACATAAAATAAGATAAAACCTGAATCCTGATGTGCCTCACTCTACTAGATCTTGGCCCCTTCCTAAAAATATATAAAAATTATGGAGTGAGCTAATTGCTCAGTAGATTATAAGAACCTACAACTAAAATCAGTACAAGATAATGGAAGCAATTTGCATGTGATCATTCAATACTAAGCAGTGTAAACTTATAACAATAAGGACATTTAGGAGTTTATATGAATAATATCATGACATATAAGCAATAAAAATCAGTGCAACTATATATCTTATGAGTAGTGATCTATAGCCATGTAAAGGATCAATAGATTCTATCATTCATATATCTATTAGTTATAAATAGTTTATATATCATTTTATGAAATTAGTATACCTACCATTTAACAAGCATTTATCTCTCTCCATTTATCATATTCCTATCATATATTGTTTATGCATATATCTCTTGTTCCATATTGAATGCAGCATATCCAATAGCAATGTAATGTATTATATATATATATATATATATATATATATATATATCATATATTAGTGTATCAGATAAATAATGAAATTCATAGCTTGTGATTCATATATATATATATATATATATATATCAAATGCCTTTGTATTAATCTTATCGATCTTATCATATACATATATGAGTCATGCCTTTGATCATGTATGAATCATGTCATGTCATGTAACTTATGAAATTTATCATACATGCTCTTGTCATATGTATATACAAGCAATATAAGTAAGATAAAATATTTGACTACCTGTGGTGTTTTTCTTATATCCAATCCTGTAGGCCAAACCTACATGAATTAGTATCAATCATACCAGTCATGTTTCTAAGAATAAGTCTCATAACACATATCCCAAGTTAGGTTGGTTTCATGTAAGAAGTCATTACTTCCCACATTTTAATATCACTTAGGATTACATTATAAATCATATTTAAAAAAAAAAGCCTATTGGCCCACCCTCTTGTATAGGATAACATGTCTCCAGCTAACCTGATCTAGTCAATCATTTTTTAACTAGACTTTCTTACTTTTATGCACATTTCACACCAGATAAAGCATAATACCATATAGCATATACACTCAATGTAATTATAAATATACCATCAGTATGGCTGTAGCATGCAAAAAATGCATGTTGACCTAACTGAATAATAAATATATGTATATCATGTATTCCATGTCTAAATACAATACATCAATTTTTTATCATTTTATAATTAATATTATACTATCCATTTCAATTAAAATGATATATACATAAAACCACCTAGTGAAATTTCAATATTATCCAGTCAACAGTCCTAGAATGATAATATCTACTACATATTAAAAGTTATATGGTGAAAAATTATTAAAAAGAGAGATATTATATTTTAATCAATTTTAGGAGAGATAAAATAAAAAATTAAAAATCATTAAAAATAAAAATAGAGTTCAGGTTACTTAACAAGATCAAAATATATTTTTTTTCAATAGGAGTGATAGACAAAAAAAAAAAAAAAACTCGAAGCGAGTTTTCTCTCTTCTATCTCACTCTTCTTCTCTCCCCCTTTCTTTTCTCTTCTCTCCTAGCCAAGGCATGCGAAATAAGGGAGTGATGGCTCAAGTGATGGGTTTTAAGAAATGGATTGAGATATTTTTATTAAGAAAAAAGAAGTTTAAGATCTATTATTATGGTACCCAAAACCCCAACATCATTAAGCCTAATTATTTCCCAAAAAACTCAAGAACTCAATGTCAGGGTGCCACTCATTTTAGTTCCTATGCTTACTCATATATTTATAGAAATTTAGGAAAATAATATTAGAGTCATTACACCTTGCCTAATAACTTTGAGAAAATCCAAAAAAAAGTTAAGGAACATTGTAAGGCTATTAAATTAAGGAGTGAAAAAGAATTATATGAAGTGTTTAGGAATGATGAGAAGCCATTAGATGATGTTCTTATAGAACCACTATTAGAGCCTACTAAGCCAAAGGAACCATCTCATCATATAAAAACTAGTTAGGAAGATTGTTGAGAGGCTACCACCACCTTTTTCTCAGAGATTATTAAAAAAAACTTAGATAGGCAGTTTTCTAGATTCTTAGAGGTGTTTAAAATGCTTATAATTAATATACCCATTATAGCAGCCCTAGAGTAGATGCCTACCTATGCCAAATTCATGAAAGATATTTTAATTAAAAATAAAAAAAATTAGGAGTCTTTGAAGTAGTAGACCTTATTGAAGAATGTAATACCATCATTCAAAAGAAGATCTGACAAAAGCTTAAGGATCCTGATAGTTTTCACCATTTTCATAGCTATGGGAGATACATTTTATGGGAGAGCGCTACGCTACTTTGGTGATAGCATCAACCTTATGCCCTTATCCATCTTTAAAAGATTAAACCTAGGAGAATTCTAACCTACCACTATTACCATGCAATTAGTTGATCATTTATTTACCTATCCTATAGAGGTAATAAAAGATGTTTTAATGAAGGTTGATAAGTTCATTTTCTATATAGACTTTATTAGTCTAAATATAGAGGAAGATAAGGAAATACCTATCATCTTAAGTAAGCCTTTTTAAGCTATAGGTAGGGCCATCATGGATGTTTAGAAGGGTGAACTAACTATGAGAATTTAGAATCAAGAAGTCACCTTCAATGTCCTGAAATCTATGAAGCTTTCTAAGTATCAGAGTGAGGATTATTATAGAGTGGATTCCATTGATGCTTATGTTGAAGATGTTATGGAAGAGACACTAAGTGATAATAATTTTAATATATATGTCATTATTTGAGAATGATTTATGTGAGGTAGAGGGAGATTCTATTTGTATTTTCATTGAAGCCCCTAGGATGTTTAAGGAGAGATATAAAGTATTAGATACATAATCCCTAGGAAAGCCTTTGAATTAATCTATAGTCAAGGAAGCTAAGCTTGAACTAAAAGCATTGCCTACTCACTTAAAGCATGCCTTTTTAAGAGAGAAGTCAACTTTATGTATCATTATATCTATTGAGCTTGAAAAAGAAATAAAAGTAAAGTAGATTAGAGTGCTTAGTATGTATAATATAGCATTTGGATGGTCTATTCCTAACATTTGGGGGATTAGTCCATCCCTTTGTATGCTTAAGATTTTGTTAGAGGAAGCCTATCAACCTAAACCTGACCTGCAAAGGAGGTTAAATCCAACTATAAAAGAAGTAATTAATAAAGAAATTTTAAAAGGGTTGGATACACGTATCATTTATCCTATTTCTAATAGTGATTAGGTTAGCCCAATTCACAATTTTCCTAAGAAAGGAGGGTTAGTTATCATTGCAAATAAGAAAAATGAACTTATTTTTATAAGGACTATGATTGGGTGGAGGATCTATATTGATTATAAAAAATTTAACAAAGCCACTATGATGGATCATTTCTTATTGTCCTTTATAGATTAAAAGCTAGATAGATTAGTTGGACATTTTTTCTACTACTTCTTAGATGGATACTCTAGATACCACCAAATTCTAATTTCCCTAGAATATTAGGATAAGACAACATTTAAAAGTCCCTGCAAGTCTCTGTCAGGTAATTAGAAACCCAGGGGAGGAGAAAATATTTCTTGCTTTTACCCTAACTTGAACTAAGATATAGTCCTTCTAAATCTCCTTGCATAATGAAGAGAGGGATCTGGCCAACCGACCCAACCAAGTCAATAGCGATGTAGAGGCCCTAGGACTCTCAAAGATTAGGTGTTTGACATCCATGATAGAGTGGATACAATCAGGGCCTTTTTAGATCAATTCAGGTAATTGTTGATTGGACTCAAATAGGGTATGTATTCCTAATGTGACCATATGATGCCCCAGCATCAATGCCAGTATCAGAAATAAGTTGACTAAAATACATCCATGGTCAACATGTTCATGAGCTAGGAGATGGACCCCATGGTTAAAGGAATATATTTCCAACCCTCCACCCCGCCCCCCCCCCCCCCCCCCTCTCTGAGATTTTGGATCGCTATCAGTAGTGGCAAAAGTAGCAGCAAAGGCGGCAGGAGGGGAGGAAGAAGTAGATTATGATGATGCATTGGGAGAACCCTATTGATGTTGTTTTCTTTTTTGATTAGTATTTAGTTTTTATTTTATTATATTTCATTTTTTTATTTCTAGTATTTTTTTCCTTTGCATAATAGTTTTGCATGAAATAAATGAAATCAAAATTCCCTATCTTTAAATACTTGTGGTCAAAATTTTGTTTATTACACTTTATTTCAATTATATAATTAGCATACTTGGAATTTGAAGAAAATTACAAAATAAAGAAAATTAAGTATTTAATAGTACAAAAAAAAATTAAAATTTACCAAAAAAATATTTAAAAATATTAAATATTTAATTTAGTTAAAATTAGTAATTCTTAATAACTTAATTCCTAATCACTCAAGCTTTTGATTACTTATAAAGGATTACTTGAGTTAAGGGTTAATATGATTAAAATATTTAAATTAATTCTAAATCAATTGATAAGTAATTAGGGAATTATGTTACCGTTTAATGAACATTAGAAAATATAAAAAGTGGAGGCAATAGAAAGATATTCAAAATTGGTAAAAGGTATTTAGCAAATTAAAAAAAAAACTAACAAAAGTAAAAAAGGCTAAGTATTGGAATGCTATAAATTGGTACCTGTAATGTCTAGCCTAGCTTTAAAAATGTAGAGGAAATAGACATATATTCAAAATCATTATAAGAGGCTTAGCTAATTTAAAAGAAAATCAATAAAAAAGAAAAAAAAAACAGAGTAAAAGTGAAAAAGCTAAATACTACAATATCAAAAATTGATACTTGTAATGCCTATTCATAGTTATATACTCCCAATGGTAATTATTAGAATTATAATACTTAAAGAAATCTTATAGATTAATTTAGGGGTTAACTAAATGTGTAATTCCATTGATTCTAAAAATTGGTGACCCTAAGTAAATTAGTCAAGATTTTCACTTGCACATAGGAGTCTAATTTAGAAGGAACATCAATTCAGAATGAATGAATGTGATATTATAAATTATTTTTAGAAATTTTTTTAACTCAAAGTACTATTTAAATGCTTAGATTATTAATTTTATAATTTCCAAATATATATTTCTAGTAAAAGAAAATCGTTGATTCAAGTGCAATATAAATTACTTGAGGATAAGTAATGTCTTAAAGTTTAAAAGAATTTCATAAGAGAAAATTATATATTCCAAATTGAATCTATTATTTTTATAAATGCTCTTAATTTCTATCTTTTTATTCAAAAAATAATTCAAAACTATCAAAATTGAAGGAGCACCATAGTGCCACAATTTCCCTTAGTGCCGTAGTGCTAGTGCTAGCTTTATAGATTTAGATGTCTTCAATTTTATCTAAGAGCTTAGTTTTGAGGTGCTACCTAAGGAGCATCATAGTGCTCGATTGAGATGAACCAACACGTTGATTCAATAGCATCACAACACTACATTGTTAGCACTATGGCGCCAATTTAATTATTTTAGACTTTTATAAATAGAAAGCTTATATCACATGTAAAAGGGTTGTGAAGTTAGACAGATGTGAGGGAGTGTGTGAGGAAGCTTTTGGGTGGAGGCTGGCCTTATGTACCTACTATGTTTGTCCTGTACTAGTATGGAGAGAAGGAAGGATTTCAAGGAGTCTATAATTATTTAGCCAATAATTTTAGGGTCGTTTCTTTCCTACTTCTTATATTGTACTTGTATTTTTTTAAGTACAGTGAAGTTATTTGTTGTGTTTACTTTTACCTCCATGATTGGCTAGTCTTTTATCTAAGATTATGATACTTTAGAAACCATGTATTGCATAGAGTAGATGTATGAATTAATAAATTGCTAAATGGTATTTTTAAATCTCCCATGCTTCATTTAGTTTGTGTAGAGGGCTTACATAAATTTAAATATAGTATGATCTGTAGCCTTGATGGAGAGTAGAAGAATAAATGGGGGATTTAAAATGTAACTTTTCGTACATAAAGAAATGGTGGCTAGGTTAATGGTATTTTAAGGACATATTAAAACTATAGTTGGAAGGAATCTTAGCTAATACTCGAATGAGCTTGATAAAGATAGGAGTACTTATGCTATGATTCACAGTAACAATTGGAAGAATTTACCTACTATAAGCATTTATTTTTAGATATAATAGATTTAGATTTTTAAAATTATTGAATTTATCTTTGGTAATTGTAATATTTTCTTTTACTTGCATCACCCCCATTAATCAATTGATAAGATAAATATAGCTGCTCTTTTTTTAATAATTATTATTTTATTATTTTTATAGACAGGCATTGCTAGATGAAAGTTTAATGGAGGGTGTTAAGCCTTATTGAATTGTCCCTAGGCACACCAAGAGGGGGTGAATTGGCTATTTAAAAATTTCTTTACCACAAAGAAATTTTTTTTTTTTTTGAAATTCTCAATAGCTTAAACTAAACAATTTGATCACCTAATGCAGAAGCTAATAAACTTAACAACAATTATAATGATGATGATGATAATTTAATCAAATCAATATAATATCAACCATAACTTTTTCAACATGCAATTTTCAAGAAAATAAATTAGCAAAAAGTAAAATGTAGAAAATAAAATTAGAATGAGTACACCAGAATTATATAGTGGTTCGATCAAACAATGACCTACATCCACTCCCCAGAGTCCTCAACTCCAGGTATTGCACTAACTCTTAGTACCTCTCCTTTAGCCCCTGCAGCAAGGCGAAGAAGCCTTTGCAAGAATCACCTCCACTGACCCAGTATGGCAAAGAACCGGAATCCTTTTCACTCTCCTGGTGAGGTAGAGAACCTTGGAAGCTCTTTTCACCCGCCTGGCGAATGAAGTGAACTTAGAAGCTTTTTTACCCTCTTAGTAAAGGCAGAGCACCTTGCAATCCTTTTTACCCTCCTAGTGAAGGCAGAGAACCCTAAACTTTGACCTTAAAGCTTTTCTTCCCTGAGCAGCCCTAGAGATCCATAGAGCCCTATGGAGGAATCAAGGTGTGGCTTGATTGGAGCAACTACGTGAAAACCCTCACACTACTTGTCCCTCTCACAAAACTCACCTTCTTCTTCTCCACTTTCCAAGATCTCTCACAACACTCTTATAGAATTCCTTCAACAACCAGAAGTCTCTCTTAGGAAAAGCTTTAAATACAAGGTCATCAAAAATCCTAAAATTTTAATTTAGCTAAAAACTAATCATACAGTATAATTAATTCAAAAACTAGATAATGCCCAATTTGACGAAACAGTCCCGAGACAAACCATTCAAAAACTGGATACTAATTGTATATTACGATATGAAGATTATATAATATGATTAGATCAATTGCCTCTTGATCGTACAAGATGATTTTCACGCCGATTGAAAATCATCTCTGCCTATCATCGAATATGATTGACATTGCACAGTATAATTAGTAATAAAAATAAGGTTTTCTCCAAGATGATCATCAGGATGAACAATTTTCATCTCTGCCTACCATGCAGTATGATCCATATCATATAATATGATCAACCAAATTAATTAAACCTTGATTTGATTGACTAATCATGGGGATTAAATTAAGTTTTCAAATATTGTACTATACGAATGGCATCGTACAGGACGATTAGTTCAAAATACAAAAATCAAAATACTTACTTAATTTTGATTGGTGGCAAGGGTTTTTATTTTAAATAGAGCATACAATATGATCTAAATTATATAGTATGATTAGTTTAAAAATATTAATTATAAAATTAACAATTTTAAATCATTTTAATAATAACTGATCGTACAATTCAATCTGAATCATATAATATGATTAGTTCAAAATTTTAAAACTTATTTTCTCACTCCCTGTGTGTGTGCACGGTCGCCAACATAGCATACACCTTCTACAAGATTTTGACTCAAGAAATTAAAAATAAATAAATAAAAATTACAAACACTTGTCAACCATATTCCTATTCTACCCAACTTGAGCCCTTAGCCTTCTTACATGGTGTTTGACGTACCAAAAATGTTAGTACACACAAAAACACATGTGTAATATAAAATAGTAGGTGAAATGAAAATATAATCAATAATATTTATTATCATTAAACTCATAAGCTCGAAATCCCTGATTGTAATAATCTCCCACTTTTTTATGATAGTAAATATTTTTGGTTGAATTTGGAAGAACTTGTATTTTCTCCTAATCTCCCTCTCACTATATGAGATATTTTTTTTAAAAATAAGGGAAAGTTAAAAAAAATAATTTTCATGTTTCATTTTTCTTAATTTAAAAGATGAAAACATAAACCATAGAGAAAAGAAAAATGATTACATAAAAAATCACAAACTATAATGAACAATCTACTCCCCCTTTAACATCACCAAAAGGAGAGAAAAACAAATAAAAAAAATACAATAACAATAAAGACTATATGAAGGACTCTAATAAAAAATATAATCCTAGAACTAGGATCCCTGATCAGGTGGTGGTGATTGGAAATAGCGATGAATAGTATCAAATTGCTCACCAAACCACTCATGTCGATCTCATGCTAATGTTGTTGCTATTGAATGTAGCTATCCAGTTGAGACTATAATTGATCAAAGCATTGTATCAGTGCCTCATAGGAATAAGGCTAATATTTTGGTGCATGTGCTAGTCTTGGGATTGGTACTGGTGCTGGATGGTCTCCCCCTTCCTCATCAAATTCTAACTCTTCTTTAGGCTGATCACCTTGGTAAAGATGAAAGAAGATATGGAAAGAGTCATCAGAGTAGAAAATAGGGAATTTGTTTGCTGGTATGGGATACGTAAGATGATGTTTCTAGTCCAACACATATACAATCAAGTGGCCTAGTGCTAGGTTGTATTTATGATGGGTTAAGCATGAGCAAAGGGAAGTGAGGTTGTGTAGATAAGAAATAATAATGTGGGATTCATAAAAAATATTGTAAAACATAATTAAGTAGGTGACTACATATCTGAGAGGAGTGATATTTACCCTATCTCTAGCTTTAGGAAGAACAAAAGTTTGGAGAACATGCCAGATGACACGAGCATTTTGATTTAGTGATTAGATAAGTGGATGGTGTTGGTTTAGAGGAGTATTCCACATGAATAGATTTATAGTGGTCCAGTCGTAGTCTCCCCTAGAAGATAAGACATTGAGTTGAACCCCTTTAGTGGATAGGTGAAGATATTCAGCTAAATCTTATTTAGTAATTTCTACGGGTCATTTGTAGACATATAAAGTTATGGAAGAGAAATATGTAGATTATTGTAGACTAGAAAAAATTATAAAGTAATTCAAAATTAAAAGGAAAGGTTACGATGAAAAGGAATTGGAGAGTGCACGTAGCAAAGAGATCTATTACCTGATAACTAAGAAATGAGTAGTCAAGAATGTGGGGTGGGGTAATTTGGGCTTACATGTATCTATGATAGGCAACTTTGTCTTTCACTATTTAAAAGTGGTTATTAATAGGACGATGGGAGGAACTGCCTTAGAGCAGTTGATGAGCTTGTTTGTCACTAGCCATAAAAAAATTAAGGGTAAAAATGTAAGTTAAGAATAGGAATAGAAGGATGGAGTGAGTGAAACTTTAAAAATCCCTCATGTATAGATTTTCAGCAGATCCTATTGTACGATCGAGGTTTGTACAATACGAGCAAAAGAATTTAATTCGTCTGGATGATCTGTCAGAAAAAGTGATCAAATTGTGCATTATGATCATTATCGTACTGGATGGTCTTCGTTAAAATGATCATCTCATGGAGTCTTAGGTACGACATTTGACTAAAAGGTTTGTACAATACGAATAGGTGTTTGTACGGTATGATGATGTTTTGGAAACAATATAGGATGATTAGATTCGTTCAATAGTAACTAACACATGGATCATACCGTACGAAGAGGTGGATCATACAATACAATCATAAATAATTATTCAGATCAGAGCAATTGGAATAACAGATGGCGAGGATGTGTTGTATAGATCGTACAGTACAATTAAGGTTCATACAGTATGATATAAAAGTTGTTTTTCTATATTTTTAATATGAGGTGTGAGGTGATCAGGGAAAAACTACTAATTAGCAAACAATACTGAACAATTAATAAACATAAATAAAAAAAACAAAAAATATAAAAATATAAGATCTCAAGATATTGATCTCATCTTGCCCTAATCAACCATGAATGTCAATGACACCTAATATTGTCCTAAGTGAGCTAAAGGTGTCATAGCTTAAGGGTTTGGTGAAGTTATCTGCTAGTTGATCATCAGTTGCTACATGATGTAACTCAATATCTCCCTTAGCAATATGGTCTCTAATGATGTGATTCCTAATATCTATATACGTAGTATGGGAGTGCTGGATAGGATTCTTAGAGATGCATATGGCACTAGTTTTGTCATACATAATTTGAATAGTGCCGACAGGGAGTCTAAGGCTAAGGATTTATTATTTAGCTATAAGACTTGAGCAACATAACTTCCCATAATAATGTATTGTGCCTCAGCAGTGGATTGAGCTACAAAATTTTATTTTCTACTAGACCAAAAGACTAAGGATTGACCTATAAATTGAGAGGTTCTAGAGGTACTTTTTTATTAATCCTAAATCCTACAAAGTCTGAGTTTGAATATCCTATGATTTCAAATAAGGAGCTATGTCTAGGGTACCAGATACCTAAATTTTGGGTTCCTAGAAGGTATTTAAGGATTCTCTTAATAGTTGTTATATGGGATTCCTTAGGATCTCCTTAAAATCTAGCACAAAGATAAATACTAAATATAATTTCAAGTCTTCTAGCAGTCAAATACAGAAGTGATTCTATTATACCCCTATACTTCTTTTGGTCTACTGACTTTTCACTTTCATCTTTATCTAATTGAATGATATAGCTCATGGGTGTATTAATTGCTCTAGCAATTTTCATCTTATACTTTTTAGAATATCCTTGATATATTCACTTTGGCTTAGAAAAGTTCCACCATCCATTTGCTTTACACTAAAACCAAGAAAATAAGTCATCTCTCCCATCATACTCATTTCAAATTCTTTACTCATTATTTTTTAAAATTGTTTGCAAAGATGTTCATTTGTTGATCCAAATAATTCTACATATATTTGAATTATGAGTAGATCTTTTCCCACTTTCTTAAGGAATAGGATGGTATATACACTACCCTTAACAAAGGAACTATCTAGGAGAAAGTGTTAAGCCTTTCAGACTATGACTTAGGTGCTTGCTTCAATCCATACAATGCATTTTCCAATTTGAAGACATGATTGGGAAAGGTTGAATTTTCAAATCCAGGGGGTTGTTCTACATATACATATTCTTTAATCACCCCATTCAAAATGACACTCTTTACTTCCATTTGGTACAACTTAAAAGCCTCTAAAGCAAGCAAAGGCTAACAATACTCTAATAGCTTCTAACCTAGCTACAGGGACAAAGGTCTTCTTAAAATTAATGCCTTCTATTTAATTATACCCTCAGCTACTAATCTAGTTTTATTTCTAATTACTATTTCAGAGTCACTCATTTTATTCTTGAAAACCCATTTGGTTCCTACAACACTCTGGTCCTTAGGTCTACTAACTAATTCCCAAACATCATTTCTAACAAATTAGTTAAATTCTTCTTGCATAGCTAAGATCCAGAATTTAATAGATAGGGCTTGATCTATACTAGTGGGTTCTATCATAGAGATGGAAGTAGAATGACCAACATCCTTCCTAAGTCTATGACTAATCCTAACTCCTACAGAGGGATCTCCTCAGATGAGTTCTCTAGGATGACTAGATGCATATCTCTAATCTCTAGATAAGGGCTCCTGAGGTTCTTCTCTATTTCCTAGGTCAATGGATTATATTCCTTGGGTGACCACTACATCCTCTTCTTCTCTTAACCTAGGCCCACTAGATTTATAAAATTCATCAAATGATATATGGGTTGTATCCTCTACCCCTAAGGTTCTTCTATTAAAAACTCTATAGGCTTTACCTATAAAGAATAACCTAGGAAAACTCCTTCATTAGATTTGGGGTCAAATTTTCCTAAAGGAGATTTTCCATTTATTAAAATAAAACATTTATACCCAAAGATGTGAAGGTGAGAAAGATAGGGTGTTTTACCCCTAAGTAGCTTATAGCGAGCCTTTTCAAGTTTAGATCTAAGATTTACCATATTCAGAATATAATAAGCAATGTTAACTGCTTCTGCCTATAAATATCTAAGAACTGAATATTCTACTAACATGGCCCTAGCAGCTTCTACTATGGTTCTATTCTTTCTTTTAGCTACCCTATCCTATTCAGGGGTTCTATAGGCAAAAAAAAATTATTTTATACCATGCTCCTTACAAAATGATTCAAATCTATCATTCTCAAATTCTCCATTATGATCACTATGAATAGTTGATATTAACATCCTAATTTCCTTTGAATCCAAATGGAAAAATTCTTAAATTTCTCAAATGACTCACTTTTATGTGCTAGTGATCTAACCTAGGTGAATCTAGAAAAATCATCTACAATTACATATCCAAAGATCTTCCTACCTAGGCTGGCTATACTAACGGGTCCAAAAAAGTCCATGTGAAGAATTTTTAGAGGTCTAGAAGTGCTGATGTCCTTAACAAAATGAAAAATTGTTTTGATTATTTTCCTAATTGGTAGGCATCACAAAGGTTGTCTTTAGAAAAATCTAGTTTGGTATGCCTCTAACTAGGTATTTATGGGTGATCTTCCTATGTATTTTCATACTTGCATGATATAGTTGCCTATGCCATAGCTAGGATTCATCAACAACAGATTTTAAACACACAAAATTTGAATAGTCAATACAATTCAAATCAAACATATAAATATCATTAAACCTTTTACCTTCTAAAATGTTTTTACCATTTAAGCTTATCAGACACTTAGTAGATAGAAATTTAATATAAAGACCTTTCTCTCATAATTGGATAATATTGAGCAGGTTATGCTTTAATCCATATACTAACAAGATATTTTTAATAGTAAAATTATCTCCCAATATTACCTTGCCTCTTGCCTTGACATCTAGTGTGATGAATTACTTTATATCTCCATTCTTGTGTCATGAGCATCTACTATTCAGGTACCACATGCTCTTACTAGGCCCTTTGTGAGAGTACCCCTAGAGAGTCAATAAAGGTTTATTTTTGTGAATCCATGTGAATTTGGGTTCCATCTTATGCTTCAGTGAATGAATTTCATACATGCTATGCTCTGATTGAAATGATTTTGGCCTCCACACTAGATATGTCCTATGGTGTATGGTGCAAGTGTGGGATATGTATCCTAACATGCCACAAGAGTAATACCTAACACTAGGGAAAGGATTCACTATTCTACTCTAGGTGTTGTGCCTCTTCCTAGGGTTTTGTGATGTATGTAGTGTTTGGGGTTATTCCATTATGTTAGTGTAGGTGGTGGTCTATTATTTTAAAGTGCATAAAGTTTTTCTTTTAGGAACTCATTGGCACTTTCAAAGTTTTTAACTTCAAGTTTCAATGCACTCATTATGGTCTAGTTCAAATGCAAGCGTCTCTAATTGTTTGTATAATTCTTCTAATTCAATATGCTCAATTTTCAAGGATTTATGTGCTTGGCTTAAGTCAATATGGTTCTTGTTTAATGCATCAAATTAAGGAAGCATGTTCTTTATATAAGCTAGAATGGTCAATCCTAAGAATATCATGCTCTCTTTGTAACTCATAAAACTTAACATTCCATATAGCATTGAAAGTTTGTGAGGGGTGTCAAACCCTATAGAACTAGCCTGAGGCTAACCAAGAGGGGGGATAAATTGGTGTTTTAAAATTTCTTTAAGCAAAAGAAAAAAATCTTTTTATCTATTTAAATATTTTAAACACAAACAAATTAAGCAAAAGTAGATAACCAAAATCAGATAATTCAATCACAGATCAGATCACAGAAACATGCAAAAATAAATATAGGAAAAGTAAGTAGAAAGAACACATCAAATTTATAGTGGTTTGGTCAACTTGACCTACGTCCACTCCCCAGAACCTCTCATTCCAGGTATTGAACTAATCAGTTAGTGTCTCTACTTTTGCTCCTATTGCAATGTGGAGAAGTCCTTACAAAATCTTTCCACTGACCCGATGAGGTAGAGAACCTTGAATCCTTTTTCACCCTCCTGGAGAAGGCAGAGAACCCAGAATTCTTTTACTCCCTCATGGAGTAGGAAGAGAATCTGACAATCCTTTTACTCCCACCTGGAGTAGGTAGAGAACCTAGATCTGATGCTGATGATCGTCACCCCATAGCCAACAAGGAATCGAGGATGAAGAAGGATGAAGACAATCGAATCCTTATTTGGAGCAACCTTTATGAATCCACTTACAAACTCCCCCTCACAAGATCTTCTCTCTCCTCCCAAACTCTCTCTCTCCTCTAAGCTCTCTCTGGCTAGAAAAATAACAAAAAATTTTTATCATCAGTAATTAAGAGAGCTTAAATAGGAGGCCTCAAAAAGTGCCCTAATTTCAACTTGCCGACAATATTCTCTAGGATGATATGTATATCATCCTGTACGATCAGTTAAAATCAGCCCATCCAGTCAGGATGATTTGAGTTGTCTGTACGATTAGAGCAACAAATTTATACTAATCATCCTATACGATTAGTTTAAATTAATATTTATCTTCTGGTAGATCGTTCGGGATGTCTAGGATGATTAGAAGAAAAATGTACTTATCATCCCGGATGATCTTGCAATCGTCCTATATGATTAGTTCAAAGTGTGATTTATCATCCTGCAGATCGTTCGGGACATCCAGGACTATTAGAAGAAAAATGTACTGATCATCCCAGATGATCTTAAACGATCATCCTGTACAATATGATCGTACAATCTAACCATACTTAGATCCCTAATCACAGGGTTATTTTAGGCATGATTGCTACACATCATCTAAGATGATCAAAATTATCCTGTACGATTAAAACAAAATTTTAATTATCAAATATTGCCTAAATCATGTCTAGTGGCTGGATTATTTTATTGATACATATTATCCTGTACGATGATAGTATTATCCATGATGATTGGAATAATTAAGCTTATTCGACACATAAGCCCTAATTCAGGTTTCTATTTTGAACTGATCGTATAGGACGATTTAGGATCATCCTGTACGATATGATCAAAAATAGAAGAACTCTCAAACACACTAAAATTTTCTCCTGAGTGTGTGTATATAAGGTTACTTAGCTTCAGGATCCATCATAATACATTTGACACAAGAAAGGTAAAAATTATATTGGAATTAAACTTACAGACTGACTCCATCCTAATCTACCCAATCTTGAGCTGGCTTGCAAGTGAGCTTTGTGGACCTGAAAAAGTTAGTTGGTAGGGTAGCCAAAATAAATATGCAGTGATATCAATATAAAGGAAATAATATTTATTATCATCAAAATCATAGTACCTGTATCTAGATTTGCAATAAGCATGCATTTTTTAAACTTTCTATATGCATCATGAATTTTCTCAAAAATTCTAAATAATTCGTTGCATAAAAGCTCATATACCTTGAAAGCTCATATACCTTATCTTGATTAGAATGATCAAGAATATCATTTTCCATAAGGCAAAAATTATTTATCTCCTCCTCTGCTACTAGTTCTGATGAATCTGAAGCATAGTCTACCAAAAATGCCTTCTACATCCTCTATTTCACATTTTTGACTTTTTTCTTCTCTTTACCCTTCTCCTTGATTGAATGTGCTTTTAGGTTGGAGCAATCTGACTTTAAGTTACCTAGTTTCCTACATTCAAAATAAATAACATCAGAGGAAACCCTTGTATTTTTACTAGTGTTACCTTTATAATAGTGTTGATGATATCTTTAGTTTCTTTTTAAAAAGCTCTTGAATTATCAGCATCAATGCTATGCCATTATCCTCATCAGCTATAGAGCTATCACTTTTTGAATCATTGGCTTTTAATGCTACAATTTTCTCTTTCTTTTTGTCATCTGCATCAAAATGTCTTTGACTCATACTTTGCTAATAGGCAATGAGTGAGCCAAGTAGGTTATTAATTGAATAAACATTTAAATCCTTAGATTCTTATATTATAGTGACTTTGGCATCATAATTACTATGTAGACAATGTAGAATTTTATTAACATTCTCAGAGTTTGAAAGTTCTCTACCTAAAGCATGCAAGGATGTCACTCACTATTTGAGTAAACCTAGTATATATGTCTGAGATAGTTTTATTAGGTTTCGTGTGAAAAACTTCATAATCAGGCAATAAAATTTTCAACCTAGATTATTCAACTTCACTAATACCTTTGTAAAAGTTCACAATCATGCAATAAAATATATAGTCTATCCCAAATGTCTTGCTAGTGGTACAGGTAGAAACTCGCATGTAATCTTTAGACTTAAATACACAGAAAAAATAGTTTAAATATTTAGCATTCAGTTGAGCTAAGTCTCTATCCTCATTACTCCATTCATTAAAAGGTATTTCTACTTTAATGACATTAATAAATTTAAAAGTGTAGAGTATCCCACTTGAATCATATGCCACATAAAAAAATCAATAGATTACAAGAAAGTAAACATGCATATTTTTTAGAAATCAAATGAAATATTATCAAATAGTGGTGGATGAGTTATAGAATAACCCTCCACGGTATTTTGATTTCCAAAATGTGCCATTTGATCTTTTTGTTAGAGATTTTTAAATCATAATTTGGAGACCCTCTTTGATACTAATTAAAAGTTCAATAGAGGGTGTTAAGCCTCTTGAACTACCCCTAAGCACACCAAGAGGGGGTGAATTGGTTATTTAAAAATTTCTTTAACATAATTTTTTTTTAAAATTTTTAATAACTAAACTAAATAATTTAATTACCTGATGTGAAGCTAATAAACTTAACAACAATTACAATGATTGTGATGATAATTTAATCAAATCAATTTAATATCAACCATAACTTTTTCAACATGTGATTTTCAAGAAATAAATTATAAAAAAGTAGAATATAAAAAATAAAATTAGAATGAGCACACTAGAATTTTATAGTGGTTTAGTCAAACAATTATATACATCCACTCTCCGGAGTCCTCCACTCTAGGTATTACACTAACTTAAGAAATTAAAATTAAATAAATAAATATTATAGACTCTTATCAACCATATTCCTATTCTATCCAAACTTGAGCCCTTAGCCTTCTTACTTGTGTATGTGGTACCTGAAATATTAGTACACATAAAAATATATGTGCAATATAAAATAATATGAGAAATAAAAATATAATCAATAATATTTGTTATCATCAAAATCACAACCTCAAGATCCCATATTGCAATACTAGAGTGATTTTAGGGTAATACCAATATTCATGGGAATGATACTCTTCTCATCACTGTTTACTTAACATGACATGAATACTTGTGTAGAATAAGAGTTGCATCATAGCGTAACAAATCATATTTAAAAAGATAAGTAGTGAGTGCAACCATAAATAAATAGCCTATCATCTGACATTATGGATTAATAATAGCCATCCAACTTTAGATCAGATGACTCTTATTAATAAAGCTTTAAACTATGGAGGTTTTATGATTTATTATATAATTAAATAATAGTCATTGGGTTAAACAATGAAAGATGTACTACTATGATTTTCTCTTCAATGTCCCACCCGTAAACAAAAATCATCCATAGAAATTCTATTGATCTAGGGAATCCAATGGATTGATCCATACAAAATTTATTCCAAAGGATCTGGGGATTAGGAACATGCAATACAACAATTTGGTTGCCTTAAATTATATTTTCTCTTTATAATATCTTATGCACTTTAAATAATAAGCTTTTGAATGGAAAATATATTAATCTAAGGGGAGAATGAAGGGGATTTGTGTTCCTTCTCACTCGATAAGCTGAAGGGAAGATTTTTACTGATGACTATAGCTCTTGAAACCCATTAAATTGAGAATTTACTTTCAACAATTAGAAGCTCACCATCACTCAGTAAAACTCACACAGGGTAGACTCTAAAAGCTGGGAAAGTTGGGCAATTACTTGCTCTCACTTAAGGAAACTTAATGAATTTCATTACTAAATCTGAGCAAAGTTAAAATGCATGCTATTTATAAGGGTTTGGAAATACACCTTAATAAATTTTAACCACTACAAGTTATTATTGCCTGAAATGATTCATGGAAGGCCAGTGGGATGCTACCAAGTGAACTGAATCAACTCCATGGGTTAAAGTGAGTTGGGTAGGCAGTTAAAATGACTTTTGACCATATGAGCCTTGAGTTAAGTTATTTTTTTGGCCAGCTAAGGCCATCTATGTGTCTAAAATAGTTAATATATGCTCTAGAATGTTTCGGGTCCATCTAGGATCTGGGGGCTAGCTAGGTTGGGCTTGGGCAAGTTTAATTTGAGTTTTAAAAGTTTTAGATCCATTTGGGTTAGCTCAATTAGGTGATTTAGGCTAGCCCAAGGCTGCACCACCTAGGTTTGCTAGGTTAGGATCCTAGGAGCCTATGGCTAGGGTTTGGGGTATTGAGATTGGGTGGGTTAGACTCAACATAAGGGAACAATTTAATGGGCCTACAAAGGCTTTTTTGTCATTTAAGTTAATTAGGGTCAAACAATGTTAACCATGAGTTGAGTTAGGTTTAGATGAGTTCATAGATAGGTTTAAGAACTTTGGGACTCCACTCTAAGATCTAGTTTATTTTTTAACCTAGGACACCTAATTTGGGTCCATTGATAAAAATTTGTGTATTTTGAGATTTTAAATTAACTCATGATTAATAGGGGTTGACAATGGGTCCATGATAAGTCAAATTGACCCTAGGAGGGTTTGAAACCAATTTGGCTTAGGTCCAAGGTTAAGAAGTTTGATTTATCCCATGATGACCTACTATAGGAAAGTGGACTTTTTTGGTGGAAATATCTGCTAGAAAAGCTCAAATTTTACTAGAAATCTTATTTTCCAACAAATTTTTGACAAATATTAATTGGCCAATAAAATGCACATAAGAAATAGTTTTAAGTGTAAATATTTTCATTAGAAATAATTTTCCATGTATTTTTGATGAAAAATTCGAAGGAAATATCGAGTAAGAATAAAATTGAGTTGTCTCATAGGAGAGATATGCTTCACATATTGATTATTTTATATGTGCTTTAGTCTCTATTGATCTTTTAAGCTTATTCAAATATCTATCATAAAAATATTTTAATGCTATGATAAAACTATACCATAATTATTGCTTAATAAATGAAGCTTAAGTTTATCCTTCTTAAATGTGTTCATCTAATTATACTATACAATACCACCAACTTGAGCTTCTTATGGAAAACGCAAGGGAAGAAGCTCCATTAAGTCAAAAAAAAAATTGGAGGGAAAATTTTCTCAAGTTTGCACATAATGTTTTAAATATTTTCCACACCGCTAAGAAATGACTCCTCATTCAAATTTGTGGAGCACAAGTCTTTAAATAAAATGCCAAGTTCAGTTAAAAGATTTAATATTACATCTTATAAGAAACTTAATGTTATAAGCAGGAGACACTCCATGAAGATATAGCAGTCATGAATCTTAATTCCAAATAACTTCCCAAACTATAGGTCCACACATCTTCTTAAATTTGAGCAATATCCTTCTAATAATTTTAGTTTTTGAAAATACTAACACACTACTCTTTTTTTATCTAATGTAAGTGATGATGTGGCTTTTGGTTGTAACATCTTACCATTGCCCTCATCTTTAAATAGAAGTTGTTTTCTCTTATAATACTATTTTAATCCAATCTTTCATTATATTTATCTTTAGTAATTCTTTTGATATCCATGACAGTGTTAATTATGTTATCAATAAAATTATTCTCGATATGTATGGTTTCTAAGTTATGTTGTGTCAAATTAGTTCCATTAGGGTAAATTCCAAAAAAAAATACTCTTCTTTATCTAGTTATTTTCAACTCCATAACTCAAAACTCTATAATCTACAAGAGAAGGAGCATCAACAATCAAAGGAATCACCTCCAACCTTACTAATATCTACTCACCGATTGTAGAGGCATAGATCTTTCAACTGTCTTTCTTAAAAAATATCCTTATTTCTTCTGAATGGATGATCAACAAGTAAGAACATATAGTGACAATCAAACCATGTGTTCTTAACTCCACTTTTCAGTATAAACTCTTTACTTTGAAAGTGCAAACAGGTTGTTAGACCTATTGCTCAATGTCCCTAGGCTAACCAAGAGGGGGGGTGAATTGGTTCTTTTAAAAATTACATTTGATATTTTGGAAAAATTTAAAAGCTAATCGTACAGTACGATATAACTTCGTACAGTACGATCAGAGATAATTTTTTGCTCTTTCTTTCAACACAGAAATTCAACCACAACGAGAATAAACTGCGGAAAATAGAAAAGCAGAAAAATAAATAGTGAACAGAAAACACCAGAATTTATAGTGGTTCGGTCAAACACGACCTACATCCACTCCCTAGAGACTCCTTCTCTAGGTATTGCACTAAAACCAAGTGACTCTCCTTTTGCCCCCACAGCAAGGCGGAGAAGCCTTTACAAACTGTCTTCCACCAACCCCGGTGCGGCAGAGTACCGTCGTCCTTTTCACCATCCAAGTGCGGTAGAGAACCGTCGTCCTTTTCACCCTCCAAGTGCGGCAGAGAACCATCGTCCTTTTCACCCTCCAAGTGCGACAGAGAACCATCATCCTTTTCACTCTCCAAGTGCGGCAGAGAACCGAAATCCTTTCGAACAATGCTCTTGCAAAAGTCTCCAAGGAACTAGGAAGATGCTCGAAGAACAAGTAAAAGAAATCCTCTCAATTGGATAAACCTTGTGAATCTCCTCACAATTTTCTCTTGAAAGATCTCTCAAAACTCACTCCCAAACACTCTCCCAATCACTCTCCTCTCACTTCCCAAAAGAATTTTCGCAGAAGGATTTTTTCTTCAGTCAGTTTTGTGTCATTTTTATACTAGGGATAGAAAAAACCATCCAAAAATTGAATTTTCAAGTTAAGTCTGTGCCGATCGTCCCGTACGATCTACAATCGTACTGTACGAATAGTTCACATAATTTAAACAATCCATCCCGTACGATTCATCGGACGAACAAGTTAGAGCCGTTCGTACGAACAGTTCATCCCGTACGAACGCTTGGACGATCAAGTCAGTGAGCTTCGTCCGAACACTTCGTCCAGTATGAAGGCTTGGACGATCAAGTCAGTGAGCTTCGTCCGAACACTTCGTCCATTACGAAGGCTTGGACGATCAAGTCAGTGAGCTTCATCCGAACACTTCGTCCCGTACGAACATATAAACGAACCCAATTTTGAGCAGTTCGTACAGCAAAAGCTCATGTACGAATAATATTCATACTGTACGAACATGACTTAAAAAAAAATTTTCTTAGCTGATGGGTTCTTCCTAGAGGACATATTCTACAGATTGTATCGTACGATATCAATTTGTACTGTACGATCAGTTTCTTTTTTTTTTAAAGATTTAAAATTTTTACTCCCCCATTGTGTGTGTGTGCATAGTTATCCAACTTACAATCACACTCTCTCAGACTCAAGAAGAAGAAAAAAGAAAATTTACAGACTTTATTTACAGTGAACTAGTGAACTTGAAGTCTTCAACAATCTTGAGTGTGAATTTCCTAAACAATACTTTAGTACACACAACAAAAACTCAAATATATGTTAGAAGATGAATTAGACAAATAATAAACTTTTGTAATCATCAAAAACATAAACTTAGATTAGAATTCTCAAGAACAAAACGATTCACCCAAATCAAAACATACTTAAGTCAATGTAATATGAGAAAGCTTATTTACCTATAATGCTCCTACCTAATAGCATCCATAAGATAGAAAGTTGCCAATCATCCATAGTAGCACTATTTTTATTTGAAAGTTTTGTTTAAGTGAAATATTGTATGTCAACACACCCTCTTCCCATAAAATGTTGTGATCATCTATCAATGGTTGTAAGTAGGAATTTATTTTTGCATTTGAATTAAGTGATTCAGGTATAATTAATATGAGAAAATTATAAGTTTTTTTAATGCACATCTATATGTTCTCTAAATTGTGGGCTAGTTGTATTGAATACTGCTCCTTCATACATCCTACTATTTTCTTCATTAACTATTGTGTAACTTGTTGAAGGATCATGTCTAAATAAAATTTAAGTAAGATCTTCTAATCCACAACAAAACATAACGAAATCTAAAAATTTTGAACATTTAAAGATATGCATAGAATTTTCAATTGTAATATGAACTCAATTAACATACAAGATCAATAATCAACTATAATCAAGTGAATAAATAAAAAAAATCAGTCACTAACACAAAAAAAAGAACAAGTACAGAAACACTAGAACATTTCATTACTAATCATTTCATAACATACAACCAGCAAGTTACACGTTGAGGCACATCTCATAAAAAGAACTTGCTAAACATATCCAACACAAAAACTCACAACAACACAAAAACAACTTAAAACATATAAAGAGTAACACAATCACATCCAAGTTAGAACTGAGAGGGGCCTTGATCCGGAGGAGGAGGAGGTGGTATACCACCGAACAATGAAAAATAGCTGTTAAGAGTAGCAATATTTGTGTTAACAGCATCAAACTGATCATCCTGTCTCTGCAAATGAGCCTCCATGTCATCAAACCTTTGGTCCATTCTATCAAAACGTTGGACCATGTTTTGATAGAAATCCTGTGGAGGTCCAGGTGCAGTTGAGGGTGCACCTGAAGGAGCAGTAGCAAAAGGAGGCTCATCATCTGAGCTGTCAGAGTTACCTTCTTTCCCAAATAACGCTTTAAAAGAAGCGTCAGTGAAGTATAGTGGGAGTTCTGAAGGACCAGATGGATGAACTAGATTGTATTTTCTCTCTAGGATGTAACACACAATATGTCCTAAAATATTTTTCTTCCTCTTCACACTAGCCAACCCAATGTCAGACAGATAATAGATGTAGTCTAAGATCAATTGGGCTTCATCTATAGGCTGACAAGTCATAATAAAAAATGTGGTTGAAGAAAGAAGTGGAGTCATATTAACTCGATCTCCTTCTTTAGGTATGATTGATGTCCTAAGCACATGTTGGATTATCCTAGCATTTTGATTCAATGTATCTACCCGAGCGACATGTGTGGGTATGCTTGCACCTCTAAGAACTTGGTTAATTTCAGACCAACCGTTTTCAGGTCTTGTGGAAAAGGTATGAGCTCTAGTCCCCTGAGTTCTAAGATGAACATATTCTCCTAGATCCTCATTAGTTATCATAACCTTTTGTTTAAGGATATAAGAAAAATTGGCTGTGTAATCCTTGTTAAAGGTCATGTTGGCCAAGAAAACATGAAACAAGTCCTTATTGAAGGCATAGATCAAGGTCAATAGAAAAGAAAAGTGGGTCGAGTCAAAGAGGGGCATAAATGCAAAATGAATATTTTCTTGCAGTAGTATGCGGGAAGGAGTAACCTTAGATGCAGCATACCTAAGGTATGCTTCCTCATTCTCCTCACTAAGGAAGTTTTCATTACAGTTCCTTCTAGATGCTGGAGCCCTAGCAACCCGTGCCCTTTTTCCACTTCCAGACATTTTTCTACAAGACTCTAAAGGTTCTAGATAGAAAGTGAAATGAAAGAAAATGACCCGCCTTTATATAAAAAAAATCTGGTATCATACTGTACGAATCAACTTCGTACAAGACGAACCATGGTTCGTCCGGGATGAAAGAAGTTCGTCCGAGACGAATGAAAGCAGTCAAAATGAAACAGTTTTTCATAAACTGCTCGTCCCGAGGCATCCTTTCGTACAGGCTTTTTGACTTCCTGATCGTACAGACGATGAGGTGTTCGTTCGGGACGATCAGAAAATTAAAGGTCATTCAGGCGACAGTTAGGTTCGTCCCTCACGTCAAATGACACATGGATCGTACAGACGAATGACGTATTCGTACGTACGATTACCAATAATAACTGCTCCTAACCATGTTTCTTCTTCGTTCGTATAAACGAAATATGGGTACGATGATGTTATCATACAGTACGATGACATATCGTACAGTACGAATAGAACTATAAACTCCCAACACTTCAAAAACTTGCATGCCTTTCAACATTCAAATAAGGAACAAACAAAAACACAATTCAGAATTCAAACAAGAAACAAAAACATAATAATGAAAACAAATTAATGAACAAACTAACAAACACAAATAAATAGAAATACATTTGCAGAAATTTCAATCAAGCATTTAGATCTATCACACCTAGCCTTGTCCTCAACATGCTAAATGTGTCAAAGACTAAGGGTTTTGTGAAAATATCTGCAAGCTGATCTTTAGTAGCCACATGATGTAGTTCAATTTCATTTTTCACTACATGATCTCTTATGAAATGATGCCTTATGTCAATATGCTTGGTTCTAGAATGTTGAATAGGATTCTTTGAAATACAAATGGCACTAGTGTTGTCACAAAATATTGGAATGGTGCCAACTACTAATCCTAAGTCACTCAATTGTTGTTTCAACCAAAGCACCTGTGCTACACAACTCCCTAAGGCAATGTACTCTACTTCAGCTGTAGAAAGTGCTACTGAATTTTGTTTTCTACTGGACCAAGATACTAATGAATTTCCAATGAACTAACATGTTCCAGAAGTACTTTTCCTATCCACCCTACAGCCTACAAAATTTGAATCTGAGTATCCAATTATATCAAAAGAAGAACTGTTCTTAGGATACCAAATTCCTAAATTTTGAGTTCCCAAAAGATATCTTAAGATCCTTTTTACTGCTGTCAAATGTGATTCTTTTGGATCATCTTGAAATCTAGTACATAAGCAAACACTAAACATAATGTCAGGTCTGCTAGCAGTCAAATAAAGCAAAGATCCAATTATTCTTCTAAACTTCTTTTGATCAACAGATTTTCCCTTTGGATCCTTATCTAATAGGACTGAGGAACTCATGGGTGTAGTGACTGGTTTAGCATTTATCCTTTTCATACTTTTTGAGGATTTCCTTAACATATTTAGATTGACAAAGAAAAGTCCCTTTCTCATTTTACTTTATGCTAAAGCCAAGAAAATAAGTCAAATCACCCATCAAACTCATCTCAAATTCACTACTCATTATTTTTAAAAATTCATCACATAGAGCTTTATCAGTTGATCCAAAGATGATATCATCCACATATATTTATATAACGAGTATTTCATTCTCAAGTCTTTTCATAAACAGAGTGGCATCCACACTTCCTTTAACAAATGATCAATTTAACAAGAAAGTGCTTAACCTCTCATACCATGCTCTAGGTGCCTATTTTAGTCCATATAATGCCTTTTTCAATTTGAAAATATGATTAGGGTATTTAGAATTTTTAAAGCCTGGAGGTTGTTCAACATACACATTCTCTTCTATCACCCCATTTAGAAAGGCACTTTTAACATCCATTTGGTACAATTTAAAATCTTTAAAACAGACAAAGGCTAACAAAACTCTTATTGCTTCAAGTCTTGCTACAGGGGCAAATATCTCCTCAAAATCAATTCCTTTAATTTGGTTATACCCCTTAGCTACTAATCTAGCCTTATTTCTAACAATTACTCCTGAATCATTCATCTTATTTTTGAATACCCACTTAGTCCCAACTACACTTTGATCTTTTGGCCTTTCAATTAATTCCCAAACATCATTTCTCTTGAATTGATTCAACTCCTCTTGCATGGCCAATATCCAAAATTCATCCAAAAGTGATTGTTCTATGTTCGTGGGTTCTATCATTGAAATAAATGCTGAATGATTCACTTCTTTCCTCAAACCATGCCTAGTCCTAACTCCTTCACTTGGTTCACCTAAAATCAATTCTTTTGGATGACTCCTTACAAATTTCCATTCTCTAGGCAATTGGTTTTCCTCTTCTTTTTCAACCCTATCTTCAACTTTTTAATTTTTAAGTTTTTGGTTTATCACCTCAACCTCATCTTCATCCATCTTAGACCCTTTACTATCATAGGATTCATCAAAAACAACATGTGTGGTCTCTTCAACTACCAATGTTCTCTTATTAAAAACTCTATAGGATTTTCCAATACTTGAGTATCCTAGAAAGATTCCTTCATCTGATTTCGGATCAAATTTTCCTAGAAGAGTTTTATCATTATTATGAATGAACACTTTACATCCAAAAACATGTAGATGTGAGAGGTTGGGACTTCTACCTTTAAGAAGTTCATAGGGTGTCTTATTCAATTTAGATCTTATGTACACCCAATTCAATACATAACATGCTGTACTAACTGCTTCAGCCCAAAAATATTTAGGAAGTGAATATTCTGCCAACATGGCCCTAGCAGTTTCCACTAATGTCCTATTCTTTCTTTCTACAACTCCATTCTATTGAGGTGTTCTTGGTGCTGAGAAATTGTGTTCAATTCCAAAAGAATTGTAAAAATCATTAAACATTTCATTTTCAAATTCTCCCCCATGATCACTTTGGATACTAACTATTTCAAAACCAAGTTTTCTCTGAATCCAAGTGGCAAAATCTCTAAACTCATTAAATGATTCACTCTTATGATTCAAAAATTTAATCCAGGTGAATCTAGTATAGTCATCCATAATAACATATCCAAATCTTTTTCCTCCTAAACTTAAGGTACTAACATGTCCAAATAAATCCATGTGGAGAATTTCTAGGGGCTTGCTAGTCCTAATTTCCTTGATAGAATTGAATGAGGATCTCACTTGTTTTCCTAGTTGACATGCATTTCACAAGTGATCTTTAGTAAAATCCAATTTGGGTACTCCTCTAACTAGTTGCTTTTGAGTGATTTTCTTAAGATTTTTTATGCTAGCATGACAAAGCCTTCTATGCCACAACCATGATTCATCAGATACAGTTTTCAGACACAAGGCAGTAGATGCTTTAACAGAATTAAAATCTAGCATGTAAATATTGTTTACCCTATCACCATTCAAAACAATAGTTCCATTTAGACTAATAACACAACTTGTAGGTAAAAACTTAATATGATAGCCCTTGTCACATAATTGACTAATACTCAACAGATTGTGTTTTAAGCCTTCAACTAACAGTACATTCTCAATAACAAAATTTTCTAAATTTCCAATTATACCTGTACCTACCACTCTCTTGGTGGTATTATCTCCAAGCGTCACTTTGCCTCCATTCCTGGCTTCCAGCGATATAAATTGATTTGTATCTCCGGTCATATGCTTTGAGCATCCTCTGTCCAGGTACCAAATACTCTCACGAGGTCTTCTGTGAGAGCGTTTATGCAAAATGATCAAATGTTAGCCTTGGGAACCCAAACAAGTTTGGGTTCACCTCTTGATAACTTTAAACTAGAAGCATGTGTGATATGCTTTGGTTTCTGCACCTTAGGTCTCCATACTAAATGTGTTCTATACTTCAAAGTACAGGTATGGGAAATGTGTCCTAAACTACCACAAGAAAAACACTTTATCCCTGGAAAGGGATTCACTAATTTATTCTTCCTAAAAATTTTCTTTTTAGATCTTAAGTCAATGTTCTTGTGGTAAGATTCATGAAACTCTTCAAGTTTAGGTGGCATTTTATTTTCCTTAAGTGCTTTAATCTGAACTTCAAGATATGCATTGACACTTTCTAAAATCGAATTATCAATTTTTAACTCATGCTCTCTAGAATCCGATTCATCCATAAAAGTCTTAAAATCTTTTTCAAGTTCAGCATGTGATGATTTTAAAAGATTGTGCTATTTGTTTAAATCATCATACTCATCCAACAAAGTCATGTGGTTGCTATCAATTAATGCATGATCTTTTCTGAGGATCTCATAATCTTTTTGCAGCTCTATGTAATCCAAATTTAACTTAGCATGTAGTTTCTTAAGTTTCCTATATGCAGAATGTATGCGTTCAGAAACTTCAAATAATTCTTCATAGCTTAAATCACATACCTCATCCTCATCTGAATGGTCGAGATTATCAGCCATTAAGCACAAATTGGTAACTTCCTCTTATGGTGCTGTTTCTGATGAATCTGAAGCTACGTCCGCCCAGAAAGCTCGTTGCCCCTTCTATCCTTTGGTTTCTCCTCGGTCTTCTCCTTGTTAGGATTTCCTTTGAGATTGGGGCAATCTCTCTTGATGTGACCTGGCTTTCTACACTCATAGCAAATGACTTCATTTGAAGCCTTGACATTCTTCTGGAACTTACCCTTGTTCCAATGCTGGTGTCTTCTCTGCTTCCTTTTTAGGAAACTTCTAAATTGCCTCGTCATCAGGGCAATATCCTCTTCGTCCTCAGGTAGCGATTGATCACTTTCAGAGTCATCCACCTTTAAAGTAATGTTCTTCTCCTTTCGCTTCTCACCTGCATCAATCTGTCTTTGAGTCACCTATTGCTCATAAGTAATTAGTGATCCAAGAAGATTGTCAACAGAATAAACATTCAAATCTTTAGATTCTGTTATTGCAGTTATCTTTGCATCATATGCATGAGGTAAACAACGTAATATCTTATTAACTTTCTCAGCATTTGTTAACTCCCTACCTAAAGCATGCAATGAAGTGGCTATGTGTGTAAAGCGAGTGTACATGTCAGAGATTGATTCATTCTGTTTCATGTGAAAAAGTTCATAGTCGTGCAAGAGAATATTCAATCTAGTTTGTTTCACTTCATTCGTACCTTCATATGTGATGCAAAGTCTATCCCAAATTTCCTTTTCTGATTTACAGGTAGACACACACATGTAATCTTCTGATTTTAAAGCACAAAAGAAACTATTCAAACACTTAGCATTCAGTTGAGCTAGTTCACATTCTTCTTCAGTCCAGTTTGTAAAAGGTGTTTGAACTCTTATTCCTTCTACAATCCTAGTTGGTTCAGTAGAACCATCCTGAACTAATATCCACATACGATAGTCAAGTGATTGTAGAAAAGTAGACATGCGTGTTTTCCAAAAATCAAAAGGAATATTATCAAATAACGGTGGTCTAGTGATCGAGTATCCTTCCATAGTATTTCTATTTCCAAAATTAGCCATGATCGAAATTTCAAACAGTATTTAAAACAGTTATTTTAAAATTAGCTTTGATACCACTTAAAAGTGCAAACAGGTTGTTAGACCTATTACTCAATGTCCCTAGGCTAACCAAGAGGGGGGTGAATTGGTTCTTTTAAAAATTACTTTTGATATTTTGGAAAATTTTAAAAGCTAATCGTACAGTACGATATAACCTCGTACAGTACGATCAGAGATAATTTTTTGCTCTTTCTTTCAACACAGAAATTCAACCACAACGAGAATAAACTGCAAAAAATAGAAATACAGAAAAATAAATAGTGAACAGAAAACACCAGAATTTATAGTGGTTCGGTCAAACACGACCTACATCCACTCCCTAGAGACTCCTTCTCTAGGTATTGCACTAAAATTAAGTGACTCTCCTTTTGCCCCCACAGCAAGGCGGAGAAGCCTTTACAAACTCTCTTCCACCAACCCCGGTGTGGCAGAGTACCGTCGTCCTTTTCACCCTCCAACTGCGGCAGAGAACCATCATCCTTTTCACCCTCCAAGTGCGGCAGAGAACCGTCATCCTTTTCACCCTCCAAGTGCGGCAGAGAACCATCATCCTTTTCACTCTCCAAGTGCAGCAGAGAACCAGAATCCTTTCGAACAATGCTCTTGCAAAAGTCTCCAAGGAACTAGGAAGATGCTCGAAGAACAAGTAAAAGAAATCCTCTCAATTGGATAAACCTTGTGAATCTGCTCACAATTTTCTCTTGAAAGATCTCTCAAAACTCACTCCCAAACACTCTCCCAATCACTCTCCTCTCACTTCCCAAAAGAATTTTCGCAGAAGGATTTTTTCTTCAGTCAATTTTGTGTCATTTTTATACTCGGGATAGAAAAAACCGTCCAAAAACTGAATTTTTAAGTTAAGTCTGTGCCGATCGTCCCGTACGATCTACAATCGTACTGTACGAATAGTTCACATAGTTTAAACAATCCATCCCGTACGATTCATCAGACGAACAAGTCAGAGCCGTTCGTCCGAACACTTCATCCAGTACGAAGGCTTGGACGATCAAGTCAGTGAGCTTCGTCCGAACACTTCATCCAGTACGAAGGCTTGGACGATCAAGTCAGTGAGCTTCGTCCGAACACTTCGTCCAGTATGAAGGCTTGGATGATCAAGTCAGTGAGCTTCGTCCGAACACTTCGTCCAGTACAAAGGCTTAGACGATCAAGTCAGTGAGCTTCGTCCGAACACTTCGTCCCGTACGAACATATAAACGAACCCAATTTTGAGCAGTTCATACAGCAAAAGCTCATGTACGAATAGTATTCTTACTGTACGAACATGACTTAAAAAAAATTTTTCTTAGCTGATGGGTTCTTCCTGGAGGAGATATTCTACAGATCGTATCGTACGATATCAATTCGTACTGTATTATCAGTTTCTTTTTTTTTTTAAGATTTAAAATTTTTACTCCCCCATTGTGTGTGTGTGCACAGTTATCCAACTTACAATCACACTCTCTCAGACTCAAGAAGAAGAAAAAAGAAAATTTACAGACTTTATTTACAGTGAACTAGTGAACTTGAAGTCTTCAACAATCTTGAGTGTGAATTTCTTGAACAATACTTTAGTACACACAACAAAAACTCAAATATATGTTAGAAGATGAATTAGATAAATAATAAACTTTTGTAATCATCAAAAACATAAACTTAGATTAGAATTCTCAAGAACAAAATGATTCACCCAAATCAAAACATACTTAAGTCAATGTAATATGAGATAGCTTATTTACCTGTAATGCTCCTACCTAATAGCATCCATAAGATAGAAAGTTGCCAATCATCCATAGTAGCACTATTTTTATTTGAAAGTTTTGTTTAAGTGAAATATTGTATGTCAACACACCCTCTTCCCATAAAATGTTGTGATCATCTATCAATGGTTGTAAGTAGGAATTTATTTTTGCATTTGAATTAAGTGATTCAGGTATAATTAATATGAGAAAATTATAAGTTTTTTTAATGAACATCTATATGTTCTCTAAATTGTGGGCTAGTTGTATTGAATACTGCTCCTTCATACATCCTACTATTTTCTTCATTAACTATTGTGTAACTTGTTGAAGGATCATATTGAGAGTTGAAATGTGGCTTCTACTTTTCATGTGAATTCTAAAACCAATGATCAACTTCAAAGCCTCTGCTATATAAATCAAACCTAACCATCATTTAAAATTAGGCCCTTACTAGTGAATTTTTTAGTGAAAAATTTTGTCAGTTTTGAGTAATAATTTTTTATAAAAATTTCTATTTGGCATCAGAAATTTAATTAGTGGATTATTTTTGGATGGAAATTACCACTGTAATTTCGAGCAAAAAAATTCATTGGAATTTTATGCTTGTATTAAATATTTTTTTTTAAATTCTTGCTAGTATTACAAATCTGGTTTCAAGGACTATGATTTTGATGATAGAAAACCTTTTTATTTTTGTTTGAAGTTCTAATCTTTCAGGTACATAGGATCAATTCAATTTAAGCCAGCCCAAGATTGAGTCAGTCTATTTATGGTTTAGGGTCAATATACTTTTTTATTTTTCTTGAGTCAAGTGTAATATAACAGATCCCCAAGCTAAGTAACTTTGTACACACACACTTAGGGGGAGAGTTTTAGTGAGTTAGAGTTTCTATTTCAAATTTTTTTCAAATCATTCTGGATGATATTTATATTATCCTGGATGATCCAATGAAAATAAAAACCCTAATTAGGGCGACCATGTTAAGTCGATTTGATTAAGCAGACCATCCTAGATGATAGATTTATCGTACAGGATGATATGCTCAAATCAAAAATTCTCAGCCACAAGACTGAGTTTGGCAAGTTTTTTATTTTTAAAATTTTGGTCTGGTCATCCTGGATGATACGTGTATCATCCTGGATGATCCTTTACAATCATACCTAAATTAGTCTGGTGATTAAGGAAAGTAATTAATATTTGATTGATACGATCATATCATCCTGGACGATCGTAATATCGTCATGGATGATACATGTAAAATCCTAACCATCTATAGCACTTCACCTGGATGACCCGAGAAATTTGCTGGATGATATTCCAAATTTTAAACTAATCATACGGGATGATATACATATCGTCCTGGACGATCAGTTCATTTTAAAATCGTCTAGCATGGTTTGGTTGTACGACCCGAGAAATCTACTGGACGATCTTCCTAGTTTGAACTAATTATCCAGGATGATCGTAATATCATCCCGGATGATCTGAATAGATTTTATCTTCTAATCATCTAGAAGAATCAGATCATCCAGGCCAAAAGGGTATATTTTACACTGATTATACAGGATAATCTAAGGATCATCCTGGACGATCTTTGACGACCAGTTGAGATTTAGGGTAATTTTTGAGCCCTCCTATTTAAGATCTTTTTTGTTTAATTAAAAAATTTTTTTACCACTTTCCTTGCCAGAGAGAACCTTGAGAGAGAGAGAGAGAGAGAGAGCTTGAGAGAGAGAGAGAGAGGATCTTATGAGGGGGAGTTTGAGAGGTGTTCAAAAAGGTTGCTCCAAGCAAGGATCTGAGTTGTCTTCTCTAGTCGTCATCTCTTGTCTTGTTGGTGTCTCTATGGAAGGATCATCCGTAAGAAGATCCAGGTTCTCTACCTTCTTTAGGAGGAAGCGAAAGGAGTCCAGGTTCTCTGCTTGCTTCAGGAGGAAGCGAAAGGAGTCTAGGTTCTCTACCTCATCGGGTTGGTGGAAATGAGTTTTATACAGGCTTCTCTACCTTGCTGTGGGAGCAGAAGGAGAGTCACTTAGTGTTAGTGCAATACCCAGAGGGGAGGCTCGGGGGAGTGGACATAGGTCAAGTTAACCGAATCACTATAAAATTTACTGTGTTTTTTCTGATTATCTTCCGCATTTATTTTTCTGTTGATGATCGTGTGATTGTGATTATTAATTTGTTATGGTTGAACATCTATACATCATCGTGAAACTGTAACTATTGTAAAACATTCAAAAAGATTTTTCTAAATTATTTTTTCTCACAAATTTTTATAAATAACCAATTCACCCCCTCCTCCCTATTGGTTAGCCTCGGGACTAGTTCACAAGGGCTTAACATCCCTAACGAACTTTCAGCTAGAAATTATGAGACCTCCAGATTCAGACTTCTTTTCAAACCAATCTGACCCAAGTGGAAGTTAGGTAACCTATTGTATTTTTTTTATATTTGAACCCATTTGCATATGTTTGTAAGTGTTTTAATGCTTAAAAAAGGTTGCATGTGTTCTTAAATGAGTCCCAAGGGTCTGATGTAAATTTTGATAAAATTTGAAAAAAAAAGATAATATTTGAGTGATATAATGTTAGGTGTCTGGTGCCTCTGCACTGTATAGGCACTTAGCCACCAAATAGTGACATTATAGTGCTTTGAGTTATAGAATTTGAAAAAATAAACTAGTGCTACTACTCTGAGTGGTAGTACTATAGCGCTAGGCCACTAACAACACAATAAGAATATTTTAAAGCACTTTTCCATTATTTTCATTCAATCACAGTCGCCAAGTAGGAGAGAAAAAGAGAGAAATTTGGAGAGGAAAGAAGAGTTTTTTAGCCACTTCAGATCATGATTAGCCACTAGCCCAATTGGAAAAGTTCTCCGAATTGAGGTTGATCACATTATATAAAATTTTATGAAAGGTTTTGATTAAATTTCTATTTTCATTATCAAAAAATGAAGATAACTTTGCATTCCTAAAACTTTCACCACGTAACATCTTATATATTATAGAGATTGAGATTATGAATATTTTGAGTATTCTTTTAAAATTTTATACTATATATTTTATAATTTGTGTAATTTTTATTGAATAAAAAATAATTTAGACGCTGAAGAATAGTGTTGTAGTATGATTAAAGGCTTAAAATAGTATTTTATATAATCCTTGGTAAATTGATTATATTTTAAAACTCTAAAATTTTACTCAATAAGAATTTATGTTGCCTACCATTATAGAAAACTATGCAATTCTAACATGTGCTCCATTATGCTTTAACTATTATAATGTGATGAAATATGTGCTTATAAGATTGAAGTATGATTGATGGGAGATATAAGGGGATATAATATTTTGAAATTCTATCAATGTTAGAGAATAATCTGGTGCCTTTAAGGCATATTCTAGCAGCTAATAAGACATATTATGGTTGCAAATATTCCATATTTTGGTCCTTACATGCATGTTATGGTGTTAAAAGAATAAAAGGGAGTCATAATGGGTCAAAATCCTTTGAGATTCTATTTGAGTCTGAGAAAAAAAATTATTATGTCTTATTCTGTGATATGAATTTAAGTTTAATAAAGTGCTCAATATTATTATTTGAATCTTTGGATAACCTATATGCTCTTGTCACCTTTCTCAGTATAATGATTTATTATACTGCATTTAACTACTTTTAAATATTTTTAAAATATTTAATAAAAGAATTTAAATTTAGATCAATTTGTGTGACATGCTGAGCTATTTAAACTCACCATGATTTTGCTTTTGATTTTTAGGGTCTAGAAAAGAGGAGCCTATTGATTAGCTTTTCAAGACCTAATCGGAGTTGATAGGTATTTCTTTTATTAATTTTTATACAATTATGACTAGTTTATTATTCAATTTTGTAGCTTCTATTTATAGCCATGTACTGTATAATATATACTTGATGAAATGAAAGAAATCTTATAGATAAGTTTATTTATAGTACATTGGATGTTTTTGGTATCTCTGTAGCCTGTAGTTTATTTTAAAGTTTAAATTGGAAGAGAAATTCTAAAATATTTTTAAAACTAGATCTTAAAATTTACCTATCATAGCTCAATATGATAGGACCTACCGCATCAGTGGGTCTTGTCAGGTTGGGTTGTGATAAGCTATTGTAGTATCATAATAATAATAATTTTGGAATGGATCTTGAAAGTTTGATAGGGATATTAAGCCCTTATGAACTAGCCTGAGGCTAACCAAGAGGGAGGGTGAATTGGTAGTTTTAAAAAATTCTTTAACCACAAGAAAGATCTTTTTATAATTTACAGCATAAATGAATAAAAATAATAATAAAAAGATCAATCATAGATTTCACCCAAGCAGATAATAATAGAAAAATAAAGTACAAAAAATAATCAGAAAGAACACACCAGATTTTATAGTGGTTCGGTCAACTTGACCTACGTCGACTCCCCGGAGCCTCGCCTCCCCTGAGCCTCGCCTCCAGGTATTGCACTACTCAAATCAGTGACTCTCCTTTTTCTCCCACAGTAAGGCGAAGAAGCCTTTACAAAACTCATTTTACCAACCCGGTGAGGCAGAGAACCCAGACTTCTTTTGCTTCCTCCTGAAGTAGGTAGAGAACCCAGACTCCTTTCACTTTCTCCTGAAGAAGGCAGAGAACCTTACCTCCTTTTCCTTCCTCCTAAAGCAGGCAGAGAACCTTGACTTCTTGCTGACGATCTTTCCCACAGAGACACCATGGGACAAGAGATGATGACCGGACAAGACGACTCAAATCCTTTCTAGGAGTAACCATTGTGAACACCTCATAACCTCCCCCTCATAAGATTCTCTCTCTCTCTCCCAAGCTCTCCCTCTCAAAGCTATCTCAGGAAAGGACTTTGGCAAAAAGTTTTTCCAATAACAAATTAAAAGTTTTTATAGAAAGGCACAAAAATTGCCCTAAAATTTAACTGCTACCAAAGATCGTCCAAGACGATCAAAGGAAAGTCATGTACGATCATTGAAAATCTTCACTAATTGGCCTGGACAATCTGGCTTCTCTGGATGATTAGAAGACATATTTTGTTCAGATTATCCGGGACGATCCTACGATCGTCCAGGACGATTGGTTCAACTAGAGAAAATTGTCCTGAGGATTGTTCAGTTCGTCTAAGAGAAAATGCTGGACGATCTGAAGAAATAGACTTGATTATCCAGGATGATAAGCCTATCATCCCATACGATTAGTTCAAAAATGACAAAAATAGTCCTGCATATTGTTCGAATCATCCTGCAGAAACATGTTGTATGATTGAAAATGACTTGATCGTCTAGGATGATATTTCTATTATCCTGGACGATTAGTACAAATAGGCTTATATCATCCAGCACATTGTATGGGTCGTCCAGGTGAAGTCATTTGGACGATGAGGATTTTTAACATATCATCCAGGATGAGCTTGCGATCATCCAGGATGATGTGATCAATCAAATTAATTCTTGATTGCTTTCCTTAATGACCTGGCTAATTTAGGCATGATTGCTATGAATCATCCAGGATGATACATGTACCATCCTGTATGATTAGATAGAAGAACTAAGAAATCAAAACATGCCTAACTTAGTATAGCGGCTGAGAATTTTTGATTTGAGTCTATCATCCTGTACGATGGGAGGATCGTTCAGGATGATCTGCTTAATCAGACTGACTTAACTTGACAATCCTGATTAGGGTTTCTATTTTTAATGCATTAACCAGGATGATATGGTGATCGTCGAGGAAGATGTGATAAAAAATAGAACGAAAACTCTAACTCACAAAAAATCTTTCCCTGAGTGTATATGTGCAAGGTTACTTAGCTAGGGGATCAATTATGTTACATTTGACTCAAGAAAGGGAAAAATTACATTTAAACACACGCGGACCCGATCTTGAGTTGGCTTGAATTGCATTTAATTTTTCGTACTTGAAATGTTAGCCAATAAAAAATAGAACATAAAATGTTTGTTAACATCAAAATTATAATCCTTAAATCCAAATATGTAATAATCTCCCCCTTTTTTATGATGACAAACATTTATTTAGTAGTTTTAAAAAAAGCAGATAGGAGTAATCAACGCACATACGAGAGAAGATTTGTCATTACAAATTTTACTAATCATTGATAAATTGTGACACTAAATATAATAAAAGAAACAACTACAACACAAAAATAATAAAAGAAACTACTAGTAACACAAAAAAACAACTCCCCCTTTTGACATCATAAAAAGGAGGAAGAAAAAATAAAACAAAACAAACTAGAAACATCACAACACATAAAACTAATAGAGAGGCAGGTCCTAATCAGATGGAGGGGGAGGTGGTGGCTAAAAATAGCTATGGATAGTGGCAAACTGTTCTCCGAACCAGGCCATGTCTTGGTCATACTGCTGCCGTTGCTGGGCAATATAGTCATTAAATCGTCTCTCATCCTCAGCATGCTGCTGCTCCTGGGCATCCACATAGGAGTCAAAGAGGGCCTCCCACTAGTCAAACCGATGTACCAAGTGATCTAAAGGTGATGCTATACGGAGAGGAGTAGGTGCAGCAAGTGCAGCAGGCTCAGGAGTAGCCTCCCCCTCTTCTCCGTCAATATCCGCTGTGGGCTCCTGATGAAGTCTAGTACTGTGGAGAGTATGAAAAGAGCTGTTGGCGTAGAAGATAGGTGGGATTCTATCTGGATCTAGATATTGAAAATTGTATTTTATTTTAAGGGCATAGCAGATGAGATGTCCTAAAGCTAGATTGGGGCATCTCCTGTGGCCCGGATCCCTGATGGTAGTCAGTTGTTCAATGTAGCAAAAAAGTAAATCAGTTACATTAAAGTCATGATGGGCTATAATATAGTAGGTAGTTATGGAGAGCAAAGGAGTGATGTGGATGTGGTCCCCAGCCTTAGGAATGATGGAGGAGTGAAGGACATGTTAGATTATCCTAGCATCCTTGACTAGGGAGGAACTGGCCTGGTCATGGTATTGGGCATTTGTGTTTCTAAAGAAGTGGTTGGCGACACTCCAATTAAAGTCAGGATCAGATGCTAAAATATGAAGCTTATCACCAGAAGTGGACAGTTGAAGAATGTTATGAAAGTCCTGGAGGGTTAATTCTATAGGTCGTTGATTAACAAAGGAGTGAAGGGCGGAGTAATTAGCAGTAATGTGAAGATTTGCAAAGAAAATCCTAAGAAGTTCAGTGCTGAAAGGAAAAGCTAGAGTAAGAATAAAGGTGAGGGATGTGTGAGTGAACAGATCAAGTACTGGATAGGTGAGGGTCCGTGGGTTCACAGTTTTGGAGATAGTGATCCCAGCATCAAGATATCTTTAAAATACAGCTTGATCAGCTGTATCAGTAAAGCAGAGATCGATATTTCCCTAGGAGAAACTAGTACCCTATTGCCTAGATCTCTTACCACTAGCCATAAGAAGGAGATGACTAGGAATAGAAAGAAGTTTTGGTGAAAAAATGGATGGAAATAAGCTTTTTATAAAGAAAATGACCATATCATCCAAGACGATCGCAGGATCGTCCAGGACAAGAGGAGCAATTATTGCGTACAGGACGATTGGTCAAAAAGGCAATTCGATCATCCAGGATGATCAGATATCATCCAGGATGATTAGACACAAGCGATCGACCTGAGGAGTCCAGCCGGACAACCTTTGACAAAAATTATCATCCCGGATAATTAGGTGGATCGTCCAGGATGATATACAATAAATACATTGGACATGTTAAATTTGAATCATCCGGCTACAAATATATGGATCGTCAAGGATGATGAGGTGGATCATCCAGAATGATCACCAATAATTGGTGCATCTTAGCCGTTGGATCATCGTGAGAATGATTTGAATGGATCGTCCAGGATGATATATGGATTGTTCAGGATGATGTATGGATCGTCCAGGATGATGTGAAGAAAAAATTGAAAAAGATGAATGATGTAGAGGAAAGACCAGGGATCCTAAAAACACACAAAAAATCAAAATCAAATCAAATCAAAGAAAAAAATAGAAATGAAAAAATAATAGTAAGAATAATAATTTTTTTTGTTGAATCGATCTGCTCCTGTGAAATAGAATTTTCTTTGATTTTTAATTCAAATGCCAATAAGAAGAAAATCAACCACACTGAAATCCAGAAAAGTTGGAAAATTAACTTTCATTACTTCTACCTCAGACACCTTATAGGTTTAAATTCCTTTCAAATAAAAGTCTAATTCAGAAGAAGAGAAATTAGATTTGAAAGAGATCCTTTCAAGCCTCGTTCTAGAAAGATACCTGATATAATAATATTACAAATTAAGGAATTAGAAATCATGATTTTTTATCTCAAGCTTTTGAAATTATTAAGTTGTGCATGAATTTTTTTAAGATATTTAAAGATCTGAAAGGGAAGAAAGCTTTATCTTTGTGGGCTTATTTTGTGCCTCTTTTCCAATTTGGTGACATTATGCATATTTTTAGCTTTTGAGCTTATTTTGTGCCACTTTTTTTTGGCGCTCTTTTTGCATCTTTAACTAGCTTGCTTCCTTTCATAATCGTTAAAGAATCTCAATTGTGAAATTATCTTCCAGACATAAGAGAGGATCAAAACTCACTCTTTACAATAAGGAGGAGTAATTTACAGAATAAAAGCCATGCATCATATGATAAGTGCAATCACTTGATTAAGAAAAATATAACAATGATCCAAAACTTTAAAGACACTATTCATATGAGGTAGATTACTGTAAGAAGATAAAATAGATCTCTAATTCAAAAACTAACTTTTTAATTTTAAAGAAGATTTTTATACAAAAGAAATAATATACCATTAAAGGAGTTAAAGAAGAGAAATAATCATCAATATTTCTTCCCTTTAATAGATTCAGAGGAGTCAATCACTGCTTACAAGCTTCCAAACAAAAATAAGGTAAAACTCTCAGTCAAAAATCCAGTTTATCAGCAGTAGTGAGTAGTGATCTGATTTATATGAAAAGTAGTAAATAAAGAACAGGTATGAAATCACATCAAAATAAATACTCAAATTAAGAAAATAACAAAAACAAAAGGAAATTAGTATAGAATAAAGAATAAATAGGAAACAGATAATCAAATTAAACATAAGCTAAATAAAAAATCAAAATAAGAAAATTCAGAAATCAGCAATCATCAAATTCATGCATTTATGTCAATCACACCCAATCTGGTCCGTAAAATGCTGAATGAGTCAAAGGCCAGTGGTTTAGTAAAGATGTCAGTCAGTTGATTTTCAGTTGCTATATGGTGTAGCTTAATATCCCCTTTTGTAATATGGTTCCTAATAAAGTGATGCCTTTATATTAATGAGTTTGGTTCTTGAATATTGGATTGGATTCTTAGAAATGCAGATGGCACTAGTGTTATCACATAGAACTAAAATTGTGCCAACAGGTAATCCTAAATCCAGAATTTATTGCTTCAACCAAAGGACTTGGGCCACATAGCTACATAAGGCAATATACTCAGCTTCTGTAGTGGAAAGTGCGACAGAGTTTTGTTTTTTATTGGACCAGGAGACTAAAGTCTATCCTATGAATTGGCAAGTTCCAAAAGTGCTCTTTCTATCTATCATACATCTTATAAAATTAAAATCAGAATATCCAATAATCTCAAAAGAAGTGCTGTGCCTAGGATACCAGATTCCTAAGTTTGGGATCCCTAAGAGATATCTAAGAATTCTCTTAATAGCAGTCAGGTGGGACTCTTTAGGATCAGCTTGAAACCTAGCATAAAGATAAACACTAAATATGATATCAGGTCGGCTAGCAGTCAGGTAAAGTAGTGATCCTATAATTCCTCTATACTTCTTCTAATTAATAAATTTTCCATTTGAATCCTTATCTAACTGAACTAATGAACTCATAGGAGTGTTGATTGGCTTGACTTTGTCTATTTCATATTTCTTCAAAATGTCCTTAGTGTATTTTGATTGATTCATAAAGGTTCCATCATCCATCTGCCTTATTCTAAATCCTAAAAAGTAGGATAATTCTTCCATCATACTCATCTAAAACTCCATACTTATTATTTTAGAAAAATCATCACATATGTTTTTATCAGAAGATCCAAAAAGTATATCATCAACATAGATCTGGAAAATGAGTAAATAATCTCCTACTTTCCTCAGAAAAAAGGTGGTGTCTACACTCCCCTTAATAAACTCTCTTTCTAATAGGAATGTGCTAAGCCTCTCATACAAGCTCTGGGTCCCTGTTTCAATCCATATAAATCCTTTTTTAATTTGTAAGCATGATTATGATATTGGGAACTCGCAAAGCCTAGGGATTGCTCTATAAAGACATCCTCCTTTATTACTCAATTAAAACAGGCACTCTTGACATCTATTTGAAAAAGCTTAAATTTCTTATAACAGGCAAAGGCTAATAGCACTCTAATGGCTTCCAATCTAGCTACAGGGGAAAAGGTCTCCTCAAAATTAATCCCTTCTATTTGGTTGTACCCCTTAGCCACCAATCTTACCTTATTCTTAACCACCACACCAGAATCATTCATCTTATTCTTAAAGACTCATTTGGTTCCCACTACACTTTGATTCTTAGGCCTTTCTACTAACTCCTAAACATCGTTCCTTATAAATTGATTAAATTCCTCTTATATAGCTAAGATCCAAAATTCATCAGAAAGGGCTTAATTGATGTTGGTGGGTTCAGTCATTGAGATAAAGGTAGAATAGTTTACTTCCTTCCTAAGTCCATGCCTAGTTCTAACACCTTTAGAAGGGTCTCCTAAGATCAGTTCTTTAGGATGACTCGAAGAATATCTCCAATCTCTAGGCAAAGTGTTTTGAGGTTCTACCCTTTCCTCCAAATTTATATTTTCAACTCCTTGGGTAATCTCTCCTACATCTTCTTCTTCTTCTTCAACTCGAGTCTCCTTGGGATCAGATTCATCAAACACCATATGAGTAGTCTCCTCGACCACCAAAGTCCTCTTATTAAACACTCTAAAAGATTTCCCTACACTAGAATAGCCTAAGAACACTCTTTCATCTGATTTGGGGTCAAATTTTTCATAGGATGATTTCCTATTGTTTGGAATGAAAACCTTATAGCTAAAGACATGGAGGTGGGACAGGTTTGGAGCTCTACCCTTAATGATCTCATAAGATGTCTGATTCAGATTGGATCTAATATTCATCCTATTCAGCATATAACAGGCAGTGTTCACTGCTTCAGCCCAAAGGTATTTTGGAGGTGAATACTCAGTAAGCATGGCTCTAGCGGCTTCCACTAAGGTCATGTTCTTCCTTTCAGCTACCCCATTTTATTGAGGGGTCCTAGGAGCTGAAAAGTCGTGGCTAATCCCTTGCTTCTCATAGAAGGTTCCAAATTTCTCATTTTCAAACTTCCCCTCATGATCACTGTGAATGGTCAAAATCTCACAGCCTAACTTCTTCTGAATCCAAGTGGAGAAAGATTTAAATTCATCAAATGACTCAGATTTATGTGACAGAAATCTAATCCAAGTGAACCTTAAGTAATCATCAACAATCATAAATCCATAGACTTTTTCCCCTAAGCTGGCAGTGCTAATGGGTCCAAAGAGATCCATGTGAAGGACTTCTAAAGGTCTAGAGGTGCTAATATACTTAATGGTGTGAAAAGAGGAATGAACTTGCTTCCCTAGCTGACAGGAATCACACAGGTGGTCCTTGGTGAATTTAAGCTTGGGGACACCTCTAACTAACTCTTTTTGGGTGACTCTTCTAAGGGTTTTCATACTGACATGACATAATCTCCTATGCCACAACCAAGACTCATCAACAGCAGTTTTTAAGCAAAATGAAGTAGCACATCTAATATTATTTAAATCAAGCATGTAGATGTTGTTGATCCTCTTACCCTGCAAAACAATGTTATTATTTAAGCTTATAATGCAAGTGCTTGCCAGGAATTTGATGTTGAACCCTTTGTCAAAAAGTTGATTGATGCTGAGAAGGTTGTGTTTTAGTCCATCTACAAGCAAAATATTTTCAATCAAAAGGTTCTTAAAGTTTCTGATTATACTTGCACCTACTACTTTCTTGGTGGTATTATCTCCAAGAGTGACCTTGCCTCCAGCCCTGGCCTCCAGCGAAATGAATTGATTTGCATCTCTAGTCATATGTCTTGAGCATCTACTGTCCAGGTACCACATGCTCTCACGAGGTCTTGTGTGAGAGCACACCTACAAAATCATCAAATATCATATTAAGGAACCCAAATTCTTATGAAAAGAAGAATGTAATACATATGTGCTGTGCTGTGAAACATATAATTTGGGCATCCACACCCAATATGTACTACGGTGAATAGTGCAGGTGTGAGAGATATGTCCTAGCATGCCACAAGAAAAATATCTAACGCTACAAAAAGGGTTAACTAATCTATGTGGGTGATAGTGCTGCTTCCTAGGTTTGAATGAAACATGCTTTAATGATTTTAAATTAGATTCTTCAAGTGAGAGAGGTGCATAAAATTGTGTAAAAGTGGGAGGTGTTTTATTTTTCTCAAAAGTACTAATTTTTATACTTAGAAATTTATTTTCTTTTTTGAGACTTATAATTTCAAATTTCTTCCACACCCAATGTGTACTACGGTGAATAGTATAGGTGTGAGAGATATGTTCTAGCATGCCAAAAGAAAAACATCTAATGCCAGGAAAAGGGTTAACTAATCTACATGGGTGATAGTGCCTCTTCCTAGGTTTGAATGATACATGCTTTCATGATTTTAAATTAGATTCTTCAAGTGATAGAGGTGCATAAAATTATACAAAAGTAGGAGGTGTTTCATTTTTCTTAAAAGCACTAATTTTTACACTTAGAAATTCATTTTCTTTTTGGTGACTTGCTATTTCAAATTTTAAATAATGCTCATCACTATCTAAATAAGATGCATGTGATTCTAATTTTTTAAATACAGCTTCTAATTCAATATGTGATGCTTTTAATGAATCATGCTCAATAATCAAATCAGAATGCTTTTTATTTAACGCATCAAATTCATCAAGTAATGACATATGATTGCTATCAAGTGTATAATGATTTTTAATCAAAACATCATGCTCTTTTTACAAATTCAAGAAATCCAATTTCAGGTTGGCATGGGTTTTCTTAAGTTTCATATACGATGAATAAATTTTCTCAGAAATATCAAGCAATTGATCATAGGTTAGATCACATACCTCTTCTTGGTCAAACAGACCAGGATGATCATCCACTATCAAACACAAGTTCGTAGTCTCATCTTTAACTTCACTCTTAGAGGAGTCGGATGTTGAATCCACCTAGAAAGCCTTTTGGATCTTCTTCTTGTCTTTCCTGAACATGGGTTTCTCCTCACCCTTCTCCTTGCTTGGGTGAGCCTTAAGTGTAGGACAATCAGCCTTATGTCCACGCTTCCTGCATTCAAAACAAACTGTATCAGAAGAACCTTTAAAATTTTTGCTACTCTTATATTTGTTCCACTTCTGAAAGTTCTTTTATTTTTTCCTTAGAAAGCTTTTAAATTGCCTAGTGATTAAGGCAACATCATCGCGATCAGACCAGAAGTATCAGTATCAGTATCGTTGGCCTTCAGCGCCATAGTTTTCTCTTTCTTTTTTCACCTGTATCAAGCTGTCTTTGGTTTACCCCTTGCTTGTAAGAAATGGGTGATCCAAGCAAGTTATCAATAGAATAAGCATTCAAATCTTTAGATTCAGTGATTGCAATTATCTTGGCATCATAGGAAGAAGGCAAATATCTCAAAATCTTGTTAACTTTCTCATAATTAGTAAGCTCTCTTCCTAAGACATGCAGGGAGGTGACAATCTGAGTGAACCTAGTATACATTTCAGATATTGACTCACTAGGTTTCATGCGAAAGAGTTCATAGTCATGAAGCAAGATATTCAACCTAGACTGTTTAACTTCAGATGTACCTTCATATATAATGTATAATCTATCCCATATTTCTTTGCCAGTAGTGCAAGTGGAAACACGCATGTAATCTTCAGATTTTAAAGCACAGAAAAAATAGTTCAAATATTTTACATTCAATTGTGCTAAATCACGATCATCAAATATCCATTCAGTAAAAGAAAGTTCAGTTTTAACGTTATTAACAAGTCTAAATGGTGCTTCATAACCATCTTTAACAAGCAATAAGAATTTTAAAACTCTAAAATTTTACTCAATAAGAATTTCTGTTGCCTATAAGATTGAAGTATGATAGATTGGAGATATAAGGGGATAGAATATTTTGAAATTCTATCTATGTTCGGGAATAATCTGGTGCCTTTAAGGCATATTCTAGCAGCTATAAAGACATATTATGGTTGCAAATATTCCATATTTTGGTGCTTACATGCATGTTATGGTGTTATAAGAATACAAGGGAGTCATAAGGGGTTAAAATCCATTGAGATTCTATTTGGGTCTAAGAAAAAAAATTATTATGTCTTATTCTGTGATATAAATTTAAGTTTAATAAAGTGCTCACTATTATTATTTGAATCTTTGGATAACTTATATGCTCTTATCACCTTTCTCAGTATAATGATTTATTATACTGCATTTAACTACTTTTAATTATTTTTAAAATATTTAATAAAAGAATTTAAAATTTAGATCAATTTGTGTGATATGTTGAGCTATTTAAACTCACCATAATTTTACTTCTGATTTTTAAGGTCTAGAAAAGAGGAGCCTATTGATTAGCTTTTCAAGACCTGATCGGAGTTTATATGTATTTCTTTTATTAATTTTTATACAAATATGACTAGTTTATTATTCAATTTTGTAGCTTCTATTTATAGCCATGTACTGTATTACATATACTTGATGAAATGAAAGAAATCTTATAGATAAGTTTATTTATAGTACTTTGGATGTTTTTGGTATCTCTGTAGTTTGTAGTTTATTTTAAAGTTTAAATTGGAAGAGAAATTCTAAAATATTTTTAAAACTAGATCTTAAAATTTACCTATCATAGCTCAATATGATAGGACCTACCGCATCAGTGGGTCTTGTTAGATTGGGTTGTGATAAGCTATTATAATATCATAATTATAATAATTTTGGAATGGATCTTGAAAGTGTGATAGGGATGTTAAGCCCATATGAACTAGCTCGAGGCTAACCAAGACTAGGGGTGAATTGGTAGTTTTAAAAATTTCTTTAACCACAAGAAAGATCTTTTTATAATTTACAGTAGAAATGAATAAAAATAATAATAAAAAGATTAATCACAGATTTCACCCAAGAAGATAACAACAAAAAAATAAAGTATAAAAAATAATCAGAAAGAACACACTAGATTTTATAGTGGTTCGGTCAACTTGACCTACGTCCACTCCCCGGAGCCTCACCTCCTGGTATTGCACTACTCAAATCAGTGACTCTCCTTTTGCTCCCACAGTAAGGCGGAGAAGCCTTTACACAACTCATTTTCACCAACCCGGTGAGGCAGAGAACCCATACTTTTTTTGTTTCCTCTTGAAGCAGGCAAAGAACCCAGACTCCTTTCGCTTCCTCCTAAAATAGGCAGATAACCTTACCTCCTTTTGCTTCCTCCTGAAGCAGGCAGAGAACCTTGACTTCTTGCTGACGATCCTTCCCACAGAGACACCACGGGATTAGAGACCATGACCGGAGAAGACGACTCGAATCCTTGCTAGGAGTAACCTTTGTGAACACCTCACAACCTCCCCCTCATAAGATTCTCTCTCTCCCAAGCTCTCCCTCTCCCTCTCAAAGTTCTCTCAGGAAAGGACTTTGGCATAAAGTTTTTCCAATAATAAACAAAAAAGTTTTTATAGAAAGGCTCAAAAATTGCCCTAAAATTTAACTGCCGTCAAAGATCGTCCAAGACTATCGAAGGATCGTCTTGTACGATCAGTGTAAATCCTCACCAATTGGCCTGGATGATCTGGCTTCTTTGGATGATTAGAAGACATATTTTATTCAGATCATCCAGGATGATCCTGTAATTATCCAGGATGATTGGTTCAACTCGGGAAAATCATCCTGAGGATTATTCAGGTCATCCAGGAGAAAATGCTAGATAATCTGCAAAAGAAGACTTGATCATCTGGGACGATATGCCTATCATCCCGTATGATTAGTTCAAAAATGACCAAAATCATCCTGCACATTGTTCGGACCATCCTGCACAAACATGCTGTACGATTGAAAATGACTTGATCGTCCGGGATGATATTTCTATCATCCTGGATGATTAGTATAAATAGGATTATATCATCCAGCACATTGTATGGGTCATCCAAATGAATTAATTTGGATGATGAGGATTTTTAACATATAGTCCGGGATGATCTTGCGATCGTCCATGATGACGTGATCAATCAAATTAATCCTCGACTGCTTTCCTTAATAAACTGGTTAATTTAGGTATGATTGTTGTGAATCATTCAGGACGATACATGTATCATCCAGGATGATTAGATAGAAGAACTAATAAAATCAAAACATGCCTAACTTAGTCTAGCGGCTAAAAATTTCTAATTTGAGCCTATCATCCAGTACGATGGGAGGATCATCTAGGACGATCTGCTTAATCAGATTGACTTAACTTGACAGCCCTGATTAGGATTTCTATTTTCAATGTATCATCCAGGATGATATGGCGATTGTCCAGGATGATGTGATCAAAAATAAAATAGAAACTCTAACTCATAAAAAATCTCCCCCTGAGTGTGTGTGTGCAAGGTTACTTAGCTAGGGAATCAATTACATTACATTTAACTCAAGAAAGGAAAAAATTACATTTAAACACACGCAGACCAGATCTTGAATTGGCTTGAATTACATTTGATCTTTTGTACCTGAAATGTTAGCCAATCAAAAATAGAACACAAAAATGTTTTTTATCATCAAAATTATAATCCTTAAATCCAGATTTGCAACCGATCTTAAAATATAGCTATAGAAATTGATCTACAAGTCAAGTGGGGGTAGTTTTTTAGTCTATTTTGGTCTTCATTGTTGCTTATTTCATATGTATATATGTTTAATTTCATATTCTATGTGATTATAGATCCTCTAGACCTAGACATGATATATGGACAAAGTGCTCGCTAGGTAGCTCCTATATATAGTACTACTTCGACAGTCAATTATGATACACTTTTATAGTTTATTAATATGTTGGCCCGGATGATGGATGAGGTATAGAATAGGGTTCCTATTATTAGATTTGATGAGGTAGACCAACATCTGTATATATTTTAAAGATTGAAGCCTCCAAAGCTTAAGGACACTATTGAGCCCAAGGCAATTGAGGACTGGTTGAGGAGGCTAGAGAAGACATTTGATGGTATGCAATGTTCTTATGAGAGAAAAGTTTCATTGGCTACTTTTATATTAGATGGTGAGATAGAGCAATGGTGGATGGGCCAGTAGGAGGAAAAGTTTAAGGGGAGCTTGAATTCTCTTATTAATTGGAAGGAATTCTCTCATGTATTTTGAGCCTAATTTACACCATCTTTCGTATGACAACAGATGCAAGAGACCTTTTTGAGATTGGTTCAGAGGAGCATAAGTGTTATGTATTATGAGATAGAGTTCACTATTTTGGCTAGATATACTCCACAGTTGATTAACACTTCAGTATAGAAGTGAGGACTTTGAGATAATCTAAGATAGTCACTAGTTCCATTTCATATTTTTTATTTTTTTGAGCTTATGGAGAGAGCCTGATTGATTAAAAAATGATCTAATGGCTACTTAGTAGAGGTTAGATTTATTTTTAGGTAGTGAAAGTTATGTATTTTAAGGAGTTAGATTTAATTTGTCTTATCTAATTTTTATTGTGGAAGTAGATAGATTATGGAAGAAGGATTATATGGTTTTTCTATCATCCGTCCAGGATAAGAGTAAAGATTCTGGTTATCTTTTTGATGTCCCTATAGTATTGGAATTTCTTGATGGGTTTCCTAAGGAGTTAATAAGGTTATCTTTGAATAGAGATATTGAGTTTTGTATTGATGTGTTCTTGGGTATGACCCTGATTTCTGAAGCTTCATATAGGATAACACCTAAAGAGCCTTAAGAGTTGTAGATTTAGCTTCATGAGATAGTTGGCAGGGGATTCATTCAACTTAGTGTGTCTCTATGAGGAACACTTATCTTATTTGTAAAGAAAAAAAAAATGATATGATGCACATATGCATTGACTACAAGGAGTTAAATAAAGTCACTATCATGAACAAGTACCCTTTACCATGGATTAATGATCTATTTGATCAGCTTGTTGGATCTTCTATATTTTTAAGATTGATCTATTATCAGGATATTGTCAAGTAAAAGTGAGAGAGATTGATGTAATTAAGATAACTTTTAGGATGAGGTATAAACACTATGAGTTTTTAGTCATGCCTTTTGGGGTGATAAATGCACCAGCCATCTTTATGAATCTGATGAACAAAGTATTCAAAGATTTTCTAGATTGATTTGTTATGATTTTCATAGATGATATTTTGGCCTATTCTGCTTATGAAGAAGATCATACTATATATTTGAGGGTTATTTTTGAGACTTTTAGGCAACATCAGCTATATACAAAATTTTTCAAATGTGAGTTCTAGTTGAGGAGTATTTCTTTTTTAGGGCATGTAGTGAGTAGTGCTAGTATCTTTATAGATCCTCAAAAAAATTAGGCAGTTAATGATTAGCTAAGGCCTACTACCATAGTTGAGGTATGCAATTTCTTGGGTATGCTTGGATATTATAAGAAGTTTGTGAAAGATTTTTCTCAATTTTTTACACCTTTGATGAGACTGACTCAAAAGTTAGTAGCTTTTGTCTAGACACTACAGTGTGAGCCTAGTTTTAGATATTGAAAGATTATTTAACTTTTGCTCCAATTTTAGCTCTTCCATTTGGTACAGAAGGATTTCAAGTGTTCAAAGATTCTTTACTGAGAGGTTTGGGATATCAATTAATGCAACATGATAGAGTGATAGCTTATGCTTTTAGATAATTAAAGTCACATGGGAGGAACTTCTGACATGTGATCTGAAATTAATTACTATTATATTTTCTTTGAATATTTGGCTGCATTACTTGTACGATATCATGTATGATATTTTCACTGATCATCAAAGTCTAAAATACATACTCACGTGGTAGGATTTGATTCTAAGGCAAAGGAGATGGCTTGAGTTGATTAAAGATTATGATCTGACTATTCAGTATTAACCTGGTAAGGCAAATATGGTGGCATATACTCTGAGTAAGAAATATTTTGGAGTTTCATTTCTTTAACTTACTTTTGATGAGTATTTGATTTGGGATATAAATATATTACAGTTAGAGGTGATTTCTTATTTTGATTGGGATTCTAATATATTGGCTTAAATGATTATTTAGCCTTCTCAGTAAGAAATGATTCAAGAATCTCAAAAGTTAAATATAAAATATCCAAAGATGATAGATTAGATTAGATTAGATATGGTAAGAAATCAGAACTACAAGTATTTGATTTTGGTAATATCTTCTATAAGAATAAATTATGGATTCTTAATTTTGGAGATCTAAGGTGAGAGATTTTGCACCAAGCTCACTATTTATACTATACTATTCATCCAGGAAGTAGGAAATTGTATAGTGATTTGATAGCTATATTTTGGTGGTCTATATTGAAGAAGGATGTGGCAGATTTTGTATTTAAAAATGAAGCCTATTAGTTAGTAAAGGTATAGTATCAGTGAGAGGTTTTATACAGCCATTACCCATTCTAGACTGGAAATGGGAAGAAGTTACTATGGGTTTTCTTAGTCGAGTCAGGAACATGATGTTATCTGGGTTATTATTAGTCAAATGACAAAGTTATCTCATTTCATTTCGATTTAATAGATGATCTAGTAGAAAGATTGGCAAAGAAATATCTCAGAGATATTATAAAATTTTATGGTGTATTGAAGGTGATTATATCTTATAATGATGGTTAATTTAACTCCAGCCTATGGAGAGATATTCAATAAAGAATAGGTATAAAATTGCATTTTAGTCTAGGTTATCTATTATTAAGACATCTTAGAAATTATAAATAAAAGCATCCAATTTTTAAAGTGATGAAAGTATGTACAGGTTGTTAGACCTACTACAACTTTCCCAAGGCTAACCAAGAGGGGGGGGGGTGAATTGGTAATTTTAAAAATTCTTGGTTATTTAGAAAACCAATTAAATATTTTAAGCATAATAATAAATTTTATGACAATTACCACAATGATAATTTTTACAAAGAAACCACAGAAATTTAAAAATGCAAAAAAATAAAAATTAGTAAAAAGTAAAGAAATAGAAAACACCATATTTTATAGTGGTTCGGTCCAACTAGACCTACGTCTACTCCCTAGAGACTCCTTCTTCAGGTATTTTACTACTCAAAAGTGTCTCAACTTTTGCCCCCATAGCAAGCTGGAAAAGCATTCACAAACTCTCTTCCACCAACCCAGTGTGGCAGAGAACCGACGCCTTTTACACCCTTCATATGATGGCAATGTACCAACTCATCCTTTTTCACCCTCCTAGTGAAGGAAGAGAACCCAACATCCTTTTTCATCCTCCTGGTGAAGGTAGAGTACTGACATCCTTTCTCACCCTCTTGGTGACGGCAGAGTACCGACATCCTTTTTCTCCGTCCTGGTGATGGCAGAGTACAAGATCTCCTTTGAAAATCCTCTCTCAAGAGCCTTCAAGAAAGTAGGAAAGAACTATGGAGAACAAATAAGAGATCCTCACCGTTGGGCACCTTTATGAATCCCCTCACAAATTCCTCTCACAAGATATCTCACTTTTCAATCTCAAGACACTCTATCAAACACACTCTTAAAGCACACTCAAGAGAAATTCACAGCAAGATCTTTGGATAGTCAGTTTTTGGACACTTATATATAAAGGATAAGAAAAATCGTCCAGAAAATTAAAAATTTCAAGTTAAATGGACTCCGATCATACAGTACGATCAATGATCGTACGTACGAATAATTCAAAAATGAACTTGTTCATCAGGTACGATTATGTATGAACTGATTTCATACTCTGTACGTCATGTATACAAAATGATATCGTACAGTATGAACAGTTCAAAAATGAACTCTTTCCTCCAGTACGATCGTGTGCAAACCTCATTTCGTACTCTGTTAGTCATCTGTACATACCCCACATCATATAGTATGAACAGTTAAAAATAAATCTTGTCTTCCTTGGTATGAAAGTGGACAACACCATTGCATACTCTATGAATTATCCGTACGAACATAAAATCGTACAGTACGAATAGATCAAAAATTTCAAGTTCATCTGGGATGATATGGTACGCATCCATTTCGTATTCTATGAGTCGTCTGTATGAACCAATGATCGTACAGTATGATTAGTACTTAAAAGTTTTCATACATGATTTGGTTTACTTCGCTTTGGAGGAACTACATGTCAAATCGTCAAGTACAATCCATAAATTATATAATATGATTAGTTTTAAAATTTAAGATTTTAGTCACTCCCCCAGTGTGTGTGTCTACAGTTACCCAATTACAATCACACTCTCTTTGACTAAAAAAAATAGAAAAATATAGACTTCAATTACAAGAAACCCTAATCTAATTCATCTTAAAGTCTTCGGCTATCTGGAGTATGATTTTCCTGAAATGTTAGTACACACAAACAACACAAATAAAATATATCCAATATATTTTAGGAGAAACAGTTATCAACACAATAATATTTTGGTATCAACAAAAACTTACATAAAATAAAAAATATAGTTTTGAAAACTAAGTTGCAACAATCTCCCCCTTTTTGATGATGGCAAAACACTTATTATTTCAGTTAACATTTAGGCAAAATTTTCTCCTAAGCTCCCCCTAAATGAAGGATCAAGTTAAAATAAGGGATTTCAATGAAGTTCAAAAAAAATACAACCCTAAATTAAAAAAAAATCCAACACATCTAAAAAATCACACAACAAATAATCATACATCACAAAAATCACATAACAAATAATCATACATACATATATCAAAACAAATCAAATAACACACAATCATACATACATTTATCAAAACAAATCAAATAACACACATCAAATAATATTAAACACATCAAACAACATCAAACAATATTTGACTCTCCCTTTTGACAACAACAAAAAGGGAAGTATTCCTTAAAAAGATAAGTTTCTGTGAAAAAATCAAACGAGTTGATGAAGAAGGAGATTTTAAAGTAATTGCAAATACAACGTTAACTTCCTAATGCTAAAAAGAAAAAGCACAAATTTTAAATCGAAGAATAACTAAGATAAGAAAAGTCAACCAGGTTCAATGTTCATTCTAGACATAGCAAATAATCAAAATAATTATTGCAGAAATGATGAAATAAAGATTAATAATTTTCTAATTCAATAGTGAAAATTATTGTTGATTATATGGATTTGTGTAAGAAATAGAATGATAAAGGAAAGAACAGAATTGGCGACATTGTGTATCTTTTCAATTGTATGTGGCACACTTTGTGCATCTTTTGCAGTTTGGGTTAATTTTGTACCTCTTTTCACTTGGAAAATATTGCACATCTTTAAAATAAATGGCACATTTTGTGCATCTTTTTTACATCTTAGGTCTTTCCATATCAACAAATCTTTAACACAAAATCTAATAATTAATAAAAATAAACACATTAAAAAAGAAATAAAATAAAGATAAGACATCTATTTTGTAACAATTATAACTAAATAATACTTATCTATAAGAATATGAGATTGATCTTCTAATCTACATCCAATCATAATGTAATTTAAAATTTTAAGAGATTAAATTTTGCAGGGAAATTAATTTGTACAGCAAAGTAATTTAAAATTCCATTCTAGAGATCAACCACAAGTGATTTGTCTCCAAAAACATAAATATTTCAAGACAACATTCCATCATTTCATTTATCATTTAAAATCATATAACCATATCATGAAGACACTAACACATGAAATCAATGAAATCATAGAAAAATATCTCAACAATAAATATATAAACTCATCAATAACTACAACACAGAATTACAACTAATATCCTGAGGGACCTTAATCTAGAGGTGGTGGAGGATTAAACATTATAAAGTAACTACTGATCTTAGCTACATTCATGTTGACCAAGTCGAATTGCTCTCGGATCCAACCCATGTCCTCGTTGTATCTAGCATCCTGCTGGTTCAGGTGATTCTCAATTTGATCAAAGCATTGATCAAAATGAGTTTTCAATCTGTCAAACCGCTGGACCATTTCTTGATAGAAATTTTTATCAGGTGCAGGTGCAGGTGCTCCTTCTTCTCCCTATGAGTCGTCTCCCTCAGAACTTTGATCCCGTCAAAAAAGAGCATGAAAAGAGGCATCAATAAAGTAAACAGGAAGTTCATTTGGAGGATCGGATGGATCAAGTTGTATTTCTTCTCTAAAATGTAGGTAATTAGATATCCTAAGGCCATATTTTTCTTCCTCCTATTGTAAGGAAGTCCAATATTAGAAAGTTTGTAGATGTAGTCCACGATTAATTGAGCTTCATTAGTAGGAGTTTCGGTCATGATCAAGTATGTGACGGTAGACAAAAGAGGAGTCAGATTTATATGATCACCAGCTTTTGGAATTATAAAGGCTCTCAAAACTTGCTGGATGATCCTAGCATTCTGGTTTAGGGTATAGACACGAGAAAGATGGATTACTTGTTTAACTCCTCTAAGAGTTAGGTTTATATCCATCCAATCATAATATGCTCTAGAGGTTATTGTATGTGCTCTAACTCCTATAGTCCTAAGGTGAAGAAAGTTCCCTAAATCTTAGTTATTTCAACTCATTGCTTAAACACATACGAGGTCATCCTAGTTTGATCTTAACTCATTTTCATGTTTACAAGAAACATTTGAAAAGTTTCATGATGGTAGGTGTAAATCAAGGTAAGGATAAAGGAAAATTGGGTTGAGGAAAATAGGGGCATGATAGAAAAGTTGATGTCACTCTAAATGAGGAGTCGAGAAGGGGCTATTTTAGCTGTAACATACCGAAAGAAAGCTTCCTCATTTTCCTTAGAAAGAAAGTTATCATCCCTACCAGATCGAGAGGATGAGCCCATAGAAGTATGAGGTCGTTTGCTACTGTTGGCCATCCCTGAGGTTTGGACTCGAGGAAATAGAAGTGAATGTGAAGAAAAACTTATCCAAGACCTTTCTATTTAAAGAGAAATGATCAATTATACAGTTCAAAATTTAGATAGTACGTATGATTTCAAAATCATATGGGATGAAAAAAATTTCGTACATACGAACAAAAATGGCCAAAAATGAAATGACATTTTGTAAATTGCCACTCCCGAGGAGTCATTTCTTACAGGCTTTTTGACCAGACGATTATACAGATGAATACCTATTTGTCCAGGATGATCAGAATATTAAAGATCATTTTATTAGGGTTAGGTTCGTCCATATAAAAACTAACAATAGGATCGTATAGATGAAGTGTAATTTTGAATGTATGATCAGTATTCAATAACTGACTTTCCCAAAACTATCCCCAATTATATAGACAAAACATAACTGATCATACAGATGATGATGACATCGTATAGTATGATATGCATCGAAAAATCTCAATTTTGTGTGCTCACTCAAAAAAATACCATGTACATGTTATAGGATTCATACAGTACAAAAAAATTTATACAATATGAAGAAAAATAATTAAAACATGACATGATAAAAAAACTTTTCAAAAATCATTCTCTTAAGGTCGAATGAAATGCAATAAAAAATAAACAATCAAGTACAAACAAAATAAATAAAATAAAATAAAACATACAAACATACAAACTCTAACAGATAATATAAGAAAATAAATAGACACCCCAATACATTACAAATCAAATTTGTAGATATTCAATTTAAACATTAAGAACATTCACACCTAATCTGGTTCTTAAGGTGCTAAACGTGGCAAAAGCCAGTGGTTTTATAAAAATGTCTGCAAGTTGATTCTTAGTGGTAACATGATGTAATTTAATTTCTCCTTTAGCCACATGATCTCTAATGAAGTGATATCTAATATCAATATGCTTGGTTCTAGAATGTTAAATAGGATTCTTTAAAATGCATATGACACTTGTATTATCATAGAAAATTAGAATTGTGCCAATAGAAAATCCTAAGCCAATCAGTTATTATTTTAACCAAAGAACCTATGCCACATAACTACCTAAGATAATATATTCTACTTCAGTAGTAGAAAGGGCTACTAAATTTTATTTTCTGTTAGACCAAGAAACTAAAGAGTTTCCTATAAATTGATAATTTTTAGAAATACTTTTTCGATCAACCTTACATCCTATAAAATCTAAATCAGAATATCCAATAATTTTAAAAAAATTGCTGTGCTTAGGATACCAAATCCCTAAGTTTTGAGTTACCAAAAGATATCTTAGAATTCTCTTAATAATAGTTAGATGTGATTCCTTTAGATCAGCTTGAAATCTAGCTCACAAACAAACACTAAACATGATATCTAGTCTGCTATCAGTCAAGTAAAGCAATGATCTATTTATTCATCTAAATTTCTTTTGATCAACAGATTTTCCCTTAGGGTCCTTATCTAACTACATTGAAAAACTCATTGGTGTACTCACTAGTTTAGTATTTTCCATTTCATATTTCTTGATGATGTCCTTAATATACTTTGACTGACTAAGAAATGTTCCGTCCTCATTTTACTTTAGGCTAAAACCAAGAAAATAACTCAAGTCTCCCATTAAACTCATTTCAAATTCACTACTCATTATCTTTCAAAATTCATCACAAAGATTTTTGTTGATGTATCCAAACAAGATATCATCAACATATATTTGAACAATGAGCATGTCATATCCTATCCTTTTCAAGAAGAGAGTGGTGTCCACACTTATTTTAACAAATTATCTTTCTAATAGAAAGTGCTTAACCTCTCATACCATGCCCTAGGTGCCTATTTTAGTCCATATAATACCTTTTTTAATTTAAAAATATGATTAGAGAATTTTGAATCTTCAAAACCTGGAGATTGCTCAACATAAACTTCCTCTTGTATCACCCCATTAAGAAAGGCACTCTTAATATCCATTTGAAATAATTTAAACCCTTTAAACTAGGTGAAGGCTAGTAATACCCTTATTGCTTCAAGTCTGGCTACAGGGGCAAAAAAATTTTCAAAATCAATTCCTTCTATTTGATTATACCCCATTGGCCACCAATCTTTCCTTGTTTCTAATTACAACACCTGAATCATTCATTTTATTTTTGAACATCCACTTAGTATCAATAACACTTTGATCCTTAGGTCTTTTAATCAATTCACAAACATTATTTCTAATAAATTGATTCAACTCCTCTTGCATGGCCAAGATCTAAAATTTATCCGAAAGTGCTTGATTTATATTATTGGATTCAATTATTGATATAAAGGCAGAATGGTTTATTTTTTTGCTAAGTCCATGCCTAGTTCTAACACTCTCACTAGTTCACCTAAAATCAATTCTTTAGAGTGACTCATAGAAAATTTCCATTCTTTAGGCAAAGGATCTTTTGTTCCAATATTCTCTTCCAAATTTTTCTTTTTAATTCCTTGAGAGATATCTTCAATATGATCTTCTTCCAACCATGGCTCTTCAGAAATGTTAGATTCATCAAAAACTACATGTGTGGTCTCCTCAACTATCAAAGTTCTCTTGTTAAAAACCCTATAAGATTTACCAACACTAGAATATCTTAGAAAAATTTCTTCATCAGATTTAGGATCAAATTTTTCTAAAGGAGTTTTGCCATTATTATGAATGAACACATTACATCCAAAAACATGCAAATGTAAAGATTATGTGTTCTTCCCTTAAGAAGTTCATAGGGTGTCTTGTTTAATTTAGATCTAATATTCACCCTATTAAGAGCATAACATGTCGTAATAACTGCTTCAGCCCAAAAATATTTTAAAAGTGAATATTCTGCCAACATGGCTCTAGCGGCTTCTATCAAAAATATTTTATTTAATTTGCACATAAGAAGTAGGTAAATAACATAAAATTTTATTTATGTTTTCTAAATTTGTTATTTCCCTACCTAAAGCATGTAATGAGGTGACTATCTGTGTAAAATGAGTATACATGTCACTAATTGATTCGTTCAGATTCATGTGAAAGAGTTTGTAGTCATATAATAAAATGTTTAATCTGGATTGTTTCACCTCATCAGTTCTTTCATATGTTATGCAAAGTCTATCCCAAATTTTTGTTTTAGTTTTACAGGTTAAAATATGCATGTAATCTTTAGATTTAAGAGCATAAAAAAGCTATTTAAATAATTTACTTTTAACTGAGCTAAGTCTTTTTCCTCTATTGTCCAATCAGTAAATGGTGTTTCAATCCTATTGCCATCAATAAGTCTAGTAGGAGCAGTATAGCCATCCTGTACTAACATCCACATGCGATAGTCAAGTGATTGCAAAAAAGTAGACAAGTAAGTTTTCTAAAAGTTTAAAGGAGTGTTATCAAACAGCGGTGGTCTAGTAATCGAATATTCTTCATAAATGTTACAATTTCCTAAATTTTCCATAGTCATTTTTCAAAAAGTAATCTGAACTTTAATTTTTGAAATATCCTCTGATACCACTTGAAAGTATGTACAGGTTGCTAGACCTCCTACCACCATCCTAAGGCTAACCAAGAGGGGGGTGAATTGGTAATTTTAAAAATTCATGGTTATTTAGAAAATCAATTTAATATTCTGAGCATAACAATAAATTTTATGATGATTGCCACAATGATAATTTTTATAAATATATTTTTCAACCACAAAAATTTAAAAATGTAGAAAAATAAAAAGCAGTAAAAAGTAAAGAAACAAAAAACACCATATTTTATAATGGTTTGGTCCAACTAGACCTACGTCCACTCTTAAGAGCCTTCAAGGAAGTAGGGAAGAACTATGGAGAACAAACAAGAGATCCTCACCATTGGGCACCTTTGTGAATCCCCTCATAAATCTCTCTCATAAGATCTCTCACTTTTCATTCTCAAGATACTCTCCCAAAGACACTCCTAAAGCACACTCAAGAGAAATTCGTAACAAGATATTTGGATAGTCAATTTTTGGACACTTATATATAAAGCACAAGAAAAATCATCCAAAAAACTAAAAATTTCAAGTTGAATGGACTCTGATCGTACAGTACGATCGATGATCGTACGTATGAACAGTTCAAAAATGAACTTATTCTTTCAGTACGATCCTATATAAATGTGATTTCATACTCTATCAATCGTATATACGAACTGACATCGTACAATACAAACAGTTCAAAAATGAACTCATTCATCTGGTATGATCATATATGAACCTCATTTTATACTATGTCAGTCGTCTGTACGAACCCCATATCGTACAGTACAAATATTTAAAAACAAATCATGTCTTCCTTGGTATGAAAGTGGACAACACAATTTTGTACTCTATGAATCATCTGTACGAACACAAATCGTATAAGACGAACATAAAATCATACAATACGAATAGATCAATAATTGTAAGTTCATCTGGGATCATTTGGTATGCATCTATTTCGTACTCTATGAGTCGTCTGTACGAACCAAGGATCGTACAGTACAAACAGTACTTAAAAGTTTTCATGCATGATTTGATTTACTTCACTTTGGAGGAACTACATGTTAAATTATTCGGTACGATACTGTACGATCCATAAATCGTAGAGTACGATTAGTTTTAAAATTTAAGATTTTAGTCACTCCCCTAGTGTGTGTGTACACGGTTACCCAATTACAATCACACTTTCTCAAACTTAAGAAAAGTAAAAAAAATATAGACTTTAATTACAAAAAACCCTAATCTATTTCTTCTTGAAGTCTTCGGCTGTCTAGAGTATGATTTTCCTGAAATATTAGTACACACAAACAAAATATATTTAATATATATTAGGAGAAATGGTAATCAACACGTACAATAATATTTTGGTATCATAAAAAACTCACATATAGCTTTAAAAACTAAGTTGCAACAAGTGAAGCATCCTCTTTGATCCTAAAAGTTGATGGGTATCATAATAAAGTTAAAAAAGAAATATCTTGAATCACATACATTTAAGGAAAGTGGTGAAATAGCCACTATTTCTACCACTATTAAAAAAGGTTTTAAGTAAAAGAGGTAGGTAGTTATCACTGAGCTTGTGATATTTGTTATTTCTCCAAAGAAATCCTAATCAACAACTTAAGAGATACTTGATAAAATTTATTTCCTTAAAATGAATATTGTTAAGACAAAACTTTTTAGAATGTTGATGTAATCAAGCATGAAGTTTACAAAAGTTAAAAAGCCTATTGAAATCAACTATACAACTAACTCATCCTACTACCCATACCATAGATTTCTAAGATATATTATTACTAATTACATCATATTTAAGAAATAGCTTGAGCACGAATATAAGGCTGGAGAACTTGAGATTCATGAGTAATTTCACAAAAAGGCACAAGAGAAGTCTGGATCTATGCAATATATTTCAATTGGCCATAATATTATTACCCAACAACCTGATGAATCTTTTTAGAGGGTTGTACTAAACTAAGAATATCTACTTCAAAAGTAATCTATAATATCTTAGCACATCTAAAGAAACTCCATGCTTTGTTAAGTGTTCATGATACCCAAAGCATATCTTATAAGCTTCAAGAAACTTTAGCTAAAGCTTTATTAGAGAATGATGTTTTTTAAGGATTACTTTGTAGAAGAAAAAGTGAAATAGTTGAAAGTGGCTAGGCACAAACAAGAGGGAATGGGGTGAATTCATTTATTTTTAAAAAAATATTTTTAGAGAAGTAATAATAAATTTTAGTGGACACAAACTAAGAGGTAAATTAAAAATTTTAATTTTAAAGTTTTATTTCAAAATAATTTGGGAGAAATGCAAGCCATAAAAATTATTTATAAAATTTTCAATTTAAAAAATTAAATAACATGCAACCACAACAGATCAAAGAAAAAAGTTGAAAATATAGCGAAATAAAGTAAAGTAAAATTAATTGAATGCAATCCAAATTTTTATAGTTGTTCAATCAACATGAACTACATCCACTCCTCAGAAATTCCACTATCCACTCCTTCTGCTCCCAACAAGGTGGAGAAGATTTCCCCTTCACACAAACTAGATAATACCCTTGTACACTATTTCTCTCTCCCGAGAAGCCACCCTCCTACACCCTCCATGGAAAAGATGCCTCACCATTAGCCTCCCAGTTAGTACAAGAGTCTTCTTACCAACACTCTTCAAGGCTCTTACATCCAAGAGCCCTCACTCTACCAAATTGAGGAATGAAGGACATAGAGTAGGATTGTTCAACCCAATCTCTTGAACACCATTCCAAGAGATCTCTCACAATCAGTTCTATCTCTCTCACCTTCACTCTCTCACACAATAAAATGAGTCTCTCCAAAAGCCCTCTCCCAACCCTTTTGATCTTTCTCAAGAAAGCCTGAGACATCTAAAGACTTTTGTTGAAGGACTCTAAAAGGGTATTTATATTAAGCACTAAATCAACCATATAAATCTTGAAATGGTTAATTTCATAGGAAAATTGTACAGTCCAATCTATAAATCGTATAGTACAATCTAAACAAAGTTGTCAACTTATGAAATGAGATCATCTAATCCAATTAGGTTCATCTAAACAAGCTCTTTATTTATTCATATTGTATGATTATGATGGTACTATACAATCTTGATAAGGATGGCAACTTAGAACATTCGATTGGACTATATGAAAGAGTTTGGCCATACATGCTCTCTAATTATTCATACAATATGATTATAATTGTACAATATTATTATAATTATACAACATGAAATCAACTCTAAATCATCCCCTTGATTTCAAGTTTCAAAATAGGTAAATTATAATCCACAAATTCAAGTTTCATATTGTAAAAAGGTGTTCATCTAATACAAATAGTTCAAATTTTGATTTTTTTCTATTTTTATAAATTTTAGAGTTTTAGCAGTTTGAATTTGAATATTTGATCATCCAGTATGATTTGCATCATACTATTTGATAAGTTATGCACATTTTCAAATTTAAATTTTCATTAATTAATCCCACTTGATTTTAATAATTTACAAAATTATCATTCATTTCATACAGTACGAATTAAATCTTATTATATAATTAAGTCACAAAATTAAATATTTTAATTAACTATGTTTAATTTTATACCTACCCATGTGTATGAGTGTGATCATTCAACCGACTTTATACCTAACATATATAAAGACTCAATAAAAATAAAAAAAATACAAATTACATACTGACACACTCTTTGATTCTTAGTCTTCTTGACATTGATAGATTTTCTTCGTGTTCGTCCATTTTGGCTTCAGCAAGTCCTTGTATTGAATATGTCACCTTTGTGCTTCTTGTAGTGTTAGATTAAAAACAAATTTACTGCAAGCATAATTTAATTATTGATAATGTAACTAATAATATTTGTAATCATTAAAATCATAATGTACATTAGGCTCATAGGATTCAACAATCTCCCCTTTCTTATGCTGGCAAATATTTTTGGTTGTGGTGAAATAATCATTCAATAGTTTAAATATTTTTCTCCCTCTATGTTGATGCATAAAAAATGCAATATGAGAAAAATATTATTTTTTATTTTAATTATTTTTATTTAATTTATGAGAACCAAATAAAATACATAAAACACAAAACATTAACAAAACACATAACATCTATCATTAATAATAAAGAAATACATGAATAAATGCAACCTAACTTTTCACCCTTTTTAGATCACCAAAAAGAGAAGCAACTAACTAAAAAGAAAACATACAATTATGAAAACACATAAAAAGAAACACTAATAGCTAGAATGCCCTTGATTAGGTGGTGGAGGAGGAGGATGAAAATAAATCTGAATGAGAGAGAACTATTTCTGGAGCCATTCTCGATCCTAATGTTGTTGGTGTATCTCCTTCCATTCATTCTTTGGTCTGATTAATATACTAATCCACTTTAAGCTCAAGGTGAGCAAAGTTGACTATCCAAGCATCCTACAGATATTGATATTGATTGTTGGGAGAGGAGGTGGCTGAGCTAGTGGTGCTCCCCCTTCTTCTTTGTCTTCCTACTCCCCGCCTAAGTATTCTTGCCTACACCTCTTATAATAAATCAGGTGAAAGGAATCGTTGGAGAAGTTAGAGGACAAGGGATTAGGTTGTGCAAAAAATGTGAGGTTTTATTTACTTTCTAAAACATAGGTAATAAGGTGTCCTAACTAAAGATTCTTCTTTTGACATACCTAGGACTCCTAATAGTTGTTAAATGTTTTATATACTAGATAATCATGCTTGCAGCAATGAATTCCATTCCAATCAATTACAAGTGATAATAGATAAGAGAGGGGTATTTATGTTAAATCCATCTTTAGGAATAATAGTATGTCGAAGGACATGTTGAATAACGCATGCATTCAACACCATTGGGTTAACTAGTGGTTGGTGCTGTGGTAAAGGAGAATTCATAAGGTTCATATTCATAATAGAACAATTATGGTGCTGGTCCAATAAATTGCCTTGGGGCTAGTGTTAAATATGAAGGTTTTCATGCAGGTCTTGGTTAGTGATTGCAACTTCTCATTGGCACACCATGGATTACATTAAGGTGTTATCACTACTGTTTCTTAGGTTGGTAGAAAATTGAAGAAGAAACTCCATGTGATAGGGGATGGCTAGGGAGAACATAAATTGTAAAGAGGTTCCAACAAAATGGTTTAGTACTTAGAAGCCTAACTATTCCTAATCTAAAACTTTTTAATCATTTATAGAAGCCTCTTCATAGCACCTAAAGGCTTATGCATCCTCATCACTAACAAATCTAGCATCTCATTAGGGTCGAGAGCTAGTAACTAATCAACCTCTCTAATTGCCATTGGAGTCTAGAGTAGCTATACAACTGGTAGTTAGAAGGATTGGTGTGATTGGAAATGAAATCAACCTACCCTTTTGTAGCCTTGAATAAATCAAACAATTTGATAGAGGTTCATATAGTATGATTAGTACAAGACAAATCATCCCATCAATTTCTATTTAAAGATTGGTCAAATCATCCTATCTAATCAGCATCATACAATATAATCTTCAACTTTAGATTGCCCTATCATATAGGTGGATAAATCTTTTGACTTACTCAAATAATCTAATATGATAAGGTATTTATACTATATGATTTGCAATAAATATTCATATCAGATAGTTAATATTATAATTAATATGAGTAATATTTGATTCCAATATGTATTGTACTATTTGAAGGGGTTCATATAGTATAATATGTATGCTGGATGTTCATCCTGTTCTATTAAATTTGCAATCAGGACTCAAAATTGTGCTAAATTATATGTATCATACAGTACAATGTGACCTAATTTGTTTCATTTTTTAATGATCAAGACCTTTTGGTTCATGCACACAATATATGTCAAACAAACAAAAAGACAATATACACAACAGGAAAAACAACTATTACCGGCGGACAAAATCCACCGGTAAAATAAAATATGTGATGGAAATAATCGGTTTCTGGCAGATTACCGGCGGAAATAGCTCCCACGGTAAAACGCGCGTCTAAAAAAACATTCCGTCACATTTTTTCCGCCGGAAGCATTTCCGGTGGATATATTTGACAAACCGACGCCTTTCCTGTGTCAGTGTTCCGGCGTAATAACCGCCAGAAATACTGGCGAAAATTGTCCGTCGGAAGTTCCGCCGTAATAAAAGCGATGTCTAATCTTACCATTGGAAATTACCCTCGGAAGTTCCATCATATATGCCGCCGGAAATTTCGTCATATCGTATTTCCGGCAAAGTTACCAGCGGATAATCCGCCGGAAACCTGTAGCAGAAAAAAAAATCTTCCTCACTTTGAAAAGTGATTTCCACATTTATACCTGCATAAAAAAAATTACAACACCATATATATTCCAAAAAATTAACAATTACACAAACCAGAAGAGCATCAACCAGATAAGGAATAATTAAACATGTATAAATAAACATATATAAGAAAAGTGTCATAAACAAATAACTAAACATGTTCAAACAACAAATAGATAAATTTGTCCAAAAAACACATAAAAACATATGTCCACATGAGTTAAATAGATTAATAATGTCTACTCTGATTCAGTTTCATCCTCAGGTGATGCTGTACTTCTACCACTACTCATCTGCTCCCTCATCTTTCTTATTTCTTCTAACATTTGAGCTTGCTGCTACTGTATCTGCATCTGTTGCTGCTGCATTTGCATCTGCCAATCAGCTTGGGCTTTCCGTACCTGTTCTAGCTCGGCTGTGAGGGTAGCTATCTGTTGGGTATATAAAGATTCCTGGGTACTAGATGAAATACTGCCCCCACTAGATGCCTGCCCTTCATATGCATAGGCCTGCGAGCCTAACCCATATACTCTTCCATGTTGTATTCCTCCTACCGCTTGCGACCAAGTGCGGTAGTCAGAATAGTCTGTTGATCCAGCAAAAGAACCTTCACCTGTTGCAGCCTGACTCTCTCGAAGCCGTGTATACTCCTCCTATGAAAGTTAATAAAAAGTTATGCTATTTATACATAATATCACTAAAATTAACTTATATACTTACATAGTCTCTCCTAGCATGCTCGTGAACTCATTGCTGGTCCTCCTACCGCTTGTGGGTATGACTATGTAATTCAACAGGAGTCGGTTCTCTACCCAGCACCTATTTTTGTAATAGACATATATTAGTATTCTAATTAAAGTAAATTATTAAAAGATTTTAAAATTTCTTACCAAACGTCTTCTGTGCTCAGTATGAGGAACAGAACCTCCTGTATGAAGGGAACTACCCAAGCCCCCAACATCAGAAGCTCTGTTCTGTCTATTTTGATCTCTTCTTCTGGTATAATCTTGGCTTCCCAAAGCACAGCTCAACTCTGCCCATATAGCCTCACCAATCCAGAGAGGTCACTGGCCTGACTTTCTAATATCAGTAAACATGTCTCGCATACGAGTCGAGCCACGCTTCTCAAAGTTCTTTCTAATTTTATCATTATGTTGGGGAAGCCAACAAAAATCTTTCTGCAACTAAACACATATAATAAAGAATAAATAATTTTTTTAGCTTATATATATTAGATATAATAAAAAAAATTTATATAATAACATACCTCAAACTCTCTAAACCACATGTCCCGTACTTCTTTTGGGACTTTCTTCCAAGAAATATAAGGAGCATCGTATCTGCTCCGTATTATGTCCTGAATTTTATACGTAGGATCTTTTGATGGATGAAACCTGAAAGCAATATGTTAGTCAAAAAAACTAATTCAATTCTATTTATATGACTGAAATAAAATTAGTACTTACGTGTCACCATCAGGTTCAATCAACATGCGACCCTCTGTCGCCTGCTCTGCTCTAGTTGGGTAGGAAGGTCCGGCTGTAGCGGGCTGAGGTGGTGATGTAGCGGGCTGAGGTGATGGTGGGATATATGATGGATATGGAGGATGTGCACCATGATAAGGTGGGGGTGGATAATAGGGGTAGAAAGCAGTGGTCTGTGTAAGGTCTGGTGAAGGTAAGTGTGGGTCTGGTGAGTAGAACTATGGGCTACTGGCTATAGGAGTAGGTATAGGCAAGCTAGGCTAACTCTGAGTAGCATGCTGAGATGAAGAGGTGCCCTCAATACGTACAGGCCTACTAATAACAGCCTTCTTGTTGCGCCTACCAAATATATTCTTGATCAGTCCTCTCTGACGGTCATCACCTGAAGCCATCTGCATAAATATTAAAAAATATTAATAACATATATTATGACAAAAAATGTATAAAATATCGCAGAAATTAAATAAATGCAAGTACAAAAAACTTTTAAATATAAAATAACATAACAAATAAGTAAATAGAAATACAAAAATTTTAATTTTAGTCCAAATTCATTTACCTTATGTTGATTCACTTTCATATGATGAAACTTCTGTACCATTGTCAGACTCGTCATGAATGTCCTCTATGTTTAAATCCACTTCCTCTAACTGCAACTCACTCTCAGTAGTTGTAATTTGATCATCCACATTGTTAGAAACATCTTGTATGTTTGACATAAACTCTTCTTGATGTGCTTGTGGTATTGAAGTAGTCTTTTTAATAACTCCACTGGGTTTGGTCTTTATAACTACGAGCCAATCTTGTTTGCCTCATACTCTACTCGAGTAGTTAACAAAATAGACTTGGTGCGCCTGACTAGCAATGATGAATGGGTTATACTTTGAATATTTTCTACCATGTTTGACTTCTATTATACCATACAATGGATGTATTCTTATACCTTTATTCTTTACTGGATCAAACCACTCACAATTGAATAGATACACATTATTCCCAACACCAGGATATTCCAACTGTAATATTTCTTCTAATACCCCGTAATACTCAGACTCATCACCTGTATAGGTATTCCCTCTAACACATACACCAGAATTATCTATTTTTCTATCTTCACACCAATATTTGGTTTGGAATTTATAACCATTAACTAAGAAATTTTGATAACACTTTACCGCTCTATTTGGTCCTCAATCTAGATCAAGTAGTCCATGATATAGCAAATTACTACCTTCAGCGTAGACCTAGTTATTAGATAAAGTATGTCATTAGTATACTTAATAACTAAATAAAGATATTCTAATTGAAATGAATTGTCGAAATATGTACCGCATTTTTAAACCAAATAGGAAAATTTGTTTCCACTATCTTCTGGACTTCTACTTGTTCTGTTGTATTTAATCCATCAATAAAACTCCTATAAATATTAAGGTTTAGATTAAATGAAAGTGTGAGTAACAAATTTATGAGCAAGCTTATTCAAACTTACTCGAGATATGACTCAACTTCATCACAGTTATGCAAGATATATAAAGTGGCAACTCGCATCTCTTTATCAGTCAAATAGTACATGGTACTAGCGCCTACGGGTTCACCACTACCGTTGAATACAGATAAATTTAAGGATTGACCCACTTTTTCAGGTGCAGTGCTCTGACTTGATTGTGACCTTGTTTCAAAGTAATACGAGCAGAACTGAGTTATCTCGTACATTAAATATGCTTCGCATATTGAGCCTTCAGGATGTGCTTTATTCTTAGCAGTCTTCTTAAGTTTATTTAAGTATCTCTCAAAAGGATATATCCACCGATACTGAACTGGTCCACTGACTCTAGCTTCATATGGTAAATGTACCGGCAGATGCTCCATAGAGTCAAAGAAAGCTAGAGGAAATATCTTCTCAAGTTTATACAGAATAAACGGGATATGCTGCTCCATAAGAATCAGTTGCTCTATATTTAATTTTAAAGAGCATAAATTTTTTAAGAAGTACTCAGCTCGATCAAGGGCTTCAAATTTTGATCCGGCAGATAACTAAAGGCAGTTGGTAACAGACATTGCATGATGATATGACAGTCATGACTCTTCATACCAAATAATCTCCCAATTCTAATGTCAACACATCTGCTTAGATTTGAAGAATATCCATCAGGTATACGTAAACTCTTCACCCATTCACAAACAGCACGCCTCTGCTATAAAGTGAAAGTGAATGGAGCTTTTGGTTTGAAATATTTTTCGCTTCCACCATCCTTCAATTCTAATGCTTTTCTCCTACAAATCTCCTTTAAGTCTATCCTTATTTTTATGTTGTCTTTGGATTTATCTTTGATATCCATAACTGTATTGAATATATTATCAAAGACATTTTTCTCTATATGCATCACATCTAAGTTATATCTGATCAAATTTATCCTCCAATATGGTAATGTCCAAAAAAATACTTTTCTTAGTCCAATTCTGGTTGACACCATATCCTGGCAATTTGTAATCAGCTAATGATGGAGATTCCACTACTGTGGGGCTGGAGCTGACTCTTTCAAATATTTCTTCACTAGTTAATCTAGGAGGAGGCAACGACATTGTCATTTTATTCTTGATAAAACTATCCTTATTTCACCTGAAAGGATGATCTGTAGGTAAGAACATGCAATGACAGTCAAACCAAGTATTCTTCCCTCCGTGCTTTAAAGTGAATGACTTTGTATTTTCCATGCAAAGTGGACAAGCTAATTTTCCAGAAGTGTTCCAACCTGAGAGCATACCGTATGCGAGAAAATCACCAATTGTCCAAAGTAATGCTGCCCTCATAATGAAGTTCTGTTTGGTGGAGATGTCATATGTACTTATTCCCTCTTCCCATAATAGATTTAAATAATCAATTAACGGTTGTAAGAAAACATCGATCTTTGCTTTTAGATTATATGGCCCTGGAATGATAAGCATCAGAAACATATAAGGAGTAGTCATACACATCTCTGGTGGAAGATTATATGGTGTGAGTATGACGGGCCAACATGAGTAAGGTGAAGCAGACTGACTAAATGGAGTGAAACCATCTGCGCATAAACCTAATCTTATATTTCTTGATTCTGAGGTGAATGTGGGATATGTACGATCAAAATATTTCCAGGCATCTGCTTTTGATGGATGTGTAATAAACCCTTTCTGTGAGATATGTTATTTATGCTATCTCATATGTTCAGCAGTTCTCATTGATACATATAATCGTTGTAGTCTACTAATTATGGGTAAGTAAAATAACCTGCTGGCTGCTACATCCTTCAGCTTTCTTTTCATTATAGATTTTGGTTTAAATCTCGATGCGTTGCAATGATGGCATGCAATCTCTGATTGGAAATCTTTGTAGAATAACATGCAAACGTTGACACAACAATCTATCTTTTTGTATGTCAAACCAAGCTTCGAAACCAACTTCTTAGTCCGATATAAATCAGTGGGAATTATGTTATCTGCTGGATTGGTTTCTTTAAGTAATCCAATAAATTGATTAAAACAATCACGGGGGACATTATATTCTGCCTTGATACTTAACATCTTAAGAGCAACGGATAACTCTGAGTGAGTGGTGCAACCTATCCATATTGGTTGCTGGGAAGCATGCAATAAATCATAAAAATTTTGTGCTTCTTTATTAGGTGACTCTTCTGTATATTATTCAAATTGTGCTCCACTTGCATCATGAATTAAGTCCTCAAGATTAGGTATGATATGCTCTTCATCATCTCTAGCACTTGTTGATGGGCAGCATCGAGAATCCAAATGTGGTTCATACTCATCATGAGAAGTCCAATACCAGTAATCTGGCATGAAACCTCGATGATATAGATCAACAGTTATGTCATCTGGGCTAAGGTGCACCTGATTTTTATGTTTAGAACATGGGCAACGAAACTTCCCATCTGAGATGAAGCTGGGTAGTTGAGAAGCTGTCTGAATAAAAATATGCACCCCTCTAATGAACTCATCAGTTAATGTCTTCCATCTTTATGCTAATCGATTATATATCCAACTTCTTTGAGTTCTAATATCCATAATATATAGCCTACACATAATATTGACAATAAGGATATAAGTTACGATTACTTGCCAAAATAGTTACATACTACCATTGATAAAAAGATAGTAAGGTAGTCCTATCTAGGTTTGATGGAGAAATATAGAGAGAATAAAGATGATCTACATTTGATATTTATTGATTTAGAAAAATAAAGATGATCTACATTTGATACTAAGGGTACAACCACTCATCCACCTGAGCATCCTCATTTCTACAACGCTTAACTTAGAATTATGCTACTCTTTTATTGGCCAACATTCAGCACCATAAAGCATTACAGGTCTCACCATATCATTAGGCGTGCGGTACTGAGCTTGGTACCGAGCGCGGTACCACTCGGTACCGACAGTAGTACCGCTCGGTACCGATCGGTACCTCTATCCAGACAGAATAATTTTTCAAGTTTGAGGGGTACTTTTCTATCACACAATAAGCCCGATGCATTCCTCCACTTCAACCATCCAACATAAATTCTGCTGATAATATCCCCATCTATTTCACCATCACTCTGAATAATAGATCCAAGATATCTAAAATGTGTATTCTTATTAATGACTTGATCATCCAATGTGACAATCCCCTCACTAGCTCTATTACGACTAAAATTGCACTCCATATATTCTATTTTAGATCTACTCATGCGAAAACCTTTAGACTCTAAGGTCGACCTCCATATTTCATGTATACCTTCAACTTCCTCTCTAGTCTTATCAACAAGAAGAACTTCATCTATAAAAAGCCTACACCAAGGTACATCCTCTTACAAATGTCTAGTGAGAACATCCATGAACTAAAGTAAAAAGATATAGGCTTAAGGCTGATCCTTGATGTAATCCAACCAAAGTTGGAAAAAACTTGGTCAAAGCACGTTGTGTTTGAACACAAGTAATAGCTCCTGCATACATATTTTTAATGATTTGAATATAAGCATTATTAACTCCTTTCTTTTCAAGAACTCTCCATAGCACTTCTCTTGGAACTTTATCATATGCTTTCTCTAAATCAATAAATATCATATGTAGATCCTCTTTATTCTCTATATACTTCTTCATCAAACCTCCTAAATAAATGTATGGCTTCCATAATAGACCTATCTGGCATGAATCCAAATTAATTTTGAGAAACATTAGCATCACACCACAACCTACGCTCCATAACTCACTCCCACAGTTTTAGAGTATGACACATTAACTTAGTTCCTCTATAATTCGCACAATCTTGTGCATCACATTTATTCTTAAAAATAGGAATTAACGCACTCAATTTACTGAAATGAAAGCTTTTAGACTCTAAGGTTAGCCTACATAAATCAAGTTTACCTTCAACTCCCTCTCTTGTCTTATCAACAAGAAGAATATCATTAGCAAAAAGCATACACCAATGTACATCCTCTTGCAAATGTCTAGTGAGAACATCCATGACTAAACCCAACAAAAAAAAGAAATGTGAAAGGGAGAAAGTTACCTAAACAGCAAGCGAGCTCCCGGCGCAGCCAAAGTCAACGGAGCGAAGTCGAATTGCGTCCAAGAATAAAACTTCATCAAATTAGGGCGAACTGGCCGGAGGAAACGGAGCGTGCGAAAGGGAGAAAGTTACCTACACAACCACGGGCGCGCGTCATCGACGGAGGATCACGATCAAGCGAGCGAGCGAGGGAGGGAGGTCGTCGACGGAATTCGAGGGCAAGGTCATCGTCGAACGAGCTCGATCGAGGGAGGGAGAGACGTCATCGACGGAGATCGAGGGCTGGCGCGCGTCGTTGGTAGCGGCGACCTAAACAGAATGAGCTGAAGTCGAGGGCACGGGGTCAATATATTGAAATTACCGGCGTAATTTTTGGCGGAAAATATGCCAAAAGTATTACCGACTGATACTCCGCCGGTAATACTTCGTCGGGTTTTAATTAACCGGCGATAAATCCACCGGAATAGCCGCCGGATATTACCAACGGAATATGTGTCGGTATATTGAAAACACCGGCGGTTTCACCGCCGGAAAAGTACCGACGATTGTTCCGCCGGAAAATACGCCGTAAAATTACCGGCGGGGCAATCCGCCGGAAAATTTCGTCGTTGATTCAGGCGTAAATATTTCCACCAGAAATTTCGCCGGTATTTCATTATTTTCCTGTAGTGATAAAATACATAAAAACTACCAACACGAAACACTTAACATAAAATAATACATGCACAATTAAAAGAAAGAGAATTATATATATGTAGGAACAATAATAAGAGAAATAATGATCACAACATCAATTCATACATAAGTCAATATATGAAAACCCTATAAGCACTTAAATTGATAATTCCTAATTAAGTCCTAAGTTCACTAAATCTCTCAAAATGTAATGATTTGGTAATATTATTAGCTAGTTGATTATTAATGTCTATAAATTGAATGACCACATCTCCTTTTAACAGTTGATCCCTAATAAAATGATTATTAATATCTATGTATTTAGTGTGTGAATGTTATATTAGATTTCTAGTGATACATATTACACTTGTAGTATTACTCGTGATAGGTATAGTATCCAACTTTAATCCAAAATTAAGAAGTTGTATCTTTAACCATAAAACTTGGGCAACAAAACTTCTTACTACAATATACTCAACCTTTATACTAGATAGAGCTATTGAGTTCTATTTCCTACTTGAACAGTAAATTAAAGATTGTCCCATAAACTAACAAATTCCTAAAGTGCTCTTTCTATCTTATACCTCACAAAATTTGAATCTAAGAATTTTACTAATTTAAATGCTAGGCTATTCCAAGTATACCAAATACCTAAATTTGTTCTTATATAATATCTTAAATTCCTCTTAACTATAGTCATGTGTGATTCCTTAGATTTAGCTTGACATCTAGCATACAACATTAAATATAATATCAAGCCTACTTTTAGTCAAATAGAGTAATGTGCTATTCATTCCTCTATATTTTTTCTTGTCTATAGGTTTTTCATTTGGATCCTTATCTAATTGGGCAGTCGGGCACATCGGTGTGTTCAAACTCTTGCATCCTTCTATATCAAACTTCTCAATGATCTCTTTAATATACTTTTTCTGGCTTAGGAAGGACCCATCTTCCCTTAGCTTAACATTAGCCTAAAAAATATGTCAACTCATCCATTATGCACATATCAAATTCATTACTCATTATGGATGAAAAATACTTACATAATTCATCACCATTAGATTTAAAAAGAATGTCATCCACATAAATCTTCATTATTATTACATCATCTTTAACTCATTTAATAAACAACAAGGTACTTATTATAAGCTTAACTAAGGATTTTTCTAATAAAAAGGTACTAAGACTATCGTACTATGCTTTATGTGCCTATTTTAATCCATGGAGAGCATTTTCAACTTACAGACATGATTTGGAAATGCTGAACTCCCAAAGTTAGGGTGTTTCTATGCATAAACATCTTCTTTTATTGTGCCATTCAGAAAGGCACCCTTCACTAGAATCTGATATAATTTAAATCCTGTAAAACATGCACATTCTAATAGTAACTGGATGGCTTCTAACCTAGCTACTGGTGCAAAAGTTTCTTCAAAGTCTATCCCTTCCATTTAATTATACCCCTTTGTAACTAGCCTAGCCTTATTCATAACCATAGACCTAGTGACACTCAACTTATTTTTGAAAACCTACTTCATTCCTATGGCACTCTGATCGGTCTGTCTATGCACTAACTCTTATACATTATTTCTTATGAATTGATTTAGTTTCTCTTACATTATCATATTCTAGTATTCATCCCTCAAGGCTTGATCTACACTCATGGGCTCTACCATAGAGATGAGTGTATTGGGGAAAAATTCTTTCTTAATTCCATGTCTAATCATAACTCTTATGGATGGGGTTTTTGAAATCCAGAATCCCTAGCTTGTGATTTTGATAATAACAATATTATTGATTAAATTTTTATTTCTCATAGCATATGTATTGCATTTTTTTGTGTACTAATATTTTAGATACATCATACACTGCTCAAGAAAGATCAAGGCATAAGTTTGGATAGAATAGGATGTTTTTTGAAAGAGTCTGTATTTTTAATTTTTTTTTATTTTATATTTCTTGAGTTTGGCCATGTAAGGGTGTATGCTAAATTGGCGACCATGTACACACACATAGGGGAGTAAGAAAAGTGAGTTGAAATTTTTTTGAACTGATCATATCGTACGATTCAAATTGTACTATACGATCATCTATACAAAAATTAGTTTTAATAGCTAATTTTATAATTAATGCTTATGAACTAGTTGTACGATACGATGTGCATCATATTATATGATCCCAATCATACTGTACGATGTTTAAAATCTTACTTAAATTAATACCCATGATTAGTCAATCAAATAAAGGTTTAATAAATATGGCCAATCATACTGTACGACTGACAAAGATGAGATTTGATCATCCTGAATATCATACTAGATGAAACCTTAATTTTTTTAACAAATCATACAGTACGATGTTAATTGTACAAGACGAATCTTAATGTTTGAACTTAACATAAAGTATGATGTAAATCATACTAGATAATTTCCCATCATTCTAGTGATCATTCTGTATGAATAAAAGGAAAATTGAACTAATCATGTCGTACGAACATCTGATCATACTGTACGACAAGTACACAAAAATTAAATAGTTTGTCTAAATGACTATTGCATCGTACTAGATGAATCCTATTTTGAACTAATCATACTATATAAACCCATATCATACTATATGAATAGTGATGGATTAATTAAAAACTTAGGGTTTTTAAAGCCTTGTACTTAAGCAATTCAAACTTGTCTCCAAAAAAGACTTTTTGCTATTGAAGGAACTCTGAGGGAGAATTCTTGAGAGTGCTCTTAGGCTTGGAGAGAGAGAAGGCAAATTTGTGCATGAGGGAGAAGGAGTGTGAGGGGTTTTCACACAGTTACTCTAGGAAAGCTTGCATTTTACTTCATCCAGTGGCCTTAGGGAGTTCTTGGAATTACTCTCGGGAGAGAAGCTTCAAGGTCAACGGTCATGGATTCTGTGCCTTCACAAAGTGGGTGAAAAAGGATTGAAGTTTCTTTACCATCACCAGCAGGGTGAGAAATATTTCAAAGGTTCACTGCCATCACCAGGATGGCGACATAGCTTTTGGTTCTCCACCGTACTAGGTTTGGTAGAAGTGATTTGTAAGGGCTTCTCTACATGTTGTGGGGGCTAAAGGAGAGTTACTATAGTGTTAGTGCAATACCTGGAGAGGAGGACTCCGGGGAGTCGACGTAGGTTATGGTTGACCATACCACTATATATATATATATATATATATATATATATATATATATATATATATATATATATATATATATATATATATATATATCTTGATTTATTTATGTTATAAAACTTTAAAAAAGAAAATCAAGTTTTTAATTTTCTTTTGCTTGTGTTAGTCACTTGATTAAAATTTTTCATAAATTATGATATTGGTTAAAATAAAAAAATTTGAATATTTTTAAAATAACCAATTCACTGCTCCTCTTAGTGCACCTAGGGATAGTTTAATGAGGTCTTACAACCTCCCCTGAACTTTTAATTGGTATCAGAGCTGGTCTTGAAATTCATGATTTTAAAATCCCTTAGTAAAGAACTTATGGTTCATTTTGGTAATAAAAATATAGTGAAGGGTTATTCTATAAATCATCCACCTCTATTTGAAATTATTCTATTTGATTTTTAGAAAATCTGCATGTCTACATTTCTACAATCTATTAATTTTAAAATTTGGCATATGATTGAAACTGATTATTTACTCCCATCATGTATAGTTAATGGAGTCAAAACTGATGTCCCATTTACTGAATGGAGTAATGAGGATATAGAGCATGCTCAATTAAATGTAAAATGCTTGAATTATTTTTCCTATGCATTGAAATTTAAGGATTACATGAGAGTGTCTACATGTACTATTGAGAAGGAGATATGAGATAGACTGTGCATCAAGTATGAGGGTACTAGTGAAGTCAAATAATCTAGGTTGAACATTTTACTGCATGCCTATGAACTATTGTGCATGAAACCTAGCCAGATAATTTATGAAATGTACACTAAATTCACTCAGATAGTGACATCCCTACATGCTTTAGGTAGATAATTATCCAATTCTGAAAAGGTTAACAAAATTCTATGCTGCCTACCTAGTTCTTATAATGCTAAAGTCACTGTAATTTTTGAATCTAAAGATCTAAATGTGTATTCTATTGATGACTTACTTGGCTCACTCATTGCCTATGAGCAAGGTGAGAGTTAGAGATTACTTGATGCAGGTGATAGAAAAAAGGAGAAAACTATGTCTTTAAAAGCCAATGACTAGGATAGTGACAACTCTATAGCTAAGGAGGAGGATGATATTGCATTGATGAGTCGACAGTTCAAAAACATTCTAAAAAGAAAGCAGAAGCATCATCAGCAATGGAGTAAAAATAAAAGTAGTGAAATTTTTAAAGCATCATCTAACACAATTTATTTCGAATGCAGGAAACCAGGCCACTTACAAACTGACTGCCCCAATTTGAAAACTCACCTGATCAAGGAGAAGGGTGAAGAGAAGGAAAATTTTAAAAGGGGAAGCAAGGCTTTTTGGCCTGACTCTACCTCAAAATCATCCAAATAGAAAGCAGAGGAGGAGATAACTAATCTATGTCTCATGGCTAATAATAGTCTTGATCAATCAGATCAAGATGAGGTATGTTAGCTATCATATGATAAATTTTTTATTATATATAAAAGAATTCATGATTCTTATAGGAAGCTCAAGAAGATGTATGCTAGCTTGAACACTAATTTCTACTTTACAAAAAGAGCATGATAGCCTAAGAGTTGAATGGTAGAGTGTTCGGACATGGCGGAGGGAGGCCGCCGGTCATCTCTGCCTTCATCGGAGTCTTCTGATCTTCGGCATCTCGGTTCTGGTTTGGATCTTCAAGAAGAAACTAATCATCGTCGCAAAGCAAGAGGAGAGTTGGTAATCTTAGAGAGGAGTGTTGTTCAGCAAGATGAGGTTCTTCTGGTCAAAGGAAAGGGAAAGAAGGCGGCTACGTCTAGTGACTGTAAGTTTTCTGGTTCGATGGTTTTAAAAAATTTCTCTCCTGACCCAGGGGCTTCCTCTTCGGGAATGAAATTTTTTATGAATCATTTTGGAAATTCAAATGCAATCTCTGTCCCTGACAGCAAGATAAATATGAATTCCCTTAATTTGGTGAACAAAGGTTTTCATATCCCTAATAAGTCACTGGTTGCCTCAGAGAGATGCAATGTTACGCCGGCCAGCAATGTTGATCCTATAGTTTTGGATAATCCGGGAAGTAAAATTTCTGATTTTTTGGAAGTTTGGAATTGTGTTTCAGAAGATTTAGGTGATTGTATGGATAATCCTGCTAATCCCGTTAGATTAGAGGTCAATCCAAAGAGATTCAATTCTGGTCTGGTAGAGAAGGATGTCACAGATGTGGACAAGGTATCTGGTGGTTTTCCCAAGAAGAATAATTATGGGTTGAATGCTAATCCTTGGATTACAAAGCCATATATTAAGTTAAACTTCAAGGAAGAGGATTTGGTGTTGTCTGAGGATGGTAAGGCAGTGAAACTATGCGAAGACATAGAAATGTTGAATGCTAAAAGGTTGGTTAACTCCTTGGTTTTTAAAGTATTTGGTAAAGAAATGCCATCACATTTGGTTGCGTGGGAGGTGAGGCGCCAATGGAATAAGTTTGGTAATTTCCATTTTACTACACTTGGAAAAGCATGGTTTTTATGTTCTTTCAACTCCTAAGAATTGATGGAGGCTGTTCTATTTGGTGGGCCCTAGTTTGTGAATGGTCACATAATAGGTATGGAAAAGTGGAATCCAGATTTCTCACCATTATCTATGAAGGGATTAACTTCTCCAATTTGGATTAGGATGCCACACCTTCCTCTTCATTGTTGGGACGAGCATAATATTGCAAGGATTACATCTATGATTGGCACACCTCTTATGTTGGATGGAAATTTGTTTCAATGGGGGAAATGAAAATTTGCTAGAATTTATGTGAGGGTGAAGATTGATCAATGTCTTCCTTTACGAGTTTGGGTGGATAGTATTTCGGGGAGATTTTTTCAAAGAGTTGAATATGAAAAAATCTCATCTTTTTATTTCCAATGTGGGAAGATAGGGCATGTGAAATTGAATTGTAATAAGGAGTATATTATGCCTAAGGAGAAGGTGGATGTTAGCAAGGAAGGTGGGAAGGGAGATGTTGTGGGGAAGGAGACTGGGACGTTGGATTCTGCTTCTTACGGTCCCTGGGTATTTGTTAATCGTAAGAAGGGTAGAAGTGTTGGCCAACATAGAGATTTTCATAAAGCTACTAATGTAAAGTTTGTGAAGAAAAAGGGTATTCATGAGCAGTCATTTCAGCCGGTTCAGAAGGTGGTAATTCCAGAGAAGGAGCATGTTGTCCAAGATAAGGAAGAACTTAAGAAGCCCGATGGTGGTAAGGGTATGGTAACTAATAGTGTGGTGGAGGCTGGGGTGAAGTTGGATACCAGCCATACTGCTGTGAATTTGAGAAGTGAGAAAGCAAACGAAACCTCTCTGGTGTATCTTGATGGGGAGGATGAGGAAGTAGCTCCTGGATGTGATCCTATGGCTGCTGTTAATATTAAACCTGACTTCTCAGGTGGTGAACTAGACAAGGTGGGTAAGTCTCTTAACCCTCCTGGTTTAATTCCTTCTGAAGGTATGTTTGCAGCTAGTCTACATTCTTCAGTAAGGGAGAATGTTGGTAAGGGATGCTTGCGAACTCAAGAAGGTCCAGCTGGATTACTTGCAAACTCAGATATTCCCTATTCTAAATTAGATGGTATACATTACAAGGATCTTAGTTATGTTGATAAGAGTAACATGGAAGTTAATGGAGGTTTGGAGAATGGATGTGCTGAGGAAGGGGAAATTGTTGTCAAGGATATGGGCTGTGGAGGTCACTTGGAAATTCCTTATCGTGAGGAGCCAGGGATATGCCAGGAATCGAATATGGGCATATCTAAGATGAATGGTGCAGTGGTGGAAAGATCTTCATCTAGTAAGAAAGTGAAGTTATTGAAAGAGCTAAAATCTCTTGGCTCGACTAACATTATTGCTCAAAATAGGAAGTTGGAAGGTGGAAAAGCTAAGAAGAATGGGGGTGTCACCCTCACTCTTAAACAATGACTTCCTTGGTTTTCTGGAATTGTAGAGGGGCCAAGAAAGTGGAGGCCACTCTATATCTGAAAGAGTTGGTAAAAGATAATAATGTTTTTTTGTGGGCTTGCTGGAAACAAAGTTAAGCTCGGTAGAAAACATTCAAAAACTAAAGTTGTTGGGAAATAATTGGGACTCGTATATGGTTCCTTCTGAAGGCCTCTCAGGAGGTTTGATGGTATTATGGAGAAAGGATTTAGCATCATTCTCGATGATTGAAGAATCTGCACAAGCGATTATTGGGAATTTGTTAATCCTTAATAAGGGATGTTGGAAGGTGGCTTCGGTTTATGCAAGTCCTAAAGCTTTGAACAGGAAACACTTATGGGATTGTTTGGAGAGACATTGTTCTGATGATTGTCCTATGGCGGTAGGTGGTGATTTTAATTGTGTTCTTTCTTAGGAGGAGAAAATAGGACGGAAAAGATTCATCATGTCTCAAGGTGCTATGGATATGAAGATTTTCATGTTCAACAATGATCTTCATGAGGTGGGGTCTATGGGTCCCAAGTTCACTTGGTCCAATAATAAATCTGGAGGTGCTCGGATTTTAGAGAAATTGGATAGATGTTTTATAAACTCTACTACATTGAACTCCATCCATCTTGCCTTGGTGAAACACCTTTCAAGGATAGCTTTGGACCATTGTCCTATTCTTCTGGAAATTTTTAAACCATTGGAGAATTGTAATAGTGGGATCTGTTACGAAGATGTGTGGTCTTCTTACCATGGGGCTGCTGCTATTGTGGAGAAAACGTGGAAGAAATTCAGTGGAAATGACCAGGCTACTTCTCTCATTTTGAAGTTCAAAACTCTTAGAGCTCTTTTCTTTTGGAGCAAAGCTAAGTTTAGGAATCTGAGCTTAGTGCGGGATAAGCTGAAAGATGAATTTTTGGAAATCTAAATGAAGGAAGCCGAAGGTTGGATATCTTATGAGAGGCTGCAGCTTCTCAGGTTTAAAATCAATGAGATCAATGGTACGCTTGCCCGGCTCAATTCCTAGTGGAGGCAAAGAGCAAAAGCTAAATGGATGGAAGTTGGGGACACCAACTCTTCCTTTTTTCATGCATTTGCAAATGCTAGGAGAAACCTTAACTGGATTAGTCATATCAAAACCCAAGGTGGTTTGGTTACAGAAGATTTTGCCGAAATTCAGGAAACCTTCTCTATTTTTTTCAAACAAAAATGGAAGCATAAGGATTGCTTATTGGATGGCTGGCCGATTCCTTCGAATGTTATTGGTGAAGAGGATTGTAGCAATCTGGCTGCTGAATTCACTTTGGAGGAAATGTAGGTGGTGGTGGACAAGGCTGGGTCGAATATCTCACCCGGTTTGGATGGGATTACTTCTCCTTTGTCAAAGATTTTTGGAAAATTATTAAGAATGATGTGTGGCTAGCAATTAGTCATTTTCTTTCTTCTGGAGTTATGCACCATTCGTGGAAGGAAACAATGATTATCTTAATCCCTAAGATTAGAAATCCTCAGGTGGCGTCTAACTTTCAGCCAATTAGTCTTTGTATGACTATTTATAAAATCATTGCAAAGATGCTGCTGAACAGGATGAGAAGGTTATTCACAAGATCATTTCGGAAGAACAAGTAGCATTCATCAGAGACCGATCCATGTCAGTGCATGTTCTACTTGCTCAGGAAGTCTTAAACAAATTCCGGTATTCAAAAGCAAAGAAAGGGCTTTTGGCTATCAAATTGGACATGGAGCAAGTTTATGATAGTATGGGGTGGCAAACTCTAAGGCAAGTTCTTAATCAATTTAATTTTCCTAGCAAATTTAGGGAGCTTTTAATGCAATGTATTTGTGATCCTAAATATTGCATTTTGATTAATGGGAAGAAGTCGAATTAGATTGAAGGTAAATGTGGATTTAGGCAAGGTTGTCCCTTGTCTCCATATTTGTTTATTTTATGTTCTCAAGTTTTTTCTGATGTTATAAATCAGAAGAGGAACTATTTTGGTATTTCTATTACTCCTAGTGCTCCCAGAGTATCTCATTTACTCTATGCCGATGATGTCTTAATTTTCTCGGAGGCAAATGTTAGGAAGATCAAGGAGTTGAAGAACATTATTTTCCAATATTGCAAATGGTCAGGTCAAATGGTTAATCAATCCAAGTCTATGATTCTTTTTGGCAAGCATACCAGCATTTGCAGGAAGAAGAAAATTAGAAGAATCCTCAGGTTCAATGTTATTAATGAGATTGCTTATCTTGGTGTGAAGTTAACCTTAAGGAGGTTGGTAGCTTCTGATTTTCAAAATCTGTTAGAAGTTGCATCAAACAAATTGAACACTTGGGGTAAAAATTGTATTTCATTGGAAGGAAAGTTAGTTTTGGTTAAATCTGCTTTTCTATCTCTTCCAATGTTTTTATCTTCTCTTACATTAGAACCTTTGTGTATACTTAAAGAGTTTGACAAGATGTGTAGAGTCTTCTTGTGGAATAAAAAGAATGGAAGTGCTTGATTGCACTATGCTTCTTGGGAGTTGCTTTGCAAACCTAAGAATAAAGGGGGTCGTGGGTTGTTCTCAGCGGTATCCAAGGTTGGACCTCTTCGTGCAAAGTTTTCTTGGGATTTCTTCATGAAGACTGATTCTTTGCTCTACCAAATTCTTAGAAGCAAATATGGAGGTGATATATGGAATGAAACGGTGAGAAGTGCTTGTTCTCCTACTTGGAAGATTATTACCATGGGGGCTTTGTATATTAGAAACATTGTTAGATGGAAAGTTTCTAATGGCAACTCTATTAATTGGATGTTGGATTCTTGGATTCTTGACAAAAGCTTTTCAAAGTGGCCGACTTTTGTAAACATCCTGGAGTATTCTAATTTCAGTTTAAGCTCTTTTATTTCGGATGGAGAGTGGAATATGAATCAGCTGCAGTTGTTTTTTCGGAAGCATCTAGTGGATCTTATTATTCAAATCCCGATTGAAGCTAGTAGTGATAAAGATCAAATGGAGCTAAAAATAAAGAACTCTGGTAAATCTATTGCTGCATTATCTTTTGAAGCGCTGATGGAGCATAATACAGAATTTGTTCACTGGACATGGATGAAGAAATTAAAATTGAGACCGAGAGTTGAACTTTTTTGGTGGAGGCAATACAATGAAGCTATCCCTTTGAATGCATTTTCGTTGAAAAGAAGATTAAGCAATTTTTCTGCTTGCTTGAGAGGTTGTAATGAGGAAGAGAATAGCTACCACATTGTAGGGAGATGTGTTAAGTTTCAGAACGTGATCAACATTCTTAAGGGATGGGGTTTTCAAATTCCTGTGTTTAAAGATTTTAAAGCCTGCTTGGATGGGTTAAAGAGGTATGCTAGTTTGAACTCTTTCATTGCAAATATATATTGTACATTTGTTTTCCTTGTTTGGAAAAGCATATGTAAGCTGGTTCATGAAGGTGTGGAGGATACAGATAATGTTATAGCAGCAAACTCAGTGTCCATGGCTACGGTGAGCAACTTTATTAATCTTTCCCCAGACAACTGGGATGTCAACCAGCGCAAGCTTTACTTCTTGTTTCCTCCTCCACCCGGGTGGATAAAGATCAATGTAGATACTTCACTTAAAAGTAACAACATGGCAAGGATCGGAGGAGTGTTTAGGGATGACAAAGGAAGGTTTTTGTTAGCCTTTGGAGCTCAAGACTTGCAATTGGGACATAGCTCAAGTGGAATTGAAGGCTGTATATTTTTTAAGGAATATAACGCAAGATTGGATGTGTGAAGCTCAAGGTGTGGTTATAGAAGGAAGAATTGATGATAAACTGGGTTTTCTACAGGATTTTAACCAAGTCTTGTTCTCTTTATGTAATAGAGTTTGTAACAAATTAGCGGATGTCCGTGCTAATTTGGGAGTGGATAAATCTTTTATTTGGTATGATCTTAGTGAGGTAGAGATTCCTCCCTCTTTCCTGTTTTGCTTGAAGGAGGAATGTGATGCTTTAGGTTTTATTTGATTAAGTTGTAATAGGCATTGGTTTTTTTATTGCAATTTTGCATTTCTCTTCAAAAAAAAAGCCTGAGAGTTGAACATTATGCTCTAGATAGAAATCACATGTCTTTACTCGATGAGTTTGATGCATTAAATAAGATGCATGTTGACCTAACTAATGCACATGAATCCTTAAAATTAAAGCATCTTGAGCTAAAATATTCATATAAATAGTTAGAAGTATTTGCAACTGAACTAGATCATAATGAGCATGTATTGAAATTGGAAGTTACAAGCCTTGAAAGTACAAATGAGTTCCTAAAAGCAAAAGTCCATGCACTTCAACACAATAAACCACCACCTACATTGACACAATGGTATAACCCCACATAACTGCATGCATCACATACCCCTAGGAAGAGGCAAAACCCCCAATATAAACTAGTAAATATGTTCCCTGGGTTATGTGTCATTCTTGTGGCATGTTAGGTCACATAGCCCGCACTTGCAAAATATACCACAGGACACATTTTGTGTGGAGGCCTAAATCACTTGCACTATAGCATATCATGCATGCAAGTCATTCATCAAAACATAAGTTGGAACCCAAATTCACTTGGGTTCCTAAATTTAACCATTAATTGACTTTGTAGGAGCACTCTCACAAAAGGCCTAGTGAGAGCATGTGGTACTTGGAAAGCAGATGCTCAATGCACATAATTAGAGATATGAAGCAATTCATCACGATGGAGGCCAGATCAGGAGGCAAGGTTACATTGGGAGATAACACCACCAGGAAAGTGGTGGGTTCAGAAATAAATGGAAACTCAAAGAATTTTATCATTGAGGATGTTTTACTAGTGGATAGTTTAAAGCATAATTTACTTAGTACTAGTTAGTTATGTGACAAAGGATTTGACATTAAATTTTTCTCCATAAAGTGCATAATTAGTTTGAATGGCAAATTTATTCTAGAAGAAAAAAGAGTTAATAATATTTATATGCTTGATTTGAATGGCATTGAATATTCTAATTCTTTGTGTTTGAAAACCACTGTTGATGAATCATGGCTATGGCATAGGAGACTATGTCATGCAAGCATGAAGACCATTAGGAAGATTACCCAAAAAGACTTAGTTAGAGGCATGCCCAAGTAAAATTTCACTAAGGACCAAAGTGTTATAGAAACTAAGTGGGTTTTTAAGAATAAAATGAATGATTTTGGTATAGTGATTAGGAATAAGGCTAGATTAGTAGCTTAGGAATACAATCAGATTAAAGGAATTGATTTTGAGGAGACCTTTGTCCCTGTAGCTAGGTTAGAAGCCATTAGAGTATTGTTAGCCATTGCTTACTTTAGAGGATTCAAGTTATGTCAGATAGATGTTAAGAGTGCCTTTCTAACTAAGGTGATTAAGGAAGATGTATGTTGAGCAATACCCAGGTTTTGAGAATTCTCAATTTCTCAATTATGTATTTAAATTAAAGAATGCATTATATGGATTGAAGTAAGTACCTAAAGCTTGATATGAGAGTCTAAGTACATTCCTCCTAGATAGAGCCTTTATTAAGGTTTGTGTAGACACCAATCTATTCCTTAAGAAAGTTAGGAGAAGATCTACTCATTATTCAAATTTATGTAGATAATATACTTTTTGGATCCACAAACAAGAATCTTTGTGATAAATTTTCAAAAATAATGATGAGGAGTTCGAGATGAGTATGATGGGAGAGCTTACCTATTTCTTTGGATTTACTGTGAAGCAAATAGATGATGGAACCTTTCTTAGCCAATAAAAATATATCAAATATTTCCTTAAGAAATATGAGATGGATAATACTAAGGGAATCAATACTCCCATGAGCTCTACCATTTAATTAGATAAGGATCCTAATGGAAAATTTATTGATCAGTAGAAATATAGAGGGATAATTAGAAAACTTCTCTATTTAATTGCCAGTAGACCTGATATCATGTCTAGTGTATATCTCTATGCTAGATATCAGGCTGATCCTAAAGAATCCCATATGATTATTATTAAGAGAATCTTTAGACACCTATTAGGTAACCAAAACTAAGGTATCTGGTATCCTAGACATAGCTCATCCTTTGAAATCATAAGATATTCAAACTCTAACTTTACAGGATGTAGGGTAAATAGAAAAAGTACCTTAGGAACCTGTCAATTCATAGGCTAATCTTTAGTTTCTTGGTCTAATAAAAGGAAATTTAGTAGCCCTATCCATTGTTGAGATAGAATACATTATTGTAGGAAGCTATGTTGCTCAAGTCTTATGGCTGAAGCAATAAATCTTACATCTTGGACTACCTGTAGGCACCATTTCTATTATGTGTGACAACATTAATGCCATCTACATTTCCAAAAATCCAATCCAATACTCCCGCACTAAACATATAGACATTAGGCATCATTTCATTACAAATCATGTAGCCAAGGGAGATATAGAACTGCATCATATAGTTACTGAAGATCAATTGGTAGACATCTTTAAGAAACCCCTTGCCTATGACACCTTTAGCGCCTTGAGGACTAGGCTAGGTGTTATAGACATTCATGCTTGATTCAAGATGAATATAAATTTCTCTATCATTTGAAATCAATCATTTTAATGTGTGTTTTAATGTGTGTCACATTTTGAAATTTTGTGACTATTTATTTGTTGATTTGTATTTTCTTTTTTTGGTTTATTTTATTCTTATGCATTTTGTTAGATGTCCCTTGATTTTTACACACCTTTTATTTTAAAATAAAAAAATTAAAAATTAAAATTTTTTCGCATCGTATTGTATGATTCCCTTCATACTACATGATCTACACATCCCTATATAAATATATACCTTCAGTAAAATCAACAAAATTGATTCAATCAATTATTGGTGATCGTACCACACGAATCCCTCTTCGTACTATATGATACATGTGTCAAAAATTGTTGGACAAATTTGAATCAACTGATATAATATTAATTGACCTATCATACTGTAAGAACACATGTTCAGCTTGTACAATCAATTTGGCCAAGAGTCATACAGATGACTCCTCAAGAGTCCAGCATGATACTGATCATACTGTACAATTTGACCACTTTTTTTGATAAGTCATCCAGATAATTTAAATTCATCTGATTGTATTGTATGATAACAAATCGTATTGTATTATCGGATGTAAACTCTATAAATTAAAGGGATTTCTAAAGCTAAACTCAACCCATACTTTAAATATCTTCTTTCTTTCTTAACTCAAACCTTTAATTGCTCAAATGGCTGGAGGTAGTAACCATGGTCATCTAACCCAAGGAAGTTCTTCCTCTCGTCACCCTATAGATGACCTTTTTTAGTCCGTAGAAGATGAAGCAGCCTATTATCGGTACAAAGACTCTAGCATCACCCCATATAAACTACTAAACCAACAAGCCCTAAACTCTGAAGTGCTCAATCTTTTCACATCCACCAATCTGCAATTCTTGCTTACCCTTTCTTTCCCCTTTAATTCTAAACTCCTTTATGAATTTTTTTCAAATTTAAGGATTAGTGCCATTTTTCCCATCATGCAATTCTATGTCTGTAGGCGACTCATATAATTAACCAAGGAAACTTTGATTGGAGTGCAGTTAATTTAACCATTAGAAATATTGCCCTCAGTCAACATCAACCCCTGATCCACTTTCTGAATCAAAATGCCCGTATTATCCAACATGCTCTTAGAATCTCAATTATTCTTAAAGCTAGAGATTGCATAAATATTACCCCACTTCTTTCCCTTGTTACCTACTTCATTATGTCTGAAACAAAATTCGATGAAGCCCAAATGATCATTAATTACATTCAAAATTCGACTCACATTCACTTTCCTTCCACAACAAGGAAGTAAAACATTGCTCTTGGTCATGTCATTGCCTACATATAGGATAAAAAATATGAGCTTACTTATCCTACTACCGCTGATCATTTCCCAATTTTCTACACCAATAATTCCTTTCATATTCTTTTTCATCATCATTGGGAGCATGAGCAAGAAGAAGAACTTGATTTTGATAAGGAAGGGGGAGCACATCTTGCAGCAGCACCTGCACCAGGCCTACAAAAGTACTAGTGCCAGCACCTACACCAGCATACCAGCCTTATCGCTACGAGGAGTTGATACAACATTTTGATCAATTGGAGTCCCAACTAGATATCCATATTCATTAACAACAACAATAATATGAGGCAGGCATGGCTTGGTTCGACAAATAGTTTTCATCTATTCACAAGTATTCCTAGCCACCGCCACCACTACCACCACCTGATCAGTGCCTTCCTACTTTTAGGATTTGTGTTTTGTGCTTTATGTTTTTTTATTTTTCAATGTTATGTAGTTTTTTATGTGTTTCTGTTTGATCCTCCTTTTTGCTTATGTCAAAAGGGGGAGTAGTAGTTTGGTTATATGTGTATTTATTCATCTTTACCATGTAGTCATTTTGTGCATCTTATGTTTTCAGTGTACTTTTACTTTTACATTTTGCATAAAGTATTTTAAAAAAAATTAAAAATTAAAACTTATCTTACCTCTATTTTGAAATCTATCACTTATAGAGGGGGAGTTTAGGAGAAAAATATTAACTTGCACTTTTAACCCAAAATATTTGTTATCATAAAAATGGGTAGATTATTACAATCAAGGATCCCTAGCTTATGATTTTGATGATAACAAATATTATTGATTGAATTTTCATTTCTCCTAGCATATGTATTGTATATTATTTTTTGTGTATACTAACATTTCAAGTATATCATACATTGCTCAAGAATAATCAAGGCATAAGTTTGGGTAGAATAAGATGTCTTTCGAAAAAGTCTATATTTTTAGTTGTTTTTATTTTATATTTTTTGAGTTTGGTTATGTAAGGGTGTATGCTAAATTGACTACCGTACATACAAATACATAAGAGTGAAAAAAGTGAGTAAATTATTTTTGAACTAATCATACAGTACGATTCAGATCGTACTATACAATTAGCTATACAAAAAATTAGTTTTAATGGCAAATTTTATAATTACTGCTTATGAACTAATCGTATTGTATGATGTGATTATACTATATAATTTGTTTCCATCAGGAAAACCTAGTTGTCAGATGATTTAAGTAAGTATTTTAAATTTTGATTTTTGAAATAATCGTATTGTATGATCCCAGTCATATTGTACGATATTTAAAATCTTACTTAAATTAATCAGTGTGATTAATCAATCAAATCAAGGTTTAATAAATATGGCCAATCATACTATACGATATAAATTGTACTGTATGACTTACAAAGACAAAATTTGATCATCCCGGATATCGTATTGGACGAAACCTTAACTTTTTGAACTAATCATACAGTACAATGTTAATCATACTAGACAAACCCTTGATGTTTGCACTAAACATATAGTATAATATAAATCATACTGAATGATTGATAAAGATAATTTCTAATCATCCCGATGATAATCATGTATGAATAGAAGGAAATTAAACTAATCGTATCATATAAATATTCGATCGCATGTATGATAAGTACATAAAAATTGAAGAATTCATCTGAACGACTATTCCATCGTACTGGATAAATCTTATTTTGAACTAATCATACTGTATAACCCCATATCATATTATACAAAAAATGATGACTTAATTGAAAACTTAAGGTTTTTTTAAGCCTTGCACTTAGGCAATTCAAGCTTGTCTCCAAAAAAGACTTTTGGCTACTGAAGGAACTCTGAGGGAGAATTCTTGAGAGAGCTCTTAAGCTTCGAGAGGGAGCAAGTGAGATTATGCATGTAGGAGAAGGAGTATGAGGGGTTTTCACATGATTGCTCCAGGCAAGCTTGCACCTTACTTCTTCTAGTGGCCTTGGTGAGTTCTTAGAGTTGCTCTTGGGAGAAAAGCTTCAAGGTCAAGGGTCGTAGGTTCTCCACCTTCACTAGGAGGGTGAAAAAGGATTGATTATTCTCTGCTATCACGAGGAGGGTGAGAAAGATTTCAAAGGTTCACTGCCATCACTAAAAGGGTGGTATAGCTTTCTATTCTCCGCCGCATAGGGCTTGGTGGAAGTGATTTATAAGGGCTTCTCTGCCTTGCTAGGAGGGCTAAAGGAGAGTCACTATAGTATTAGTGTAATACCCAGAGAGGAGGACTTCAAAAATTGGACGTAGGTCAAGGTTGACCGAACCACTGCAAAATTATAGTGTGTTCTTTTTGGTTTTTTCTACTCCTTTATTTTATACGGTTTTAATTTCTTGTGCAAATTTAAATTTCATTATAAACTGTACTTGAATTACTAATTTTGCTTGGTTAGATTTAATTTGTGTTTAAAAAGAAAATTATATATATATATATATATTCTCTTTATTTATTTGTGTTATAAAACTTTGAAAAAGAAAATTAAGTTTTTTATTTGCTTCCACTTGTTAGTTACTTGACTAGAATTCTTCATAAATTATGATATTGGTTAAAACAAAAAAAAGTTAAATATTTTTTAAAATAACCAATTCACCCCCCTCTTGGTGCACCTAGGGATAGTTCAACAAGGCCTTACAACCTCCCCCAAACTTCAGGGTTTCTTATAATTAACTTCTTAGGATGACTAGAAGTATATCTCTACTCTCTACATAGATTTTTGCCTCTATCCTCTAATTTTATGTTCTCAACTCCAGTAGTGATATCACCCTCTTTATATTCTTCTCTAAGTGGAGCATCCCTATAGGTCTCTTCAAATACCTCATAAGTTGACTCTTCTATTACCAACATTCTTTTGTTAAAGACCCTATAGGCTTTTCCTACAGATGAATACCCCAAAAAACTACCTTATCAAACTTTGCATCAAACTTTCCCAAATTAGATTTTTTATTATTCAATACAAAACATTTGCATCCAAAAATATATAAGTGGGAAAGATTTGTCGTCCTACCTTTTAGAAGTTCATAGGAGGATTTACGCAACTAGGATCTAATATTCACCCTATTTAGTGCATAGGATCAGTCTTTACTACCACAACCCAAAAATATTTGGGTAGGCTATACTTATTCAATATAGCTTTAGAGGCCTTAACTAAACTCTTATTCTTCCTCTTCGATATGCCATTCTTTTAGGGCAATCTAGGTGCAGAAAAATTTTGTTATATTCTTCTTCTTGGAAAAAGATTCAACACTATAATTATCAAACTCTCCTCCATGATCACTATAGATGGTGTAAATGGTGCATCCTAATTTTCTTTGAATCTCAGTTAAGAATATCCTAAACTCCTCAAATGAATCATTTTTATTTGGTAGGAACTTAACCCAAGTGAATTTAATGTAATCATCTACGATCACAAAGCCATATAATTTTCCTCTTAAACTTTAATTCTAAAGGGTCCAAATAGATGCATATGTAATATCTCAAGTGGTGTACTAGTGTAAATCTCTTGGACTAAATGAAATGAGGAGTTAACCTATTTTCTTAGTTGATATGCATCACAAAGGGTCTTCTTAGTGAATTCTAACCTTGGTACACCTCTAATTAGGTTTAAGTGAGTGATCTTTTTAAATATTCTCATCCTTGTATAACAAAGTTTCTTGTGCCACTATCAAGCTTCATCTATAGTTGTTTTTAAATACTGCACCTCACTAGACTCATTAAGATCTCTAAATTAATCATGTAAATATTATTCACTCTAGGGACTTTTAAAACTATCTTATTATATAGAAAAATTAAGCATTAATTAAAATAAAATTTTACATTGAATCCTTTATCACATAATTTGCTAATACTAAGTAACTTATGTTTTAAGCCATCAACTAATAATAACTTTTAAATAGTAAGGCCATCTGATTTACGTATTATTCTTGTCCTAATAACTCTTTTTGTAGTGTTATATCCAAGGGTCACTCTTCCTCCACTCCTAGACTACAGCATAATGAACTTCTTCATATATCTAGTCATATGGCATGAATATTTGCTTTTTAGGTACCGCATGCTTTCACTAGACCCCTTATGAAGGCATATCAACAAACAAATAAAGTTGTAATTTTGGGAACCTGAGTGAGTTTGGGCCCCATAAAGTCAAGAGATAAATACATGATATGATGTACAAATGAGGCCTTAGACATACTCGTATACATATTATGAGGTACGGTGAACTCTATATAGGCATACTCATTTTATGTGTCCTACCATGCATAGGAAAAACACTCTACCCCTGGAAATGAATGAGCTAGTCTAAATAAAGGGTGACTCTTTCTCCTAAGAGGTGATGATGCATAAGGTTTTCTATTGGGTTGCTTGTGGGCAAGTGATGATACATGTGCAAATGCTTTAACTTTTATGACTTTATTCCAAAGTTATTCATTTGCACTTGACACTATGCCTAACATAACATATGCAGCATGCTTACCATCTTGTAGATTTTGAACCTTTTCTTCCAATATTTTGTATCCACTTTCTAGTTCAATATGCATGTGCTTTGATCTTTTAATTCACTTTTAAGAGTCAAATTTTCATTAGTCAAATTGTATGCTTATCTACTAATACAATGTGCTTATTTTTAGACTTGTAATTTGTTAATTAAATCAAAATGCTCATCTACAAGTGCATTATGCTCGCTTTTAAGACATGAAAGTTTTTTCTTTAACTTCCCATAGCTATTATGCAATTGTTCCGAAACATAAAAGTAATTCTTCAAAAGTAAAATCGTCTACATGATTGTTGTCTGTGTAACCTAAGCTATCTTTATCCATTAAGAACAAATTGGTGATTTCCTCCTCTACTTCTAGCAGGGATCATGACTCAGAGTTTGAGTTCACTCAAAAGGTTCTTTATGGCTTTCTTTTATTTTTCTTATGATCTTTTCTTTCCTCAATCATTTCCTTAGGTGAATGACTTTTCTGATTGGGGCTTTCTAACTTAATGTGACCTGACTTTTTTCACTCAAAATAGATAAGGTTAGTAGTAACTTTATTCAACTTTTTACCATTCCTCCACTTGTCAACATACCACCTTTACTTCTTCCTCATAAAGTTTTTGAATGGTCTAGTCATGAAGGCTATATCATCATCTTTTCCTCCTACAAAGTTGCAACTTTTTGAATCATCAGGCTTCTAAGCAAATGTCTTCTCCTTTTGCTTATCTTATATATATTTATTCTTATAACTAATTTTTTATTCATAAGCAATTAAGTATCCAAGCACATTATCAATGGAATAAGCAGTCAAATCATTAGATTATGAAATTGCCACCACCTTGGCATCCCAAGCTCAGGCATGCATCTTAGAATCTTATTCACTTTTTCAATATTGCTAATTTTTTCCCCAAAGTATGAATGGAAGTAATGATTTTTTTAAGTGAGTACATATTCAACAACTTGTATGTTAAAAAGTTCATAATCATGAAGTAAAATATTTAACTGTGATTACTTGAATTCATTGGTTTCCTCAAAGTAATACCTAATCTATCCTAAATTTCCTTTCTAGTGATGCAAGTGAAAACTCTCATATAATCATCAGATTTAAGTGCACAAAAGAAATAATTCAAACATTTAGCAATTAATTGATTAAGTTCTCTATCTTCTATGTTCCATTTAGTAAAAGGTATTTTAATTTTTGTTCCATTCACTATTCTAAGTGGTGGTTAATATCCAGCTTGAATTAAATGCCACATATGAAAATCTATGGATTGAACGAATGTAGACATGCAAATCTTCCAAAAATTAAAAGGGATATTATCAAAAAGTTATGGATGGGTAATAAAATACCCTTCCTACATGTTTCGATTCTTAAATTGTGCCATAATAGAATATGCTCACGTAGTGAAAATGAATAAATGACAACCCCACTTGGATACCAAATGAAAGTGACTAAGCACACCTAAGAGGGGTGAATTTCCTTATTAAAAAAATCCCTTTTAGAGTAGTAATAAAAAATTGCAACTGAAATAAACTAATTGGTAAACTAAAAATTTTAATTTTGAAGCTTTATTTGAAAATAATTGTGGAATAATAAAAATCTTTAAAATTTATTTATAATTTTTTATTTTATAAATCAAAATTATATGCAACCAAAATAAATCAAAGTAGCAAAATAGAAATGTAAGAAATGAGGAAAGAACAAAAATTGAATTTTTATAGTGGTTTGGTCTACCTGACCTAGTTAACTCCCCTGAATCCTCTCCTTGGGAATTCCACACTCCTTCTGATCCCAGTAAGGCAGAGAAGCCTTTCTCCTTAATAGAGACTGGAGAACACCCTTATTCAACACTTATCTCTCATGAGAAGCCTCCCTACTTCTACACCTAGCATGATAAAGAAGCCTCACCACTAGCGTCCCAGTTAGTACAAGAGTCTTCTCATCAAGAATCTTTAGAGCTCTTACACCCAAGATCCTTCACTATATTAGAATTGAGGAATGAAGGACATAGAGTAGGAAGACCAATCTTTATGCAACCCAATCTCATGAACACCCTTCAAAGAGATCCCTCATAATCACTCTTATCTCTCTCACATTCTTTACAATATCCTAGAACCATAAAGTGGACTATTTTAAAAATATGAAAATTTGTTCTTCAGTGCCACAACACTCTTTAGGTGGGTGCAGTAATGATATGTTCTTTGTTCTACAGTAACCTCAAATTTTGCATGAAGTGCAGTGGAGCTATTGACTGTAGAACCATGGTGCCACGTACTAATTGAAATTTTTATATATATTTAAAGTAAATATCATCCAACCAAACCATTTCCCCCACCCCATTTTATTTTATTTGCCAAATATGTAAGAAAGAGAGGGAGATGAGAGAAGGGAGAGAGAAAGGAGAGAAAAGGTTTTCTAGGGCCTTTTTTATCTAATTCTTCTACTACTCAAATTATTTTGATCATTGTAAGTGACCTCTACTCTACATCTTATTTCAATAATTTTGAGTTTAGTCTATTTTCTCTCTCTTAAAAATGATAAAATTATAATATCCATAATTTTAATAAACTTTCACCATATAACTTTTTGATATATGGTAGATATTATTATTCTAAATATTTTGATTGATTTATATTGAATTTTAATAGTTAGTTTTGTATATATAACATTTTATTTAAAATGGGTAGAGTAAGACTAGGCGCAAAATTATTAGGAGCTAATATACTAAAATTTGATATGAGATACATGACATGCATGTGATTATTATTCACTTGGCATAACAAATATTTTGGTATAATATATGCATATTGATGAGCACACCAGATAGATCTATATGTTATGATAATTATATATGATGTGTATATGATGTCTGTTTTTATTATGCACATGATATAAAATACATGTATGAATAAGCAAAATGAATGAATTGATGTGCTAGATGAAATAGATGAGATTGATATTGATATGATTGAGAAGGTTGATGACTGATGAGATGTCTGACGAGTGGAGACTAATGATTGATGATATACAAGATTGAAGATAGATAAGACTGATGATTGATGATTAAAAAGAATGATGATAAATGAGAGTTGATTGGATATGATCGAGAGTGATACCTGGTGGATTGACCATTGGACTAATGAGATTGATTTCTCTATTTGTTTTGAACCAAGATAGATACTTGATATAAGAGACATTATATATGATATAAGATACAAGATGTACATGATATAAGATATGCAAGATATAATATACAAGATACATGATATATGATATGATTGATTGATTGATTGAATGATAGTAGAAATATAACTAATGATTGATATGTAGCAAGGTTGATCTAGTAATGATATGAGTACATAGTGTAAGACTAAAGATACATGATATATGACATAGATGATATGATTGGTTCACTTGATATAGAATAAATTAATATTTATATGAATATCATTTATGACATAATATTTATATTTTATGCATTGATATTAAGTATAGATTTTGGTGACTTATTAAGCTTTTATGCTCATTATATAATTTTTACATGTTTTAAGTTAAGGGTAAGGAACTAGTGGAATAAGATTGATCTGGGTGGCAAGTTTAGGTTTTCTTTCTGCTTTTATTAGTTCTTCATTTTATAGTCAATATTTATTTTAGTAATGAGTTGTTTGGATTGAATATCAAGACTATTGTATATGTTATTTTGGGTTATGGATCAATGCATAAATATTGTATGAACAAAAATATATTTATATTTTTTTATAGTTTATATTATCTAGGATGCAGTTAATAAGCACTACTTGATGATTAAGAAGAAAATATATATAAATGTTTCCAATTTAGATAATGGGGTGTCACAAATTTGGTATCATAGTAATGGTTATTAAAAGAATTGAATTATAATTAGAGTTGTAAGATTGATTTTGAGTGGGGTAGAAATAGGGTAGTCCTTACATACATGAACATATGCTACATACATAATTAAACATCCATTATATTTTGATATTTGTCTAATGGATCAAGAAAAAATAGATGGAGCGAAAAGAAAAGGGAATTATGACTTAATAAGAAATAAGAGTAGCTTCAATTACACTTAAGGGTATGGAGCGAAAAGAAAAGGGAATTATGACTTAATAAGAAATAAGAGTAGCTTCAATTACACTTAAGGGTGCATTAAAGTTTGTTGATCTAATTGCATAGCTGGTTAATGATAGATTGACTAAGTAGTCTAAATAAACACTTTTTGAATAGAAACCTCCACCATTTAGAAAATTATGTGAATGCAGTAAGAAGATGATTGGTAAGATTATGAAAGCACCTACTTGAAGTAACATGTAATGTGTTTGTTATGAAAGAATATATATATATATATATATATATATATATATATATATATATATTTCTACTGACACCATTGTTATGGAAGAATATATATTAGATAATGCTATAGAATTCTAGGGCAATGCTTTAGGTGTGGTAGCTATGGGCATAAGATGACGAGTTGTCCACAACCTGGATAAAGATAAGGATATATTTAGATTGGTAAAGGAACTGTGAGTTATAGTTGGGCTGAACCTGTGCAATCAAAGACATTTGATCAACCATGATAAGAGGTATCAGAGGTCCCTAAGTGTTCTACTATTATAGTTCATTATTTATTTTGAATATTAATATAAACTTTTATCATTTTTTATTAAATTGTATTGCATCACATGATAAATGATTGATTTATTCATATGCATACATGTTAGTGAATGAATTTATGATTTGATCGCTATGATTGATGTGATCAGTGATCAATTTTATTCTATCTATTAATATTCTGAGATGAAATTGTTGAGGATGTTATTTTTCTTAAGGTGAGTAGAATGTAATACCCTAGAACCATAAAATGGATAAATCTAAAAATATTAAAATTTGGTTTTTAGCATTGTGGCACTAAATTGGTGAGCGAAGCGGTGCCCTGTTCTCAGTTCTATAATAACCCCAATTTTTGCATGTAGTGTAACGGTGTTGTGGATTATAGCACCATAACACCTTATATATATATATATATATATATATATATATATATATATTCAAACCAAACTATTCCCCACACCCCATTTCATTTGCCTTATCGAGAAAGAAAAATAGAGAGGGAGAGGAGGGAAGCGAGAAAGAGGAGAGAAAAGGTCTTATGGGGCTTTTTCATCTATTCCTTTTACTATGAAACTTATTTTGATCATTTTAAGTGACCTCTTCAAAAATTTTGAGTTTAGTCCATTTTTGTCCCTCCTAATATTGATAAAAATGCAATCTATCCTATTTTAACTAACTTTCATTATGTAACTTTTGATATATGATAGATATCATTATTCTAAGTGTTTTGACTTATTTATATTAAAATTTTATCAGTTAGTTTTGCATATGTGACATTCTATTTGAAATGGATAAAGTAAGAGAGGGTGCAAATTGATCAAGAGCTAATGTACTAAATCTTAATATGAGATACATAACATGCATATGGTTATTATTCATTTGGCATAACATGCATTTTGGTATAATATATGTATATTAATGAGCACACTGGACAAATCTACATATTATTATAATTACATATGATGTGTATATGATGTCTATTATTATGATGTACATGATATGAAATACATGTATGAATAAGCAAAAAGAATGAACTGATGTGCTAGATGAGATAGATTTGATTAATATTGATATGATTAAGAAGAATGATGATTGATAAGATTGTTGAAAGTGGAGACTAATTGTGGACATGGATTAATTGAGTAAATATAGAACTCAAATAGATTATAGTAAGAAGCGAGTAAGTTTGTGAATGGAAGGGGAGGTGTTGTATATTATCATCCTTGATTTCTATGTGGCAAATTGATAAGGCCTACATGAAAGGGAACTTTGTTTACTTGGTTTATGTGAAATATCTGAACAAATATGTTAAGGGTTTGAGGATGTCCCAGTAGTAAGGGAGTTTCATGATATATTCCCTAGGAAATTAGTGGGCTTGCCTCTACAGAGAGAAGTGAAATTATGCATTGAGTTAGCATCAGGTACATCTCCAAAAACAAAGACTCCTTATAGAATGTCACCAAAATAATTACTAGAGTTAAAAGTTCAGTTAGAAGAGTTTTTAGATAGAGATCTTAGATGTAGCTCTAAAACCTCCAAACACCCTCCATATTCAAAATCATGACATGGACTAATGATACATTCTATCTCATCTTCATGGACACTCCACATAATAATTTGGTCTTGATACACTCTAAATATGAAATTCTCATCCTAGAAATAAAATTTGGCATTATGCATAAATTAGCGCATGTGGGTGTAAGACATGTCAGTAAGAATTATCCTATTCACAATTAATTTATAATACCATTATCATTAATGAACATAATGCAAACATCTTCTCATCAGGGAAGAATTCATTAATACCATTATCATTATTTTCAAAATCCTCCCTCTTTAACCTAAATAAATGATCAACCACCTAATTGTTTGATCCTTTTCTATTAAGAATCTCTACATGAAAATCCTATAGCAATAAAATCCATCTAATTAATCTAGGTTTTGCATCCTTCTTGGTTAGCATCTATTTGATAATAGAGTAATCAGTACAAATAGCTACTTTGGAGTTGATTAAATAAGATCTAAATTTATCAAAGGCAAAGACTATGGTTAGTAACTCTTTTTTAATAATAGTATCATTAATTTGGGCATCATTTAAAGTTCTACTAACATAATAAATGGCATGAAAATTTTTATCAAGCCTTTGGCCTTAAATCGCTCCAATGGCAAAATGACTAGCATCACATATCTATAAGAAATTAAGGTATAGTAACTAAGCACTTCTTGAGTTTCTCAAAAAAAGCTAAGAAATCAAAATTAAAATCAAAAGGTACATCTTTTTTTAGCAAATGGAAAAGTGGTTTAGTTATTTTTGTGGTTTTAATGAAACAATTGTAAAATCTAGTATGACCAAAAAAGCTATGGACTCCCTTAATAGAAGTTGGAGGTGGTAAATTCTCAATTAATTAGATCTTTACCTTGTCAATCTTTATAACCCTCTTAGAGATTTTGTGAGGATAAGCCTTCACCATAAACTAGCATTTTTCCTAATTAAGCCTAAGATTTGTTTGCACGCATCACTTTAAGACTAATTCTAATTGATCTAAACACACACTACAAGTATCCCAAATATTAAAAAATCATTCATGAAAATCTAAATGCTCCAATAAATCTAAAAGGATTAACAACATACATCATTAAAATATTTTAGGGGCATTGCACAAGCTAAAGGGCATGCATCTAAACACAAAGGTTTTGTAAGGACTTATGAATGTCATCTTATCCTGATCTTCTGGGCAATGGAAATATAGTGGTAACTAAAATAACCATCTAAGAAATATTAGAAAGGATGCCCAGTTATTCTATATAGTATTTAATTAATAAAGGGAAATGAATAATGATCCTTCATAGTGGCTTTATTTAGCTTTCAATAATCAATATAGATCCTCTGTGCAATCAAAGTACTAGTAGGTATAAGTTCATTCTTCTCATTTAAATTAACACTTAATCCTCCTTTCTTTCACTACAAGAAAATGCTCTGTTACCGGCGGACCAAATCCACCGGTAATAATAGAAATCTGCCGAAAATTTCCTTTTTCCAGCAAATTTCCAGTGAAAAATGATCCGATGGTAATTCATGCATCAAAAAATGTAAGCTGGTGAAGTTTTTCTACCATTTTTGGTGAAATTCTGGCAGAAAAAATGATGGAAAAAAGTCATCTTTCCGTTAAAGTGTTCCGACGTTTAATCCGCTGGTATTTCTGGAAGAAAATGTATGCCGAAAATACCGACAGATAATTTTCCACCTTAGTCCATCACACTATTATCGACAGAGATTACTGGCAGAAAATTCGCTGGAAATTCCAGCATAAATGTACGCCAAAAATGCCACTTTATTTTTGTTGTATCATGTTGCCGACGGTGTTTCCAGTTAGGCTGCCGCTTTTTTTGGCATATGCCTATCCACCGAAAAGTCCAACGGTAATAGCAAATTTCCTATAGTGTTTAGAGCATAGTGAATTGGCCTAACCAAATCACTATAAGAAATATGATAAATGATATCTAAATCCGTTCATTTCAAAATTTCTTTCTTAACAATTTATTTCATAGTTAGATTCAACCTCCTCTACAGGTCAGCTAAAGGTTGATTGGCTTCTTCCAAAATGATCTTATGCATAGAAATGGAAGGACTAATCCCCCAAATATCAGTAATAAACACTCCAAACACTCTCGTAACAAAGGGTATATTAATTGTGAGTTTTTTTAAATATCTCAAAAAATTTAGAAAACTGCCTATCCAAATTTTACTTTAAAAATCTGAGGAAATGGTGATGGTGGTCTGTTAACTACCTTCCTAATAGATTTTTCTATTTTCTTAGTGGACTGAGATGGTTCTTTAGACTTAGTGGGTTATAATGGGGCTTCCTCTAGAATTTCATTTATAGGCTTCTCCTCATATCTAACCACTTCCTCTAATTATTTTTCACTCATCAATTGAATAGACTTGCAATGTTGCTTACCTTTTTCTTTTAGATTTACTTCAATGTTACTAGGAAAGGATCCCTGGGTATATTATTCAAAGAACTAGCTAATTGTTCTAATTAATTTTTAATATTTTAAGTTATAGTATCTTGACTTTGCAAATGATTAACCATATGCAATACTAACTTTTCTAATAAAGTCTTTTATTCTTGGTTTGATTATTTAAGTTGAATCCAAGGGTATTATTAGGCCTTGGGTTTACATAATTTTGAGGAGGATGGTTCCAAATTTCTATTTGATTTGGTTGGTTAGGGTTTCTATTATTATTCTCATTTTGATTGTTACTCCATTTAAAATTGAGACTATTTCTCTAACTAGGATTATAAGTATTTGAGAAAGGGTTGTTAGGTCTATTATTAATGACATTTAAGGAATTCTACTCCTAATATATTTGAGTCACTAGAGGATCCAAACATACTTTCCTCTCTAGGCAAAGGTGTGCTCTGGGGTAAACTAACTCCAATATTATCTATCTTCCTAGATATAACAGTTACCCATACAGTTAAAATAGATAGAGCACCCAATTTATACACAATAGCTATATTTCTAGGGTTAACTCCTTCAGATAGCCATTGAAAATGATTGGTATCCATTTCTTTAATTAAAGCATAAGCTATGTCAAAAGGTTGGACATTAATGACCCACTAGTGGCTACATCAATAAAGGATCTAAGAGAACCTACCAAACTATTATAAAATATTTGAATAATGAGAAAATTGGGTTATGCATGATGGGGATACTTCCTAGGTAATTCTTTAAATATTTCTCAAGCATTATAAGTGGACTCACCATCTAACTGGGTAAACATGGTGATATCATTTCAAAGCTTATTAGTCTTAGATGGGGAAAAGTAGTTAGCCAAAAACTTGTGAGCTAAGTCCTTCCAAGTAGTAATTGAGCTTGGAGGTAATGAATTTAACTACATCTTAGTTTTGTCTCTCAATGAAAAAAAAATAACTTAAGTCTAACGGCATCATCAGATACACCATTGTATTTAAAGGTGTCACATATTTCCAAGAAACTAGCTATATGCAGGCTAGGATCATCTATAGGTGTTCCCCTAAATTGAGAATTTTGTAATATTTAAATTATTGCATGTTTAAGTTTAAAATTGTTAGCCTGAATAATAGGTTAATTTATTCTTTAGTGAATGCCTTCAATCATTGGATTAAAATATTCCCTAAGTGATCTTGGTTGATCATTTTCTTGAATTTGTTCAACCATTTTTAAATCTTTTTTGTAATTTTTAAGCTTTTCTAATTTTGTTAAGTATTCTTTTAATTTCAGCATCAAACAAAATTGGTACTTGTTGTTTATCACTACACATGTAACAGTCAGTAACACTATAGGAAAATTATAAAATAGTAGAAGTTAATAATTAACAAAGTAACAATTCTACTTTTTTAGCAAAATAAAAATAGTGGCAACACAATGCAAGTAAAATAAAATAAAGATAAGATTAAATTAGCAATTTGTTCAACAATATAAACACCAAAAATGATAATTAATTTCAATCCCTAATAATGCTGCCAAAAATTTAACAAGCTAATTCCACACACTACTTGGTATATTAATTATTATTAGCTATGCTAAGGTGTAATTCCTATTCTATGCAAGTGTATATGTCATGTCAAGTAATAAAGTGATGATATGAGTATCATTCCTATATGGATGTAGAATTATCCTAAGCTCACTTTAATATTGCTTAATAAAATTATTATATTTATCTTATTAGATAATTAATAAGGGTGATGTAATGAAAAGTAAAAAAGCTACAGTTACAAAAGATAAATGTAATAATTTTTAAAACCTTGAACCTATGATATTTCAAACACACATACTAGCGATAGATATATTTCTTCCTAATTACTATAAATCATAGCATACGTACTCCTCATCTCCGTCGAGCTCATTAGAGTATTAGCTAGGATTCCTCCAACTATAGTTTTACTATTTCCTTACAATTTCATAACCCTAACCACCATATGTTTATGCGTGGCAAGACTACATTTTAAATCCTCTATTTATTCTTCTACTCTTTTATTAAGGTAATAGATCACACTAGGTTTTAATTTTATACATTATGCATAGCCTATACACAAACTAAATGAAGCTTGGAGGAATTAAAAATAGCGTTAAACAATTTATGAAATCACAAATCAACTCTATGCAATATACAATTCCTAAATTATCATAAGTTTAAATAAAATAATTTAGCCATATATGGAGATAAAATTAAACACAATAAATATTTTTATTTTGTTGAATAAAATATAAATAAAAAATAGAGAAAAAGGATAGAAATAACTTGGTTAAGTTGCATAGTATCCTTTGAACTTCTTCCTTCTCTCTACACTAGTACAAGACTCACACAGTAGTTATAAAAGGGATTAACTCCACCAAAAGCAACCTCTCACACTCACTGACATTTCTCTAAGTTTCCACCCTTATAAAATAAACAGTAGGCCTCCTATTTATAGAATTATAAAATAAATGGGCTATCATTGGCTTGGTGGCATTGCGATGCTGCTGAACGGTATGTTGGTTCACCACTCATTGCATTGGTTCGCCAGTTCAACAATCACCAACTATCCTCCACTATGGCGGGGGCAATTTGGTGTTATGGCACTCGATCTAGCATTGTGATGCTCCCTAGGTAGTGCCTCGACACTAAGCTCTCAGATAAATTTTGGAACTTTTACTGTTGCAGCGCTGGCTAGCACTACATCATTGGGGGAGAATGTAGCACTATTAGACTAAATCTATGGTGCTGCAATGTTGGATCAATTTTGATAATTTGACTTATTTCTTGCATTAAAAGATAAATTTAGCTAGCACTTATAATGTTTGCAATTAGGAGTATGCAATTTTTATACTTATCACTATCCCATAGATACCATATTCCTAAGGTGGGCATGACAATTAAAATTTAGAAATATGCTTAAATGTGATCAAATGTAGTTTTTATTAGATCTGCTTAAGCGTGCACATAAGAAAATGCTAAACATAATATTAAGGTGACTTATTATAAGATATAGTAATGATCCATCATACCTCGATACAATTTTATGTTCATAAACTGCTACATGTTTTTTATCTAGCAGATTACTTTGGTTCATAGGGGTCATTACACTCCTATACCCTTTTATGTTAAAATTTTCAATGAGTTCTTTTATATACTAGGTTTGACATAAAAATTACAGTCTAAGAAACCTAAAAGGTATGTTATCTCTCATATCATTATTATTTCAAGTTCATGATTTGTTATATAAGTAAATTCTTGACATATTGAATCATTTTTTGCTCCAAATAATATATCATCAATATATATTTAAATAGTCATAATATTAAAGATAAATTTTTGGTGAATAATCTGGTGTTAATAATCCCCTTAATGAATCTATTTTTCAATAAGAATGTGCTAAGCCTATCATACCAAGCTCTAGAAGCTTGCTTCAAATAATATAATGTTTTCTTTACCTTGGACAAGATCAATATATATTGAATTTTCAAAACTGGGTGGTTGCTTAACATAAATATCTTCTTTGATTGTTCCATTCATGAAAGCACTGTTTATATCCATTTAGTATAATTTAAAATCTTTGAAGCGTACCTTTTATAAAGGACCAATTTATTTTAAACTATTAATTTAGGGTCATTTAATTTATTCTTAAAATCCATTTAGTTCATAAGACACTTTGATAAGATGGTCTTAGTAGTAACTCCCACACATCATTTATAACATATCAATTTATTTTTTCTTACATTATTATACAACAAAATTCATTAGATTATTCTTACTCAAGTTTACTCTACTTAATCAAAGACATAAATATTATGTGAATGACTTTTTATCCAAGTGTATTCCTAATTCTAACTCTTATAGAGAGATCTGTTACAATATCCTTAAGGTGACTAGATGCATGCCTCTATTCTCTTGGAAGTGATTCTATTTTCTTTTACTTTTAGATTAATATTTTTTTAAGCTTGTTGTGACTTTCTTATCAATACCTTTTCTTAATTTAGTCTTGGGTATATGACTCACTAATGATAACAAGGGTGGATTCGTCTACCATTAGAGTTCTTTTATTAATTAACCTATTATAGCACATGAGTATCCCAAAATATCACTTCATTAAATTTTACATCAAACTTGTCTAAATTTAATTTGGCATTATGCATCTAAATACATGTAAATGAGATAGATTTGGTATCTTTTTTCTTAAATAATTCATAAGTTATCTTGTTACGCTTAAGGTGGACATTCAATATATTCAATACACAACATATAATGTTACCAAATTCTACCCAAAAATACTTAGGTAGCTTGCATTCATTAAGTGTATCTTAGGTAGCCTTAATAAAGGTATCCTATCTTCCATTGAATTAAAATTATAAATTTCTTAAATTAATCATAGCTGTTACTCTTGTGTTATAGAAACTTAACCCAAGTGAATATAGTTTAGTCATTTGTAATCACAAATATGTATTACTTTTCTCCTAAACTCATGGTACTGATTGGCCAAATAAATATGAAATATTATAGTCCCAACTATGATAATAGTCTTAAGGACATGACCTATTTCATTTGCTGGCATGTATCATATAAGTGATCATTAGTGTAGTCTAATTTTGGTTCTCCTCGAAGTCTTAATGAGAAAATTTTTTAAGGGTGTGGATGCTAGCATAACATTATCTCCTACGTGATAACAAAGGCTTATCTATTAATGTTTTTATATAGGATATTATACTAGATTTACTACTAACTATTCTTAAGCATGCAAACATTATTTATCTTATGTCCTATGATAACTTTGTCATTTCTTTTTAATAGACATGTAGTAGATAGAAATTTAATATCAATTCTTTATCATAAAGTTGGTAAATGTTAAGCAAGCTATATTTTAAGCCATTTACTAATAATTTCTTTTTAATGATAACATACTTACTCTTATTGGTATTACTAATACCTATCTATTTTTTATGTTGTATTTCCATAAAGAGATACATTTTATTCCTTCCCCGAAATCAAGAGCTATAAATTTTGATTTATAGCAACTCACTACCTTGAGTATCTACTATATAGGTAGCATATGCCTCGATCGATCTTATACATAAGAAAGAGAGATATTGATTTATTATTACGACTGTCATATCTAACAAATCTCTTATTTCTTTCCTATGTATAAATTTAATTAGATAATTTAATTTGTGCTCAATTCCAAGTTGATTATTGTTCAACTAACTATAATAAAAATATTCGACAATTTACTAAAGGAGGGTATGGGCTGACTGGAGGATGGCTTGAACTCATCTTGGATCTTTTATCCATGAACCTCCTCTTCTTTTCTTCATTATCTTGACTACCGGAGTCTCTTATAAAGTATGTGGTGGTTACTTTCTCGTTTACAAACATAATTGAAAGATATTTTAATCCAAAAGATATTTTAATCATATTTCTTTATATAACAGTATAGGGATATATTTGTTTAAATATGATCATTATTAGCAGGGGCAGAATGAGCTTAGTTTTCTAGGATGGGCAAAATTTTAATTAATTAAATAATTAAAATAATAAGAATTTAAAAAAAATGGTCAAGAAAATAATACCATCAAATTTATAAAAAAAATTATCATTTATCTTCTATTTTTTAAAATTTACAATTTAGCATTATTTTTTTAATTTTTCTACCTCTTATATATATCAACTTAAATATAACATAATTTTTTTATTGCATGTGTTATTAAATTTAAAATATTAATGCATCATTAGAGTTCAACTACTTATTTCAAAGCAATTTATAAAATTAATCATAAATATATTTCAAATTATGTAACTATCAAGATGTGGATCTAACAACATTAATTATTACTATATTATTTCAAATTTTATAATTAGCTTTAGTTAATCGCCATTTAAAATATTTATGTTATATAATATTATGAATTTTTTATCTCTCTTTCTTTCTTTTTCAAACTCATATCTCACTTCTTTTAATATGATATGATATCTTTTAAAATCTTTTTTTTTTCTTATTTTATGATATTTGTGCAGCTATTCTTTTCCTTGGGCTCATAACCTTTCTTTGACCTTTTTTACTGGCTTCTCACAACAGTTTCCCATGCTCTATTTTCCCCACTCAAAGGCTCATATTTTGTCTCTCCCAAGCTGATGACTCCTTCTCCCAGCCCACGTAGGTTCCAGAAGGGACTCACGCCCTTTCTTCCTCCTCCGACGGCTTGTCTCTTGCTCTTGACCCGTTAACCCTAGTCGCCTCCGACAGACCATCCTTAGCCCAGACCGATGTTGCTGCCTCTTGGCCTCTGAGCACCTTGTTGGCCACACCTATCATTGAGTTTAGAAGTAGGAGCATAACAAGCTTTTGGGGGGGGGGGGGGGGGGCATGGGGATCCACCAATGATTATTAGGCATATAATATCAAATCTCCTAGTTTAAATAATATTTACATAATAAGACTAGTTTATTTGGGGGGGGGGGGGCATGGGGATCCACCAATGATTATTAGGCATATAATATCAAATCTCCTAGTTTAAATAATATTTACATAATAAGACTAGTTTATTTGAAATAAATCCCGTTTATATTTCATCAAATAAAACTTTAATGGCTATTTTTATCTAAATAATATTATCACGATCAAACAAAATTAAATTTCCCAATTTATCCATAGAAGCGCACGCTTCGCCGGCCTCGCTCCTCCCCTCTGCCGACCGAGTCGAGTCGGTCACAAGCGAACAAAGTTTAGCCGGCGTCTCAGCGTATTTAATATCATTTACATTTTTTTTACCGCTAGCATATAACATCCGCTGCCTCGACGACTACTCAAAATGAGTCGCCGAGTTCTCACCGATCCGCAAGCGGCGAGCTGCCGAGCCGATACATGAGAGCTTCACCGTCCGTCGATCCTACCCAGCGCCCAGATCTGCCCATGTCATCGCCTCCGTCACCCTCTGCCGGCACTCGCCGCGTCACTGCAGTCTCCATCCGCCTTCCCCCGCCCTGTCCCCACCTCGCCGCCTACCGCTCCGCCGGGAGCTCCCATCCTCTCCGCTCACTATATCGATGCCTCCGCGTGCGTCCACTCGGTCGTGCCGAGGTTCGACGCGATCCTGGCGAGGTCCCTCGCTGCTCTTCGTGCCCCTCGGCCAGTAGTCCTCGCCTCTATGCTTGCCTCGCCTGCGCCGCCGTCCACTGTCCCGCTCACGCCCCTGCCCATGCCGGTATTGGCCATGAGATAGCCGTCGACGTCGACCGCGCCGAGCTATTCTGCTGCGCCTGCGGCGATCAGATCTACGATCGTGACTTTGACGCCGCCGTCGTGTTCGCGCAGGCCGCTGCTGCACCCGCGCCGGCGAGGTTGGAGCCTGCCGTGTCTGAGGAGAATGTCAGAAAGCGGCAGAGGGTTGAGTACCGATCGTGGTACCCGAATCGGAAGGAGAGTGCAGTGATTTGGAGGGGATCTGGCCCCATCTTTGCCAATGATGAAAATGTCTCTTCGTCGGCTGGATCGCGCTTGCCGTGGGGACTCAGAGGATTGAACAATCTCGGGAACACCTGCTTCTTGAACTCTGTTCTTCAAGCGCTACTTCATACTCCGCTCCTGCGGAACTACTTCTTGAGCGATCGGCACAATCGCTTCGTTTGCCAGCAGAGAAGCAGGAGGAAGAGAGGTGAAGGTGCTGACGAGCAGATAACTGCTACATTGTGCCTTTCTTGTGATCTGGACGCGATGTACTCTGCCGTGTTCTCTGGTGATAGCAGACCTTACAGCCCTGCCAAGTTTCTATATAGGTCCGATATACCTCCATCGTTCCATTCTCTTCTTTCAGATGTAATTGTGGTCGGAAAGTTGGTAGGGAGCTGTGATTGGGATTTCGCTCTTGTTTATCTAAAAACTTCTCTATTTTAAAATTTATATAAAACTTATTCAGAGCCAGTTAAAGAATTGACATTAAAATTTTTCCTTTAAAGTACGATTCTCTCAGCGTAAGAGGAAAGGAATGCGGGCTTATCCATTCTAGTTGCTGCTACGGATTATGATCTTTACGATCAGATCACTCTAATCTTGGCCCTTTTTGTGGATTCAAGGTTTGATTTTTTTCTATTCTATATATATCTATATCTATATATATATATATATATATATATATATATATATATATATATATATATATATATATATATATGCATCATAAGTCCGATCAATGTTGCATTGGCTCGTGTGCATTTTCTAATTGTCTTTAACTGCTATGTTTGTACATCCAAATTCGCATATATCGGGCTAGATCTGTCTTGCTGTTTATAATAGACCGAGTTCAAGACGGGTTGGCCATTTAAAGATTACTATTCGATAAGGAAGAAGTTGCCGTAGTCTGTGCTGGTCTCGCCAAGTGATAAAAAATATGCAACCTATTTGCCTTTTACTTGGCACTATGCTTATTAAAGTCATCAAGGGTACTCGCTCAAGTCATCAAATCATCAAATGAAGTTGTAAAAAATTTCATTGGAATTCAACAAGCCTAACTGAAGTCGGCGCCCAACTTCACCCAAGCTTGTCCTTTGCTTAGCTCAATATGAGCTATTTATGTATTTTCATAACAAGCACTTGTTAAGCCTTTTTATGTAATTTTAACCTTTATTACACAGATGTAGTTTTTCTTATATTCTTCTGTCTTCACTCAAGCCTATAAATAGGGCGTTGAAGGTTGACACTAACATCGGCCATCAATCATATTAATTTTGTACTTTCTATCAATCTAATGAAATTTTAGAATTTCTCTTTCTCTCTCTCTTTAGCTAGATCCATACTTATAGTAAAGTTCTGATGTTACCCAGAAATAAATTATATTAAAAAATGTGATTTATTTTATGAATTTTCCTTGAGATATATTTATTCTAGCGTAATCAGTAAAAACAAGCACATCTACATCATTTGCTTCAGAAATGCTTTGGAATGGCTTAAAGATCTATTGTACTGTTCTTACATTTGCAGCTGGTTTTGTAAAATGGCATCTTCCATATGATGAAGCTGACCAACTCAAGAAGCCCTTGTGGATCATGTTTTTTAGCTTGATAGTTTATTATAATGGCCTTATAACTGGACGCAATTTTAGGTATCCTTGATGAGCATCTGTAGCTACTGTTTGTCTTCAATGAAAAATTTTTCACGTACTAGCAATGTGGGATGTATATTTCTAGTGTATTTCACTCTTGAGTGTTTCAAATAGCAGGCACAATTCTTGCTTTGGGTATGAATTACATTGTGCTTTTTTTGCTATAGGTATGTTTCTACAATAAATACTACTTTTTGGGTCCAATTCAGGTTTGATTTGGCGATGATTTGCAGGATAAATCAACCTTCATAGGAAGTTGTTACCTGATATCTGCTATTTATTGGGTCCAATACATAGCTGAATATACTAGTTCATTTTGTTACGATGCACAAAATTTGATTAATATTGTTAGGCACCTGTGGATGAGTATCTCCAACCACTGTTTGTTTGAGATAAAAGATTTTTCATGCATATGCCTATGTTGTATTCTCATAGATAATTCTAGAACGTTCAATGTTCTGGGTTTGAAGCCAACACATAATTCCTTAAACTCCTACAAATTACATTGTGGTTTTTCTATGGGCATGTTGAATCTTTTCTACTCTTGTGATGATTTCACGAGAGTGTTTGTAATGATGTCTGCTGATAACTCAATATGATTTTGATCAACAATGTCAACATTATGTTTTGGAATTTTGAGTCCAATACAAAGGTGAATTTGGCAAATAATGAATTTGCATGTTTATCCGATGTTCTTACAGTTAAGCATTTTGGTTATTGTCAAACTATCTCAAATAGGATCTTTAACCAATTTTTAGCATGCTTTTAGCTACTAAAACTACCGTCTTGACAAAGTGTCTTGACAAAGTATAGAAACGATATTTCTCCTAAAAATATCTCCAAAACGGGATTAAAAAATAGATCATTTTGTTAACAATGGTAGGTGACCTTTTTTGGTTGCAATTGGTGACATCTTTTTCTTTTCTTTTTTTCCTTTCTGGATTTATCGACCTATTTCTTGCAAGCCTCTAGCTAACGCAGCTTTGTTTTGACAATGTATACAAAGTACAAACAATATTTCTCCTTAAAGTACCTCCAAAGTCTTGATTCAAGTATAAACCATTTTGCTAACAGTGATAGGCGACCTTTCCTTGGTTGCAGTTGGTGGCAGCATGCCTCACATTTGGCAAGTTATGAACAGCAAGACGCTCATGATTTTTTCATTACCATGCTTGATGGAATCCATGAAAAAGAGCATGAGCAGCGCAAATTACACAATGAGGGTAACATCAGTAATTTTCTTCAGATCGCTTCTTCATGTTTGTTAACTTTTCTAATATCCCTTTTTTCAGTTTTTCTTCAATGTATCACATATCCGATCTACATGCATTGTTTGACAAATTTAATTTATGAAGTTGTCCAGCAGTTATTTACTGCAATAATGATCAAGCAACAGGTGGTTGAAAGTATCTTCTTGGAAAATTGAAGATTTTTGGCGAAGAATCAATGACAAACTTAATATCAAAATGCCCAAAACTTGTTTTGGATTGAATAATGGTAGGCAGACAGCTGATATAAAATTACGGCAATTTATAAAATTGAAACTAATTGGCTTGAATTGAGGGATTCTGCTAAGAGATTTAGTGTTTATTAGGCTTAAAATGAGGAAACTACGTGAGAGAAGAAGTTTATAGTGGTATGTCTACTGTTGTCCTCATCTACCACAGACTCTTGAAGCCCAAGGATTTAGAACTAACTATCAAAGTTAAGAATTTTAAAAGCTAGAATTGAGTTGTACACTGTTGTACTAAAGAAGGAAAGCACTGGCACAATCTTTAGGCTATTACCCAAAGGATATGAAAGACCAGATTAATTGACAGAAAAAATTCTTGATTCTAAGCAAGGTTTGACAATTTTACTTCTTGAAAGCTTGTATTTTGGTGCACTTAACCTACAGTGAGTGCTTGGAGATCAAGGTTCTCTTGATGATTCTAGTTAGTTAGGTTCCATGAAGCTGGTCAAGGAGACTTTTTTTTTGAAAATATTTCAAATAGGGTGCATGGAATAATGCAGTTAAATGGATATCATCGTAAGGATTAAGATAATGAGTAATATGGATAGAAGAATCAAAAGATGCATTAGAAACATAAAAAACTAAAAGAACATACTTATAAATCTTATCAATATAATTTTGTAAATTCATAACTAATTTGTGAAAAACATCAAAGTATAACTATATCAAATTGGTGTGTAGTCTTGTCTCAGCCACAAATCATGTAGGATGGTGAATGATGATGTTGAGCATCTGATGGTAAGCTGATCTTAGTGGTGCTTCATGAAACAAGAAATTGTTTGCTTGTGATGTTCTTTAGAGGTGGTTTAGAGGTTGAGAACTTCAATTTGGGCATTATCGTGTGGATTAGGGAGAAAGGAGGGTTGTGATGTGTATGACCTAACCAAGAGGGGAGGGGGGAGTGTGCATTAATGTTTTTTTATTAAATTATTTAGGCTTTTAAAAATTTAAATGAGTGTGGAATTTAAAATTTTGATTTACAAGAAAATAAGTAGATGTAAATAAAAAAAAGTTCAATAGTAAGTGAAAGGATGCAAGAGGCATCACAAACAAAATCTTTACTAGGTTTGGGCCTACCTAAATCCTTGCTAGATTTTCATTGTTTATAATTGTACTATTTCTATCTTACTATTGCATGATCCCCTCCTTCCCTAAGTGGAGAAAGCCATGATAACTTATTCTTAAGTGCTGCCTATAAAGTAAGATTACAAATATTTTGTAGATTGCTTACTGTTGACCCTTACACATCAAACCACACAAAAAGAGGTAAAATCGGCGAATTAAGTGACGTGCGCGTCGGTGCGATGCTTCACTTGAAGGGCTAAATGACCTCCGATTGCCAAACATACTGTGCCGTTGCAATCAGGATGTCGAGTTTGCCTAAATGGGAACCCCTCGCAGTCTAATCGGACGAGATCGGTCAAAGGGGGAGACCGACATCTGAAGATGACGCACGACGTTGCCCAAGCGACGTCCGATTGCAAAACGGACTTTGCCGTTGCGTTCAGAACGTCGTCAATACCTAAAAGGAACTATCAATTTGTTCAATTAAAATAACACGGCGAGATCAAAGGAACTATCAATTTGTTCAATTAAAATAACACGGCGAGATCAAAGTGGATCCCAAGGCAATGATTCGCAAATTGAGGAAATTGACGCGCAATGTCGCCCAAACGGCGTTTGATTGCAAAATGGACTTCGCTGTTGCGTTCGAAACGTCGACAATACCCAAAATTAACTGTGATTTTCCCTAAAGAAAATGACGCGAAGAAATCGGCGCTCATCCTAAGGCAAATGCACGAATTTCCAAAAAATACATGTAAATCAAGGAGCCGACACGGATTTTGAAATGCGCATACTTTTGATTATAATTCTAATAATAATACTATTATTATTAATATAATACTATTATTATTCTTGTTTTCTTTTAAAAAAAGGGGTATTTAAATTAAAATTAAATTTAAAGCAAACATTAACTCACCTCGTATTGTCGAAATCCCTGGCTAAATCTCTGAAAATTTGTAGAATCTTATCGCTGCAAGTCGTCTTCTCCTGTAAATCCCTTGCCTCAGACGTCACTTCAGCCTCCAACAACAACGAAGTCTCGTCGTTAAAATGCTAATGAGATGAGGCCTTCGGTTGTTTTGGATACACAAAGCTGCACTTCAACTTCCCTGCCGTGAAGCCTACCAAACCCGTTCGAAACTCCTTGCTAGTGTTCTGTTCCGATTCCCCTCACCCCGATTCCCTTCCATTCACACACCACAAACGAAAGCCATTGCCTGCCCCATCTGATCCGACCTCTCCTCCACGCACGAGCAACAACACCTCACACCGCCTTCTTCCCTTCACACGCAGACCTTCTCCACACGAATAACTCAACGTCAAAGCCACCTGATCTCTCTATGTTCACTGTGCCGCGTCCGTCTTCTTACACAGCCCGTCCCCCGCCTTCTTCCCTTCGCACGCAAGCAGCATCCGACAGTCCTCTGTTCGACGCAAATCTAACTGAATCTCTGCACCTGCTTCACTACAAGTCGCACATCCCACGACTCAGCCTCTATCTCACACAAATCAGAACCCTAACCTTCCGATTCCTATCTCCGATCAAACGCTCCTACCTTGTCGATTCCTTCACAGATATAACTCCTCTTTTTGATCCTGGAGCCACTACAGCCCATCAACCCTTCTGCCCGTCCGATCCCAGCAAAACCACCTCAACTCAGCCCACCTCCTGTTGAAGCTGTTCCCTATGCCCAGCCCTCAGTCCCACTTCGTCAACCACAGAAGCACCTTTACCCGTCGACTGACCCAACTAAACCCTTCACTCACGAGAGCTCCACGACCTGCAGCTTTCCTCACTTCCTATAGTACTCTCCATCCACTACAACAAAACATCATTGCTTCTGTAGACATAAAACCTTACATGTCTTGCTTTCTACTCATAATAGCCTCTCTACACCTATTCAACTGCCACCAGAGCCCATAGTCCTCCATTCCTCCCCAAACAGCAAATCAACCCATATCAAAAGCCCACTTCCCACTTAAGCCAAGCACAAACCCCATTCATTTAACTTAAATCCAAGACAGTAAGTCTCTTCTTATTTCAATTTCCTTTTCTTGTTTATTTGCTTAATCTTATTTAGGTAACTAATTCTATTAGTGTTATTAGCTGTTGCATCAATTGTTGCTATCGCTAATAAAAAGAGGAAGAGGGAATGTATTTTCATTTATGTCTATGTATATATATATATATATATATATATATATATATATATAAGAAAGAAAGGAGAGAATAGTTGCCGAAAAAAAAAAAAGAAAGAGCCAAGAAAAAGAAAAGGAAGAAATAGAGAAAAATAAAAGAGAGAGGGGGAACAACAACAACAACATCAAGCCTTTGTCCCACTAGATGGGGTCGGCTACATGAATCCTTTTTCTCCATTGTGTCTTGTTAAAAAAAATATGGTAAATATGTATTCATGTATCTTTGCAAATTGACGTTGTCGTCGCCGTCGCCGTCGCCGTTGTTGTCCCGTCACGCAGGTATAACCCTCAAACTAAAAAAAATCCCAAATTCTCGATGTTTGTAGTGCGCTAGGGGAACCCCCTATGCACGCTTTTCTTAGCGTGGTGGGAGGGAACTCGGCATAATTTGCTTGCAAGCAATAATTAATAATAAATAAGGAGATATGAACTGGTTGCAAGTAAACACCCCATCTGCTAGCAAAGGCAACACATTCGTGATAAGTACAAACACTCACAGGAGAAAATAGAAAGTGTGAAATGCACTGATAGCCACCCTATACATACACTCAAGAGGAAATGTAACGAGTGTAATAGTCTCCCTCGATCTGATCAATGACAACTAACTCGTAGATGGATGTAAAAGGCACCTGCGAACAACTATAGAAAACCCGTTATGCATCCAATGTATCGTCCATAAGCAAGATGCAATGTTATCACACTAAATGCAAATGCTTACGAGCTACCGTAGGAAACTCGTTGTGCATACAACAGACCATATGTGAACGAGTACCAGATGACTACAGTGAATGTAGTTATCGACGAACAATAGTAGGAGGTTTGTTCGTGCACGACAGCTTATCTGCCTAAAGCAACGAATGAAATTCAACCTACAACGTTGCGCCATACCATCGAATCCGCAACACTCACGCAAGCGGACAGAAGGCGTCTACAAGCTCTTAAATAAAGCGTCACGTACGTTTAAATGGCAGTTACCCGTACAACTGATTAGCATTAAGCATTTTAAAATACCCCCACATATACATTGTAACGTGTATACACACAAATATAGAAGTGCATGTGCAAGCGCCTTAATACACGGATGAAAACATGAATGTGCATGCAAGTATGCAAATATAATATAAGAAAATACGTATGTAGCTGTATACTTGCATGGGCTCCGACGAGCATGTTACGGTACACACGTAACGTCTAGGGATGCTGCACGGATCAAATGATAAATCCAAATTCGAACCCAATCCGTCTATGTGAGTAGATAGGTGTCGACACAGTTTGAACTATCAAATAAATATACAGTCATGACGTTGACCGAGATATTTATTTTTATATGTTTATATTAGATCGTTAAGGCCTATAACGAAGAAAATTCACTAATAAAGGCATAAAGCCTACAAAGAATTATATTCTCTATCGGCAAGTTGGCAGAGTCGATAAGGTTCAACCAATAAAATGAAAATTGCATAATAACGCCCTAATGATGGCAATGTTGAACGTAGATCTCAACCAAAGAGGTTAATTTCAAATATTCAAAATGTCTCTCAAATACTTATGAAATTCAGAATTCCAAAAATTACCAGAATCTAAAATATTTAAAATTGAAATCAACTATCAAAATGCTTAAAGAAAAACCATCCACCCTCCGCAACAGTCTTGTCGAGATGGACAAATTCAAATATCACTTCAGCTCATAAAGAGCTAATATCTGGTCGAGAATATTATTAGGATTCATTCTCAAGAGTCTCCAGCCAGTAAGAATGTGGCACGTATCCTCTAATAGGCGGTTTTGCCGCCAAATGGCACCGCAGGTAAACGGTTATGACTAGGGCCCTCTGAACCGGATTGTTTGCCGCTAAATGACACCACTAAATTACGGTCATGGCCAAAGCCGTATACTCCCAAATGACATTAAATACTTGATATATGAATCAATAGGATATGATTGATAGGGCACAAAGCCCTCTGTTAGCTAAGGTGGTTTCAAATTTATCCCCATAGACAAACATCCACCATAGGTCTACAAGGTACCCTTGGACGACACAACCCATGGTTGTCGACAATGATCCTTCTGTCAGGATGGGTCGACTACCTCCTCTGACTAAGTAGACCAGGGACCACGATGGTTCGGGACGACGGAATCATGGGATCTTGATCGGGTCCATCATCTATTCTCCCACCATCCGCTTTAAGTGCAAGATGGTGAAATTTTTAATTTTAAATATCAAATTTTCAAACACCCATACCCATGCTGCTACTATACACTAGATAACACGTATCTCTACATATCTATTTGACGACTAGCCTTAATCAAAAGTTCTCTCTCGTTATCGGGAGGGGTAATTAACTATAGGGGCTTGCGCCCATAGGAAACCAAAACTCAAATGATAAAGTTCTCACAAAATGAGGGTGAAATCTCTAGTTAATGTTTTCTTTCAAACCTAATCTACCTTCTGAAAATTTACCCCTGAACCTAATTCGTTAAAACTCCCCCGAAAGAGGGGAGGCCGGGGTGCTACTCCTATAAAAAAAAAGAAGGGGAGGCCAGGGCGCGAATTTTCCGAGGCCACACTTACAAAGTTCCCTAAAACTTCATAAGAAAAAGAAAAAAAATATTTATGATATAATAATTTGATCTAATAGAAATATAACAGAGAAAACTAATAAATTTAAATGAAAACTTTTAGATCAATCTATTAAACATGTCAATAAGTTGTGTAACTTTCAAATGCTGGCAAATGATGTTGATTTGTATGAACTCAACCTTTGGGGAAATTTTGATCATCTCTTCAAATTTTCCTAAGAATTTTGCCATGAAGAGTATTTAAGAGAGATTTTGAGATGTTTTCACCAGATTTTCATTAGCTTGCAATGGCTAAATTTGAAGGGATTTTCAAGACAAAATATTCTAAATTAAGTTTATGAATATATCCTTTTTTATAGTAGTTATAAAAATAATAATGTAGCTTATTACGTCATAGAGCCGCAGTAGAACAACACTTTATATAAAAGCATTTTAATATATCCGAACTAATTTATTGATATAGTCAGTTGGACATGTAGCCATTGTAGCATTAAAATTTTAAAGCCTATTCCATATCTAGGTGCTTGGAATTTAACTCAGCATATATTAACCAACGAATTCCAATGGCTAATGGATTTTGTTTGAAAATGAGATTATTTTCCTTTGGAAATGCATTTTCATTTAATGGATGTATTTTATAAGTTAAAGTTTAATAAAATAGTCTTATGTTATATGCAGACACTGCCACCAAAGCAAAAAATGTGGATGGTGTTTAACGAGAGCAAATAAATATAACTAATAAAATAATGATAATGTATTGATAATATAAGGTATAATTTATAATTTAATCAATTTGAGGTATAAAATTTAAAATTTACACATTGTTTTGCATCTAAGAAATGTGATAAATTTAATGAATATAAAATTGAAAAATTATTTTTAGTTATAAATAAATTTAGAATAAATAACATTTTAATTATAAATTATGTAATTATTAACAAAAGTTATCAAATTTGCTGTTCGAATTGTTTTAAAAATTTTATCAAAATTTATAACATATTTCAAATATGGGCTAAACTTCAAAATAGTCCCCTAACTATTCGTATATGACCCATTTAATCTCAGAGCATCACGGTGCTCCAATTTTGTTTTTCGGTTATACAAAATTAATCCAAAATTGTTCCTTTGGGACTAAATTAAGATCTTTTTTGTTTAGTTAATGTAATTTTATATCACAATTACAATATGAGGGGACCATTTTAGATCAATTTTATATAATCGATGGACTAAATTGGAGCAACGTAATACTTTATCACTAAATTTGCCACACATAAATAGTCTGGTACTATTTTGAAAATTTTATGTCTAAAAGAATTAAAAATAAGTTTTGATTTTATTTGTAGCATATATGATTATTTAGAATAATTTCTTGTTTTGTTTGAATTATAAATTCTTGTCGATCAATACTTGAGGCTTGGGTCATCATTTTGTAATTTCAAATCTTATTACTCATAAATGTTTTCTAGATTATAGATTTATTTTTGAGAGTCTCCTAAAAAATCTTCTAAATATCTTGATCATCAAATCGTTGAATTGATGTTGCTTTGAGATCCAAAATTCATGCATTCACCTAATCATAAAATCACTTGGTATAAATAATTAGAACGTCAAAACATATTTTTATTATTAGTAAAATTGGCTCATTCATATCACATGCTCAAGGGTTAGCAAGTTAGGTATGAAGATGAGAATAATAAGAATGAGCAAGAGTTTTTTATTTTTTTGCCCGGGGGGGGGGGGTGTTAAGAGAGAGGGATGGAGGTTAGTAAGTAACCAATTTTCTCTTAGTAGAGATTAAATTTCCAAATCGCTTAGCCTTATTAGTTTAGAATCACTAGGAAGAAGGAATAGTTAATAAAATTCTTAAGGTTGGTTTTCATTCATTAAAATTAACCAAAATAAGTTTATCATTACTTTGGTTATTTTTATCAGTGGCAATGAACTTAAATGCTAGGTTGTCATAAGAAAAAAATTGCTTCACTAATACAAATGATTTGCAATGATAAAATAAAACACAAAATGATACTACTAATTGTTAGAATTGGAAAATATTTATTTAGGAAAGTTATTTACATTTAGTGGTGATCATTTATTTGGCTATTCTTTAGAATATTGTATTCATTCTTCTATTATTAATGAAGGCCGACTAGTAAATAATATGCAATAAATATATTTTCCCTCTTATATGGTATTAAAGTAGGGTTAGCCTAACATTAGTTGCGCCCCTTGACCCTTCCTTTAATCATCTCCCCTTTGCACTTCATCACATGGCCTTGCTTGCAGCCAAGACCTTCCCCTTCTCTTCTTTGATCATCCCTCACCTTTTGTACCAAGGTCAAACCCCTTATGAAGCATGGATATGGACATGGCGATACGAATACGGCATTACATAGAAACGGTGACATGATAAAATTGCAAAAAGTAGTACACAATATGTCATGGACTCATTTTAATACTTTATTTATTAATTTGAAATATATATTTTCCACTATTTTCTACTAAAGATATCATAGGATGAAGTATAATATTATAAAAGAAAATTAATAATAATAAAGAAAAAATGATTAATATTAAAAGAAACGCTTTATCACATGAGCATTAATAAAATCAAACATACAAATAAATTAATTCAACTCAATTAATTAATCTCAATAAATGATATTACCATACAAGTTGTTATTAATTGAGTTAACGTAAAAGTGTCGCCACAAAGCACAAGTAAAATGTGAGAATCACTACAAGAAATTGAAATTTAAAGATTTTAATATTGGAAATCAAATCACAGTAGACATTTTATTACCTTCAGCTTCAACGCAGAGGTGTAAATGCAGAGATGTCTAGCTTGGACATGAGGACTCGTACATTTTAGAACCATGCATTGAATACAATATTTTACTTTGGCTCATACATGTTAGTTATAAAGAAATGAAGAAAACAACCAAATCTTATTTGGTGTTCAATGCAAAAGAAAATGGTGTCGAATGGGAAAAAATATCACAAGTGTTACCTTTGAACTCTTCACACAATCACCTTCAACTTCAACTTCGAAGGTGGGGTGTAGATGTAGTTTGCATGATCGTCCTCTGATTGGCCTCCAAGGTGGGTTGTAGATGCAATATGATTTTGGCTTCAATGTAGAGGCGGAGATTTGAAATTGCCATGTCTTCAGCTTCAACTTTGATGAATAGGGTGCATAAATGTGGAGACGCGAGATCGACTTTGGTGAAGGTGGAGATGCGAGATCAACTTTGGCTTTGAGGGTGGAGACATGTAATCAATTTCAGCTTTGAATGTGGAGATGCGAGACACAACTTCACCTTCAAACGGATAGATGCCACCAAATATATCAATCAATAAGCTTCCAACTATGTTGTTCTCACATGGATGCTCAATAGCCTAGAACCTACTAATATTTCAAGAGACCATCAATAGGTTCCAGGACTTTCTTTGTTATACTTTTAAGAGATCTATTGATATTATCATACACTTCTCTTTGCCACAAAATGACATTTATTTAAGAGTACTACTGATGAGGACATCCACACGTGGAAAGTCTATTGTAGACGTGGCCGTCGTTCTACGGCCACGATCGAGTCTTTGTATTTTTGAGTTTATTATGTTATTTGTGTCTTTTGTTTTAGTTTACTATTTTACCCTTACATAAGGGTGGAGTGTTTGTAAGCCCAATGTGGGCATTTGAGTCTTTTCCTTTATTTCTCTTGTTGAGGCTATTTATAAGCCACTATTGTATTATTTAAGATTAATGAATGGATTATACAAAAAAAATTCCTGCACTTTGTTTGAGAGTTGAGAGCTAAAGAGCTTGGAGAGAGATCCCTTGGAGAGGGAATTGGATCACCCACCAATCTTGGGACGAGTCCGGATTCGTAGTTAGTTTCGTGGTGTTATCTTCCTTCCTCCTCCCTTCTCTCTTGCTCGACCACCTCCCCTTCCCCCACCAAACCGATTCCCAACAACCCCCTCCTCCCCCTCACGGCCCCTCCTCCCACTCCCCTACCCGTCGGCCATCCAAACCAACCCCACCCCAAGCATGCCGCCGGCCACATCCCTCCTCCCTCCCCCTTGATTTAGTTTCCTAAATTAATTTGGGATTGTTCGGGAAAGAATTCAAAATTCAAATCCAAATTGAATTAGAATTAAAAACTTTCCTAATTGACTCAATCTATTTTAGGAAAGTTTCCTAATTGAGTCCTATTTGAAATTTTCAAATAAAAGGGATTGAATTAAATCTTTCCTAATTCCTAAATCTAATTTTAGAAACCCAAATCAACTCCCCAAATCTCCTCCCTATCCCCCTCATAGCCGCCGGCCCCTATCCCTATTCCGCCCCCTCTCTCTCTCCAATTCCCCTCTCTCTCTCCCCAATCCCTTCTCTCACATTAAATCCTTCCCTTTGGAAATTAAACCTAGCTTCCTTATCCACCTCCCTCCAATTTCAAAATCTGAAAACAATTTCAGATTTTGAACTCTAAACCCTAACCCTAATCCTAACCCTACCCCTCCAAAATCTGAACCAACTTCCCCCACTACCTTCCCCTTGGCCGGCCCCTTCCCTAACCCTTTTCCCACTTGATTCTCCAAGGAAACCTTCAAACCATTGAAGGAAAACTTCAAGGGCAGCAAGGTATCATCGGCTCCAACCTCTCTTTTCTTCACCAACATGAATGGAAGTCTCCGAATGGGACTACGGGTTGATCCTTGACGAACACGACAACATCGACATCCTCCGTTCGCCGTTCTTCGACGTGGGGTTCGACTTTGACAACACCGTCGAAGAATACTTCGAAAGGATCCATATCACGTTGGTGGATACGATCGACGATCAGAGGAAGAAAGGACGGTGGACCATCCTCGGTCGGTTCACGACTATTTCCCCTCCGGATACTTCCCCACTCAGAGGATATTTCACTCAAATCCTACGGTTCCTCACTCATACCATTGGCCTTCAAGTGATTACTTTCCGACGACGATTCATTCCCGGTTAAGGTGAACTTTCTTTCCTCGTCAAGTCACTTCTTCTTTCTACTAACTTTGTAGGTGGTGATGAAGTCGCAAAAGATCTACGCCGCTTGATTTGCTAAAACAAAAGCTTAGTAAACGTAGGGTCACTTTGAGAGCTCCTAATATGTTTACTTATCTTAATGTTAATTAAGGGATTATGAATGAACATCTACGTTAGCTTTAATTTAATTTTCCAATCTATTTGTTTGTTCAAGCACTTTTACTGTGGTTTGGCCTAAACGCAAGCACCCCTCCTTTGTTTTATTTTATCATTCTAGTTGCTAGTAGTTTAATCAAGTACTTGCTCTTAAAATAATTCGTGCAAATTCTAAATTTTATTCAAAGCATACTAGTCCTGCATCAACTACACCTTAAGGGGTTGATTGGTTTGAAGTAAGATTGGTGTAAAGTATTCCATGTGGGGGTTATGAGAATATCAGTGTTTGGTTTGAAGTAAAATGAACGCGGTGTAAACATTTGGTATATTTAGGATTCACCATCTATATCATTTTTGGTGTATTTAGAATTTCTCAGATTTGGGCGAGTTCCAAATACATTATAAATTCATCGCCATTGAGATCGTCGACAACTACCGCAGCCGCCGGTTGCCAACCAAGGCCACCACCACTGTCGGCCACCACCATCGCTGAACGTTGCCATCGACCACAACCTCGACACCCACCACCTTCGAACACCGCCACAGCCGACCATTGCCACCAACACCACCGCAGGCTAACACCCACCGCCGGCTACCACCACCCACTGCCGGCTGCCACCAACCGCCACCAATACCACCGCTAACCACCTCCGTCGTTGCTGTCAACTATCGCCCCCCACCATCCGCCACCAGCCATCGATCACCATCACTGCCACCGCCATTCTCTTTGGATTTTACATTGTACTTATTTTACTTCAAAACAAATAAAAAAAAGTAATCTCATGCATTCATTTTACACCCATCCAACTAATTCCAAAGTATTCCATTTACACTACATTCCATTTACATTACATATTTTTTATATTGTATTCCTTTTTCAACCAACCAAACAACCCCTAAAAGAAAAAATCAAATGAATTTCTTCAAATTACCTTTTTACCATCAATTTGACTATTTGGGAAAAAATGAGTTTCTATTTTGCAAGTTTCTCTCCGAGCTTCATCCATTTCGAGAATCTATTCAAGCTCAATTGATGGGAGAAGTAATCATCTTGTGTGTATATGTTGCTCTTGCCTATGTTCTCTAGGTTACTGAGTTAATTGCTCCTCCTTATTTTTGATCATGATCATACCACTCTTGCCAATAAGAACAAATGTGGAGTCTTGGCATATGAAGGGGGAAGTGATCGATTCAGCGATGACACTATTGAACTTATTTCAAAACGCTTCTCTACTCAAAACTTCACAATAAGTGCATGAAGTAAAAAAATAATCAAACAAAAGCATAAACATGTAAGTGTACAAGTGTAGGTGCCAATTTATACAAAATGTGACAAGCTACAAAGTGAATGATAAATATAAGCACAAAAGTGAATGATGTGGCTCTTGAATAAAGTAGCTCAAACATGCATGGAAATAATCAATTTTACAATTGTGACCAGTGTAAGTGGTGGATATGATAAATTATTCTAATAATAAAGTGAATGCGCTACAACTATGAGTGTATCACTTAATCAAGATTAGTGTAAGTTCATGCAAACAACTAACTCAGCTTACAAAATAAAGTGAGAGGGTATATGATTACTTAAGAATAATATGAATAATGAACTCAACTGCATTAGCTTATGGCCTATTGATTCAACACACATCGAAGCTACAAAAATGTCCACACAAATAGATATGCTGATTATGAGATTAACTTATTTTAAGAGGGTGAGTATTACAAGTTTAAGCATAAATAAGATGATCTAGTCACTATGCTATTAGGTGAACATTAGAACAACAATACCTGCAAGAACATTCACCTAAGCAAGTAGAAAGTTAAAAATTCAAGTGCATAAAGCTTAATTATAGAGTAATTTGGATAAAAATATTTTTTTTTTGTAGTTCGATACTAAACTAACCTTCATCCATGAGTGAGCATCCCTTGTTTATTATTCCCTATCCTACCTCCTTGTGGAGAAATACTCTGGAGAAATTAGCTTTACCCTCCTTGTGTTCTCCTACATCCAGTGAACACGACTGCAAACTTTTCTTAATGGGCAAGGCAAAGGTAAGTCCCGATTTTCTAGGTTTAAATATCTTTGCAATGTTCTTCAAAACTTTGGTAGTATACAAAGCAAACTTTAACTGATGAATCTACATAAAATTGACATTAGATTATAAAATATAAAAATAAAATTACTAACAAGTTGATAAAAAGGCTTAGTTTTGCAAAGAGACTTGTTTTTATATGGAGAGTTGTTTTTATTATATGGATGTTTTTCTTAGAGTTTTCAGTAGACGTCTTTTTTATGTCCTATCTATTTGTAATAATTGAAAAGCATACCTTTTTGATTGTCAGACCTTCGACCTCAATTTGGGCTTGTATGACTTGGTTCTGCTTGCATTTGGTGTATGGGACAACAAGTCGGGCAGCATTATCACCCAAGGATGATGTATCACCCATCTTCATTTCTAATAGTAGATAAAACTTCATTTAGGCTAGAAAGGAAGTTTTTTCAAGTGTTACATGCATACTTGGTCATATTCAATATTTAGTTTAACTAGGAATTTAGAAATTTTTTATCCTTCTATAATAGTTTATAACATTGCAATATCTTCATTGCAGCCCATTTTGATACACTACTAGTATTCGAGTTCGAGCCATAACTTTTTCATTTTGTTATTATGTTTAGTATTCATAAGAGTACCTTGCTTGGTGGTGAAAATTTTATCTTAATCTTATAGACTAAGGCAGTATCACATACTTTGGAATGTGGTTGCTTCATCTTATCTCATATATTCTTGGCTATAGTTAGGAACATATAGGCTATGCTAATTTTTTAGTATCATTGATTCCATAACCTAATTATAATCCAGGGACCTCTTATAAAACATGTAGCAAGGCTAAGATTGTATGCACTTGGTATGGGGCCACTTAGGTGGCCTAACTTTTCCTTCCCCTTGGGAAAGATTTTCACAATCTAGAATCACATTAAATAATTTATCCCATTTAGTTTGAGTGAAGATTGAAGGTTTGGGTACTCATCCATTAAGCTTTGATGTGAACTATTTGATTGGTCAATAGGTTCTTATGGGAGACATTTTTGTGAGGAGAAAAGAAGAAAAATTTCTCTTGGGGGAAGTTGGTGGTTGCTTGTAGTAGAGCAGTAGGACAGGAAATCGGAAGATAGGGAGGGCTAGAAAAAATTTTGCAACAAAAACATGTTTAGGATATTTTTTTTTGTTCCAAGAGCTCTAATATCTGAATGGAGGAGAATTTCTTTAATTTATGTGTATTTCAAAGGGATTTTTCCCCTCTATTTATATAATAGAATTTCTGGTTACTTTTGATAATTTTTACATATGGAAATTACTAATTTCATTGGAATTAAAGAAGTATTATATATCTTGTACATATTTATCTTCCAATAGAGGTGTGGGGATGCTTAGGAGATAAAGGAATTTCTTGGCTTACTAAACTTTTTAATATTATTTTGAAGACTAAAAAGATTCAGATGAGTGGAGAATGAGTGTGTTGATTCCTATTTTTAAGAATAAAGGTGATGCACAAGATTTTGCGGGTTATAGAGGAATTAAGTTGATGTGTCATACTTTAAAACTATGGGAGAGAGTTATGGAGCATAGGTTACGTCGTGATGCTAATGTTTCTCAAAATCAATTTGGATTCATGCCGGGAAGGTCTACTAATGAAGCTATACATTTATTGAGAGGTTTGATGGAGAAGTATAGAGAGAATAAGGAGGATCTACATGTGAGTTTTATTGATTTAGAGCAAGCTTATGATAAAGTTCCAAGAGAAGTGCTATGGAGAGTTCTAGAAAACAAAGGGGTTAATAATGCTTATATTCAAGTCATTAAGGATATGTATGCAGGAGTTGTTACTTGTGTTCAAACACAAGGTGGTTTGACCAAATATTTTCCTATCGCAATTGGATTACATCAAGGATGAGCCTTAAGCCCAATAGCCCATATCTTTTTGATTTAGTCATGGATGTTCTTACTAAACATTTGCAAGAGGATGTACCCTAGTGTATGCTTTTTGCTGATGATATTCTTCTTGTTGATAATACTAGAGAGGGAGTTGAAGGTAAACTTGAATTATGGAGGTCAACCTTAGAGTCTAAAGGTTTTCATTTGAGTAGATCTAAAACCAAACACATGGAGTGTAAATTTAGTAGTAATAGATCTAGTAGGGGTTTGTGACTTTAGTCAATCAAGTCATTAACAAGAGTATACGTTTTAGATATATTGTGCCTATTGTTTAGAGTGATGGTGAAATAGATGGGGATATTATTAGTAGAATTCAAGTTGGTTGGTTGAGTGGAGGAATGCATCGGTCTTGTTGTGTGATAGAAAAGTACTACTCAAACTTAAGGGAAATTTCTATAAGATGGTGGTGAGACCTGCAATGCTTTATGGCGCAGAATATTTGCCATTAGAAGAGAAGCATAATATTAAGTTAAGTGTTGCAGAGATGAGGATGCTCAAGTGGATGAGTGACTTTACTCTTAGAGACAGGATACGTGACGAGCATATACATGAAAAGGTTGGAGTAGCTTTATTGGCAGAAAAGATTAGAGAGAGCCGCCTTAGATGGTTTGGCCACATAAAACGGTTGCCTTTAAATGACCTGTTAGGAGAGTAGGTGTATTAGATTTGGCCTATATTAAGAAAGGTAGAGGTAGACCTAAAAATACTTTGTTAGAAAATATTTGAAATGACCTTTCTTTATTAGATTTAAATGTGAATTTGACTCTTAACAGGACAAAATGGAGAAAAAGGATTCATGTAGCCGACCCCACATTGTGGGATAAAAGCTTGATGTTGTTGTTGTTGTACATATTTATCTTCCTGAGAACTTGAAAGAGATTTTTGCTCCTTAAAGAGGCCCATAGATTGTCAATTTGTTCACAATGATGAATAGCTAGCTTTGCAATTCCATTGGTTACCAAGTTGGCCTCTAAAATTGCCAATATTAGTCATAAAAAACAAATAGGTTAGTTAAGTGTACGAAACTTATACAAATATAAGGATCTAAAGCATAAGGAATATGTTAAAATGGTAGCAAACAATTTATCTCATACCATACCTTCCAAATTTGAATTTGAGAGTATACCTTGCTTTGGTTTCACTTAAGATATTTTTTATCTCAAACCCTCATAACCTTAATTTTTCTAAAGAGATAAAGAGAGAGATCATCATAAGTGGACAAACCAAAGAGCTTTGCTTTTGATGAAAACTTGAATTTCTTCAATATTTCACTCAAAATGATATAACAAGATTAGCACAATTTTTTCATCATCTACTGATGCAGAACGGAAACAGGAATTGCTTGGAAGTAATAAAACAATTGTGTAAGTTAACAAATATCAAGTTTAATGCCTCACAATTATAGATTCATGAATCCTTAGTTGTTACCTTGTTAGGTAAAAGTTACAAGCCTTGGAGGCAAAACAATTTAAAACAGTAACAAATATGAAAATAAAACTAAATGTGCTTTAACAAAAATCCCTAGGTTAATATTTAGAGCTTCTCACCTAGAGTTTCCTTTCTCATTCACACTCGATGCATGACTATAGCAGAGAAAGATTTTCAGCAAATCCGAAGCCACTAAGAGAGTTAAGACGCTGTCGGTCTTGATCCACGGGAAGGTAGCCGGAGTGGGAGGTGCAGATGGATGTCCGATGAGTTGCCACCTTCCGGATGGTCGTTGCTCGTCGATGATCTCAGCCAAACAATGGAGAATACGATCGACATATTCCTCGGCAGTGCCGTCAATTCCAAAGCCGGGATCGAAGAAAGGGGATCGTAAGATGTCCACTAGACCTTGGTGATTGTAGACAAACCCATGGTCAACCTCCGGATCGGCCCTACATGGAATTTAATCCGTGGTGGTGCTTGATGTAGGGGAGGAGAAGGGTGAGAGGTGGACGGCCCAAAGGTGGGAGCTTGGGAAGAAGTTAGCTCAGATTTGGCGGGGAGTAATGGAGGGAAAATAGGTTAAGTGTTCCCTTAATTAATCCTCCTAATTGGGAATGATTAATGGGAGATGGGGGAGAGAGGGGCGGCGGGTAGGAGAGAGGGGCCGGCAGATTGATGAGGTGGAGGGGTTAGGGGAGGGGAGTTTAATGCTTGCCTAAATAAGGATCTCAAATTAAGGAAAAGAAATTAAATCAAATTCAATTTAAATTTGATTTGGAGTTGATTTAGGGGACTCTCCTCAAATAGATGTTCTACATTGAGACTTTCTCCCCTAAGGCTTGGCTTAATTATGTTTGTCTTCTTCTCTTTGTTTGAATTAATTAATAAAGGACAATATTGCAAATGGATGTGAACAATGTGTTTTTTTTTTTTTTCTATGGGTATCTCATCAAGGCTATCTATATTGAGCGATTTCTCGGGTTTGTTGCTCAAGGTGAGACAAATAAATGTAAGCTTTACAAAGCTATGAGTCAAAACAAAAACCTTATGTATGATTGGATAAATTCTAAGAGGTTTTTGTTGGCGTTGGACTACAAATTAGTATTACTGATCATTGTTTCTTTATTTAACACACTTAGCATAATGATTCATGTTGTCTATATTAATGAAATTCTTCTCATTGGAAGTAATACTTTGGACATTACTAAAATAAAGTACTATCTTTATAAGCTGTCTATAAACAAAGATGTTGGGCACAAAATATTTTATTGATATTGAGTTTTGCAAATAATAAAGATAGGTGATGTTTCTCACTCATAAAGAAACTACGACATAACTTTTTGAGAAAAAAAACAGCTTCTTAGACATAAGAATGCTATCTATCCAATGGATATTCCACAAATCTCTTAGAATACTTGAAGATGGATTTAGAAATTCTTTAATGCTGATAATTGCTAAAAGATAGAGGGTTGAACCCTATGAGGAGAGGGAATCAACCTCTTGTAGACATTGGCGAGAAATAACAGCTTCTTGTACAAATATGTAAGTTTATTTGTTTGGCTTGCAACAATCAGTGATATTGGAAATTATAGTTTGATCATTCTCTCATTATTTGATATTTCCTCTTGCATAATGATTCTTCTTTTGTGTGTTGATGACATCCTTCTTATTGGAAGTGATTTTGGGCATTACTAAGATAAATTATTATCTTTAGAAATGTCTATAATCAAAGATCATTTAAAATATTTTCATCGCATTTAGTTTGCAAATAACAAAGATGGTGGTTCTCTATCACAAAGCAAATATGCCATAAATGTTTTTGATGAAAACAAATCTTCTTAGGCGCAAGCAAGTTATCTCTCTTAGCGATACTCCACAAATATCTCAAAAAACTTGAGGGTGAATTTAGAAATTCTTCAATGTTGATGATTGTAGAAAGATTTATGAGGGTTGAACCCCATCGAGGAGCAGAGAGTCAACATTTTCTAGACCCTGGCAAGCAATAGTAGCTTCGTGTGCAAAGATGCATTTTTATTAGTTTGGCTTGCAATAATCAACTATGGTGGGAACACTTCTCAACCACAATCTTGGCTAAAATGTTGATGTGAACATCCTTGCAATGTTGTAGCCGAGGTTGTAATATCCCAAACTCTTAATTATCGAGAAATTGTCTGTTTGGCCTAAAAGTCTCACAGTTTTGTCTTGTTGGTGTAACTTCCCAATAGGCCACCTATCCCTGAATTGCTCTGGGATGAACATGCTTAACTGCGGAGTTTCTTAATGAAATTTCAACCATTACACCAAAAGGCGCCTCGATGTTTATGAATTTAGCTTTTTTTACTTAAGAGGTTTCATAGAGGTTGTCTCCCAGCTTTGATTTGCTCCTTATAGATGTGTCAGGACTCATTTTTTGTGATGTTGTCTTGGTGATATATCATTATTCAGTAGAGAGAGCTTACAGAGTTATGGTCTAGGTTGCTAAAAAATTGGGTGTTAAGGCCCTTGCCTGTTGATGATCATTGAATATCATGATTATTGGTTGATGATAATGAGAACATTTATTAGCAAGGATGCTAAACTGTTACATGCTAGAGGTCATGTCAGTGGAGTGAGTTTTCCATCACCTTAGCTTTAAACAACATCCCACACCCAGTCAAACTAGTGAACACCCTTCCTCAGACTTGGAGATTGTGTAAAAAATAATGAACCTAGGCTGTTGCTTGTATTCTTCGTGTTGGTGATGTGATAAGATTTAGTATTGGGACTCCATCCAGAAGGCGACATGATTTAGAAGAGATGGTCGAACTATGCAAAAGGGTTGTAGAGGCAACTTAGCATAGTTAGGACAATCACCTTCTTAGAAGGGAATGTAGCATGACGGCGAAATTTTTAAAAGGATCATATTTCACGTAAGATTTAGGAGAAGGAATGTGATATAATTTTAATTTAAAAAGGATAAAAAATGCAAAGTGGGAGGGCATTTTGCAGAAAACGTGAAGCAGAGGTGTGTTTTGGAAGAAAACGCAAAGTATTGCGTTTTATGAAGAAAACGTGAAGTGTGTTCATATTTTCTTCTTAAAATAATTTTTTTCCCCAAAACATTGAATGCATAGAGAGAGAGAGAGAGAGGTGGAGAGGGAGGTACAGAGAGTTTGTTAGTTTTAATATTTAAATAAAATTATTTTAAACTTATTTTTAAAACAAAATTTCATGTTTTTAACTTATTTTAATATTTAAATAAAATTATTTTATTTTTGTTTTAAAAATAGCTTAAAATAAGTTAAAAATATGAAAATTTGTTTTAAAAATAAGTTTAAAATAATTTTATTTAAATATTAAAAATAACAAACTCTCTATATCTCTCTCTCTGCCTCTCTCAGTCTCTCTCTCTCTCTACATTCAATGTTTTGGGGAAAAAAATTGTTTTAAGAAGAAAATGTGAACACACTTCACGTTTTCTTCTTAAAACGCAATACTTCTTTGCATTTTCTTCCAAAACACACCTCTGCTTCGCGTTTTCTGCAAAACGCCCTCCCACTTTGCATTTTTTATCCTTTTTAAATTAAATTTATATCACGCTCCTCCTAAATCCTACATGAAATATGATTCTTTTAAAAATTTTGTCTAGCATGGCCTTGAGACAACGGACACAACGGGACAAAAAGATAGACATTTTGAGTGGTTTCATTTGCTGAGTTGTGTGAATGTAAAGTTGCACTATTAGCTACTAATTTACATCATATCATGTTGATGTTGCATGTGCTTATAAGCCTTCATTATTTAAATGAATGTATATTTTGATGTGACAACAGGTAGCGGAGACTGTTGTATTGTACATAAGGTTTTCTCAGGTATCTTGAGATCAGATGTTACTTGTACCATGTGTGGCTACACATCAACGACATATGACCCTTGCATGGACATCTCATTGGACTTAGATTACAGCAACGATTCTCTAAAAAGTGCTAGTTCAAATTCTCATGTCTGCAATGGAGAAAGTGATTATTTTGTCCTAACTCAGAAGTATGGAATGTCTACACTCCTGGGCTGTTTGGAGCACTTCACAAGGCCAGAGAGATTGGGTTCTGATCAAAAATTATTTTGTCAACATTGTCAAGTGAAGCAAGAATCTATAAAACAGTTGTCTATCAGAAAACTTCCTCTAGTTGCTTGCTTTCACATTAAAAGGTTTGAACATTCCCTGCAGAGAAACATGGCAAAGAAGATTGATCGTTATGTGCAGTTTCCATTCTACTTAGACATGGTGCCCTTCCTTTCCTCTTCCATCCTAAGAAGTCGCTTTGGAAATCGTATATTTAGTTTTACTGATGGAGATTCAGATGCAGATATGGAGTTAACTTCAGAGTTTGAAATATTTGCAGTAATTACGCATAGTGGTAAATTAGACTCTGGACATTACACAACATACTTGCGACAAAATAATCAATGGTACAAATGTGATGATTCATGGATCACTCTTGTAAGTGAGAATACTGTGCGGGCATCACAGGCATACATGCTATTCTATGTGCAGAAGATTCTTCACTAAAAGGAAAGTGAAAAAAGTGTTTGCCTCTTGATTTTTGTATGGAATCCTGAGAGATAAAGTCAAGTTTAAGTGTGAGATTGTCATGGTTTTTTTTCCATACTTCTTATTTACCTGCCATCCTGGCATAGAGTATGCTTTTTAGGATATTTGCATCTTGGAAGCTTTGAAGTGCTTTTGCTTCAGCAGGGTGCCTTAACCTATGAGTTACTTCTTGATGATTAATGATGAAATATTAAATCACTGACATTTATCACATACATTGGGGAGTAGGTGTATCTTTGAATTCAAGAGATTAAGGAAGACCCAACTTTTTTGAGGTATTCCTTTCAGAATGGAAAACCTTCTGTAATAGAGGCACAGGTACAATTTCTTTGAGAAACTTTATAGTTATTTATGGTCAAATTGGATGTGCTATTTGTACCTATACATCAAGGTTTTGAATTCTTTCAGTGTGTACACTGGTTTTTCAATATGACAGTGCTTGCTTTTTGGTAGCTTATTTGAAGGCATTCTTCTATGGTGGAAGCAATAATCTATCAGCTTTGCTTGTTTTATTATCGTTTTTTTTATTGTTGTTATCATCATCTTCGTCATAAATCTTATCCCAATTATTGGAGCTAGTTCTAAGTGTCCTTATTTACTGGACATTTGGGACGCTCACATCAGTTGTATATGTCAGTTGATTTTTCTTCACTTTTGAACTCTTCTATCATGTCAGGCACCGCATTACATACCTCAAGAAATTATGCCAAGCTTGCTGTTAGACCTTAACTTTTACCAATCAAATTTTTGCCTTGTCTTAAAAGACTGCCAGATTACGGCACAAATAAGTTTCAAAGGAAAAAAAAAGATTCAAAAGATTACAGCACAAACAAATGAAACAAATAAGATACAACTTGTAACATAGTTATGCCAGATTGATATTCCTCTTCTTTTTATATCATTTCTCTAATTACGTCTCTCTTAACTTTACATTTATGAACATTGTGTTTTTCATCTATGACTGTCAATATTAGATTATTTTTTTTTGTATGTCATTACTTTGTACATTCTAGTTTGAGAAAAAGTCTAAAATAGAACCTTGACTATTTATATGTGGCCAATTTAGTTCCAAAGTATCATATTTCTTCAATTTAGTCCCTTAATTTTGCAGTTGCAAATTGATCCCTTAGATATAAATTGATGGAAATTAGGATATAAAATTGATCATAATTTAGCCCTTCAAATTTACAAAATTGTACCCAATTTAGTCTCTATGGGACTATTTGGGATGATTTTTGTAAAGTTTAAGGATTAAATTAGTGAAATTAACTTAGGGCTAAATTGGCCACATAAGAACAACCAAGGTTCTATTTTGAACTTTAATCCTTTCTAGTCTATTTTGAATTTTTATCCTTTCTAGTCTATATACAATTGTATTACTTTATTAATTTAATCATTACATGTCTTCACATGTCACTTATTGTACTACCAATCACTTGGTTGGTTGATATTTCCTTTGATATCTAAAGTGGAAGTCTAAGGTTTGAATTCTTCCAAAAAGGAAAAGAAAAAAGAATAACCTATACGTGTGAACTTTAGAAGCATTAACAACAATAAAATCTCAAAAGGCGCTAGATGGTGATCGAGAAAGACAAAGCAAGTACTATTGTAACCCATGCAATATCCTATACTAATTCTCGGAGGATTATTGGGTTACGAACTTCTTCAATTTTGTGATTTAAAATGTGATGGACTGGCCGATTTGATTGAGAGAGAATTAGGAAGTTTCCTAATCAAGAGGGAGCAGTTTCTTAATCAATGGGGAATTATTTAGGAAAGTTTTAATTATAATTGAGAGGGAATTATTTAGGGCAAGAGATCTAATTTGAATTCAAATGTAAGAGAAAATGATTTAGGGAAAGGGGGCTGATTTGAGAGGTAATTAGGGGAGCCTATTTAAGGCTAACAACGGGTACTTTCAGGATTATATTTTAAGTTTGTTAAAGTTAGTTTTACTCTTAGGTTGAATGGGCTATAGCCGGCGGCTAAAGATTTGGGAGAGTTGCATCTTCCTCTCCAATTGAAGATCCAACTATATCTTGATATTTTCTTTCATATATCTTGCTATAAAAATAGTTTTGGTGTGTTCTTCTTCCTAATTTCTTATTATTGTTCATTGATTTCGGGAAAATTGTATTCACTTCCTGTCAAATTGGTATCATAGTACTTTTTTCATACCTATGGCGGCAAGGAAAGTTGATGCCTTGGAAGAGCATCTTAAAGGAAATGTTGGCCAACTCGAATCGGCGTTTGAGGACAGAATGTCATCAATGGAGAGAAATTTTTCAACCTAGAAGGAATGATAAAGAAGGCGTTGGATCTTCACGTCAAAGGACATTATTAGCATTAACAACATTCAATTCCTATCAAGCAGAACTGTCAACAAACCATGAACAAATTTGCTAGAGTAGCTGAATTTGATGCAAAATTTTTTATAATTAATTCTACTTATACCAGGCAAGAAAACTAGAACTATAGATGAAACAAAGTACTGGAAACAAGGTATTGATGCTAAAATAACGGTACTAAAGAAAAAAGACAAGCTACTAAAATAGGAAAGCTATGAGCACTAATACAAACAAAATCATAGTAAACTATTAAAAGCTAGGGTAAAAAGCACTGATGTTAGGTGGTAGGATGTGTAACTACTATAAAGCTAGCCTAATAGGCAACTACTAGCTAAAGCAGGGTCAATCCCAGTTAAATTAATGCACACAACCTTCTAAAGGGAGTTATAAACTCTCTTAAGGGGAGCAACAAATCCTTTAAAGGGGAGAAATCATCTCCATTCTAAACAAACTAAGGGAAGCTTCTAATTGAAGCATACGAGCTACTTCTAATAAAAGTAATAAGACCTACTTAAATGCAAAATTACATGTCTACTACTAAAGCCCAGCTAAACGAAATCCCCCAAACTCAAATATTGGGCCACCTCTAGTAGAGGCCGTAAGTCTCACTTTAATTAGGGTGTTAGAGAAAATTTTTCAAGAACAAATAACACATCCCTGATAACCTTGACAACCTCTAATAGAGGCCGTAAGACCTGCTATATAGGCTACTTTCAATAAAAGCAATAAGACCTAACCTTTTAGACCCTATATGCCACATTTAAATGCAGAAGTTGTAAAACCTGCCAAAATAGTTAGACATATTCCAAATGAAGTTATAAGACATGCTATTTGAGAGATTTCTAAGGGATTCCTGAACTCTCAGTTAAACCTGCAGGCTACTTCCAAGGGAAGCCGTAAGATTCGCTACACGAGCTACTTTTAATAAAAACTATAAGCCCCAACCTCAAATCTAAATCAAACAACTGGGTAACTTCTAAATGAAGTCATAAATCTCAAACTAAATTGAATACTGGGTATTCTAACATATGTAAACCTCAAACCATAATAAAATTAAAATCCACACCTATTCACTTTAGTTTACTCAAGATCCCTGAGAGGAGGCAACTCATGGATGCTAATTAAATTCCCTGGACACTACGATCAACGATTGTTAGTGTTAATAGATTGAAACCTGCGGTATTCCTGGGATGACGGAACCATGGGATCTTGATCCGGTCTACCTTTATCCCCCACAACCAAAATTTAAAAATATTGCATGTCTAAACATTGGTTCATCCTTAATCGAGAGTTATCTTCTACGCGTTAAGAAGGATAATTAACCATGAGGGTTTGCACTCATTGAAAGTGGAATCTCAGAACTAAATAAGCCCTGATGTCGATCTTCGGGAGAAATCTGGTTAATTTAAATTCTAACCTAATTGGAGGAAAATGAGATCTTAAGCTTGTGAAAGCGGGATTCATGCCGTAGTGTCATCTTTTTCTCAGTGAACATGCTGTTATTCTAATCTTTTGGCATATATATATATATATATATATATATATATATATATATATATATATATATATATATATTTTTTTTTTTCCTTGTTCCTCATATTTGCAATTAGTCAGAAATATTATTGCAATAATCAATTTCTTTGATTATGTTTTGTGTAATGAGGACTTACTGGTTATCAGATATGTTTTGTTACCTGAATATGCTTCTGCGTTGAAAAAAATTGTAACAACTCAAGTAATCGTGGAAAAATTTGCAAGAAAAAAAAAGGCTTATTTTTTTGGTAAGAAAAGCCATTTCTCAAGTTCATGTCTGATCAGTTGGCCCCTCTCTTTCCTACCTTTGCAAGTATATGCGAGACAATCCTCTTAAAGTTTGGAAATTTATTGGGTTAAAGGATAAACATGTTTAAAGCCTTTACAGCTTTTTGTTGATAGAACTTTATTTTTTAGACTTAGGCTCATTTTGGATCATTTTTTTTAAATGTTTAGTGTATTTTTTAACTTATTTATTTATTATTTTTAAAATTTAATCAAGATTTTTAAAAATACTCAAAACTCTTTTTGGTGTTTTAAGCATTTTTAAAATAATTATAACCATCGACTGCTGTTGGATGCTATCGTCTACCTTTACCACCATTGCAGAAATCAATTTGTTTGATACTCAATAAAAATAAAAAATAATATAGTTTTGATATCAACTATGTAGTATTTCATGTCAAAACATAAAAAAAATAAAATATAAAGAAAACATAAAAAAAGTGATCCCAAATAGACTCTTAATTTCTATTCAACTGTGAGACATAGGTTAATTAGTTGTACAGGTTTTTGAACCTTTTGCTTAAATTTTATGAGTGTCTTTAAGAATGTATCGTTTGAAACTTAGGATGGCATGAAAATCCCCGCAAGGTTCACATTCCAATTAATCTTTACAAGATTCATATGCTCCTGGTGTTTGGGAATGCAATGGTCGATGTTCTGTACAAATTAAAGTCATGAAGTGTATAGGTTAACCGACTTAACGGTGGAGCCACTTCGCTCAGTGGTAAACTCAACAAGCTTCCAGTATAGCTATTTATTTTACCGTTGCACACTTTTTATTTATTTATTGATTTTACTTTGATTCATTGCCTGCTAAATTTTGATTTTTCTTATAAATTTATCGATTATCATAATTTTTAAAAATTATTATTCCTATTAATTTTACCATAGCCATGTTTCACATTCATATCTGAAACTTGCTTAGATTGTGTAAAGCTATATTGTAGTGAACCTTTCAAACATTATGTTCTAAGCTCCCGCATGACTCCTTAAAGGTTGAATTTGTTAGAATAATTAAATATATTAATTATGCGAGATCTTAGCTTTTAATGATTTATATAATAGATTAGATACTAAGGAGGGAGAAAGATATATGTATAAGCTAGCCAAACAAAGAGATAGGAGTAGTAAGGATTTAATTCAAGTGAAGTGTATTAAGGATGAAGATCAAAAAGTACTTTTCTTAGAAGATGATATTCAACAAAGGTGGATGAGATATTTTGATAAATTTTTTAATGAAGATTGTAGGAATACAATTGACTTTAGTGACCTTAGCATCCTAAATGAAAATAAAGATTTCTGTTTTTATCGGCGTATTAGTAAAACCGAAGTTAGAGAGGCTTTAAAGAAAATGAAGTGTGGAAAAGCTGTTGGACCTGATGATATCCCAATAGAGATGTGGAAATGCTTAGGAGATGAAGGAATTTCTTGGCTAACTAAACTTTTTAATAATATTTTGAAGACTAAAAAGATGCCAGATGCGTGGAGAATGAGTGTATTGATTCCTATTTATAAGAATAAAGGTGATGCACAAGATTGTGCGAATTATAGAGGAATTAAGTTAATGTGTCACACTTTAAAACTATGGGAGCGAGTTATGGAGCGTAGGCTGCGGCGTGATACTAATGTTTCTCAAAATCAATTTGGATTCATGCCTGGTAGGTCTACTATGGAAGCCATACATTTATTGAGAGGTTTGATGGAGAAATATAGGGAGAATAAGGAGGATCTACATATGATATTTATTGATTTAGAGAAAGCATATGATAAAGTTCCAAGAGAAGTGCTATGGAGAGTTCTTGAAAAGAAAGGAGTTAATAATGCTTATATTCAAATCATTAAAGATATGTATGAAGGAGCTACTACTTGTGTTCAAACACAAGGTGGTTTGACCAAGTATTTCCCTATTTCGGTTGGATTACATCAAGGATCAGCTTTAAGCCCATATCTTTTCGCGCTCACTAGACATTTACAAGAGGATGTACCCTGGTGTATGCTTTTTGCTGATGATATTCTTCTTGTTGACAAGACTAAAGAGGGAGTTGAAGGTAAACTTGAAGTCTGGAGATCAACCTTAGAGTCTAAAGGTTTTCGCTTGAGTAGATCTAAAACTGAATATATGGAGTGTAATTTTAGCAGTAATAGACCTAGTGAGGGGATTGTGACTTTGGGCGATCAAGTCATTAATAAGAGTACACGTTTTAGATATCTTGGATCTATTGTTCAGAGTGATGGTGAAATAGATGGGGATGTTATCAGTAGAATTCAAGTTGGATGGTTGAAGTGGAGGAATGCATCGGGCTTGTTGTGTGATAGAAAAGTCCCCCTTAAACTTAAGGGAAAATTCTATAAGATGGTGGTGAGACCTGCAATGCTTTATGGTGCAGAATGTTGGCCATTAAAAGAGAAGCACAATACTAAGTTATGTGTTGCGGAGATGAGGATGCTTAGGTGGATGAGTGGATTTACTCTTAGAGACAGGATACGAAATGAGCATATACGTGAAAAGGTTGGAGTAGCTCCAGTGGAGGATAAGATTAGAGAGAGTCGCCTTAGATGGTTTGGTCACATAAAACGGCGGCCTTCCGATGACCCAGTTAGGAAAGTAGAGGTATTAGATTTGACTTATGTTAAGAAAGGTAGAGGTAGACCTAAAAAGACTTGGTTAGAAAATATTAGAAATGATCTTTCTCTATTAGATTTAAACGAGAATTTGACTTTGAACCGGACACAATGGAGAAAAAGGATTCATGTGGCCGACCCCACGTAGTGGGACAAAGGCTTGTTATTATTGTTGTTGTTGTTGTATAATCGTAATAATTATTTAAGTATATATATTTAATTATATAAACCATTAAGTGGCCCACATAATTAATTAATGATTTAACTATTTATATTTAAATCCTATTGGTAAAGAAGAGAATTTGATCAATCGTTTATGGACCGTTTGATCAAATAACTCCTATGAGCGGTTATTATAACTACTCCGCAGGAAATAACTACCGGTCCTCTCTCTCTCTTGATAAGAGTTAGTTTGCTCTATAGAGAATTAACTCATGAAAGAAGAAAGTGAAAGGGAAAAGGGAGAGAAACCATAGTTTGGAATTTATCGAATTCAACATGAATAAAGGTATGTTTTTCATTTGATTAAAATCTTGTGAAAATTATCTTGTTTAAGATCTTGTGGCTTTAAGACTTATGTAAATTTATATTTCATTTCGATTTCCTTTACATAATTATGATGCAAGTTCTTGCAAGAGTTAGAGAACTTGATCATGCAAGAAGAGTTCTTATAAATGTAAAGAACTATTTAAGGATTACATCTGGTATCAGAGCATAGTTGAAAACTTGTGATTTTTCGTTAAAGGTTTTCTTTATTTTCTTCTACGTTTCTTTCTAATGAAATCAAGTTCATATAATTTATTATCGATTTCAATTAACGCATTAATTATCGAATCATACATCGTCATGATTTATTCATGGCATATTAATTACGTTTATACTTTATTTTCTGACATACATTATGTTATTTGTTTTATTATGAATGGATTTGTCATATGAAAGCTAATGATGTAAATTCGTTTTTGCCTTTAAGGATATTTTTTCCTTACATGCAATTTGTATATTAAGTAATTTTTTTTATATTTCATTTGAAATAATTATTGTCATAATTATTTAATTTGATGTTTATATCAAGCATAGTTTATTAATCACCAAAGTGGTCGAACTAGAAAGTTTCATAAATATCAATTAAATAATATTTAATTGCTAGTGAGTATGTGATGCTATTAACAGAATGAAATGATGATTTTATAAATTTTTATTATGAGTAATTAAAATTCAATAGCTACAAAATATTTAAGGATCGCCCAAAGGTTGATTAGTTATTTTGTACTGTTGGATATAAATGTGATAAATTATCATACTTAATTAAATATATTTAGTATATCCAAAGATGACAAATATATTTAATTAGAGTATGTATAATTATCAATTATGAGAATTTTAATTTGAGCATCAATTATGATTATTGTTGTATATTGTAGTATCACCCAAAGGAGAACTTTAATATGCATTTTATTGATTAACTGCATGTTATCTGAATCTGTTTTATGCTTTTTGAATTTAATATTCAAATCATCGATATGTGAGAGTATTATATTTTTTGTTTTGCAGCATCTAATTCTGTTATTCTTCATTCGCAAGCTTCTATATTGTAAAGTTCAATGGGCTTAATTATTCTAAATGGAGTGAACAAATTCAGTTCCATTTAAGAGTTTTGGATCTGAATTTTGCACTACTTAATGATAAGCTTACTCTATTACTGATACAAGCAGTGTTGAACAAAAATCTTTTCATGAAGTTTGGAAAAGATCGAATAGACTAAGCTTAATGTTTATGCGAATGACTGTAGCAGACATTATTAAACCAACCATTCCAAAGACTGATAATGCTAAGGAATTTATAAAGTTTGTGGAAAATATATCTCAATCCGAGTCTGCTGATAAGTCACGTGCTGGGACATTAATGGGTATGCTAACCACCATGAAATTTGATGGTTCTCGTACTATTTATGAGCACATTACTGAAATGACTAATATAGCAGCAAGATTGAATACCATGGGAATGAAAGTGAGTGAAAGCTTCCTTGTACAGTTTATTATAAACTCATTGCCTCCTAAATATGGTCCATTCCAAATTAATTATAATATAATTAAGGATAAATAAAATGTGACCAAATTACAGAGTATGCTTATTCAGGAGGAATCAAGGCTTAAGAAACAAGGAATTCACTCAATTAATCTCGTGGGTTAACCAGATTTTAAAAGAAAATCAGGAAAAAAGAATTCAAAGGGCAATAAAGGACACCTAAAGCCTAATGTATCATCTGTCCAAATTTAAAATAAGGAGCCAAAAAATGATAGATGTCATTTATGTCATAAGTGTGGACACTATCAAAAAGATTGCCTAAAACGTAAGGCTTTCTTGGAAAAGAAAGATAAGCCTAATGTTTTTGTATGTTTCGAATCAAATTTGGCTGAAGTTCCTTATAATACTCGGTGAATTGATTCTGGTTGTACCACTCATGTTTCAAATGTGATGCAGGAATTTCTTACGACCCAAATCATAAAGCCAAATGAAAAGTTTGTCTTCATGGGAAATAGAGTCAAAGCTCCAGTTGAAGCCATTGGAACATATCGTTGATTTTAGATACTGGATATCATTTAGATCTTTTTCAAACTCTTTATGTACCTTCTGTTTCTAGAAATTTAGTTTCTTTATCAAAACTTAACACAGCTGGTTATTGTTTTAAGTTTAGAAGTGGATGTTTCATTTTATTTAAATGTAATCAACTTATTGGTTCTGGTGTGCTTTGTGATGATTTATATAAATTAAGATTGGATAATTTATTTGCTTAGACTTTATTAACCTTGCATCATAATGTTGGAATAAAACGTGATTTAATGAATGAAAATTCTGCTTACTTGTGGCATAAATGTTTGGGTCATATATCCAAAGAAAGAATATAAAGATTAGTGAGGAATGAAATCCTTCCTGATTTGTATTTTTGTGGATTGTATTAAAGGAAAATTTATAAAACACACAATTAAGAAAGTAGCCACAAGAAGCACACAACTTTTTGAAATCATACACACTGACATATGTGGACCTTTTGATGTGCCTTCTTTTAGTGGAAAAAAATATTTTATTATCTTTATTGATGATTTTTCACATTATGGTTATGTCTATTTGTTGCATGAAAAATTTCAATCAGTAGACATCCTTGAGGTGTTTATTAATGAGATTGAAAGACAATTAGATAAGAAAGTGAAAATCATTAGATCTGATAGAGGTGGTAAATTTTATGGAAGGTATGATGAATCTGGACAGTGCCCTGGTCCATTTGTTAAATTCCTTAAAAGGCATGGCATTTGTGCTCAATACACAATGCCTAGCACACCACAACAAAATGGTGTTGCAGAAAAACGCAATCGTACTTTAATGGATATGGTTAGATGTATGTTAAGTTATTCTTCTTTATCCTTATCATTGTGGATGCATGCTTTAAAAACCGCTATGTATTTGTTAAACAGGGTTCCTAGTAAGGCAGTTTCAAAAATTCCTTTTGAACTGTGGATAGGAAAGAAACCTAGTTTAAGGCACCTGCATGTTTGGGGTTGCCCAGCGGAAATAAAAATTTATAATCCACATGAAAAGAAATTAGATTCTAGAACAACCAGTGATTTTTTCATTGGTTATCCAGAAAAATCTAAAGGGTATAGATTTTATTGTCTTAATCATAGTACGAAAATTATTGAAACTGGAAATGCTAGGTTCATTGAGAATGGTGAAATTAGTGGGAGTATAGATCCTCGTGATGTAGAGGTTCAAGAAGTTAGGGTGAAAATTTTTTTTCCCATCACTTCTAATAAAGTTGTTATTCCTATAATTGTTGAAAAGTTTGATAATATATAGGATGAGCAAATGAATGATAATACATCCCAAAATAAAGTTGTCACCAATGAACCTATAATTGATGAACCACAAGAAGTAGCATTAAGAAGATCTGCTATTTCGAATGATTATATGGTTTATCTATAAGAGTCAGATTTTGACTTAGGAATTGATGATTATCCAATTTCATTTTCACAAGCCATAGAAAGTGTGAATTCTAATAAGTGGTTAGATGCTATAAAAGAAGAGTTAAAATCAATGGATCATAATAAAGTCTGGGACATCGTTGAATTGCTTGAAGGTTCCAAAAGAGTTGGGTGTAAGTGGGTCTTTAAGATCAAGCGTGACTCTAAAGGCAATATTGAACGGTATAAGACTAGACTTGTTGCTAAAGAATTTACTCAGAAAGATGGTATTGACTACAAGGAGACCTTCTATCCAGTTTCTAAGGACTTATTAAGAATTATTATGGCGATAGTAGCTCATTATAATTTAGAGTTACATCGAATGGATGTGAAAATAGCCTTTCTAAATGGGGATTTAGAGGAAGAAGTTTATATGGATCAACCTGAGGGTTTTTCAGTTAAAGGAAAGAAATACATGGTGTGTAAACTTAAGAAGTCAATATACGGATTTAAACAAGCTTCCCGATAATGGTATTTTAAGTTTAACAATACTATCACTTTCTTTGGATTTAAAGAAATCACTATTGATCGGTGTATATATCTAAAGGTTAGTGGGAGCAAGTTTATATTTTTGATTTTGTATGTTGATGATATTTTGCTTGCTACTAATGATCTTGGTTTATTACATGAAACCAAGAAATTTCTCTCAAACAACTTTGAAATGAAAGATATGGGTGAGGCATCATATGTGATAAGAGTTGAAATATTTCGTGAAAGATCACAAGGAATATTAGGATTGTCTCAGAAAGCCTATATTAATAAAATTTTTGAAAGATTTAAGATGGAAAAATGCTCAGCAAGCATTGTTCCAATTCAGAAAGGAGATAAATTGAGCTTTATGTAATGCCCAAAGAATGAATTAGAACATAAAGAAATGGAACAAATTCCTTATGCATCTATTGTTGGAAGTTTAATATATGCTCAGACTTGTACTAGACCAGATATTAGTTTTGCTATTGAAATATTGGGTAGATATCAAAGTAATCCAGAACTTGATCATTGGAAAGCTGCAAAGAAGGTTTTACGATATCTACAATGAACAAAAGAATACATGCTCACTTTTAGAAAATCCGATCACCTTGAGGTGATATAGGATATTCAGATTCAGATTTTGCTGGATGTCTGGATTCCAGAAAATCCACATTTGGTTATGTGTTTCTTTTAAGTGGAGAAGCAATATCTTGTAAGAGTGCGAAACAGTTCGTCATTGCTGCATCCACAATGGAAGCTGAGTTTATGGCATGTTTTGAGGCCACAATTCAAGGATTATGGTTGCGGAATTTTATTTCAGGACTTCGAGTTGTTGACAGGATTGTCAAACCACTGAAAATTTATTGTGATAATACCGCAGCAGTTTTCTTTTCTAAGAACGACAAGTATTCAAAAGATGATAAACACATGAAATTTAAATACTTTGCCGTTAAGGAAAAAGTTCAGGAATAAAGAGTATCATTTGAGCACATTAGCACCAATTTTATGATTACGGATCAATTAACTAAAAGGTTGCCACCAAAGACATTTCATGAATATGTTGTTAGGATGGGCATTATCGAAAATCTTTATTAAGTTTATGTTTGTTTGCTCTTTATGTCTTTTGATACTTTGAGCTCTTTTATTTAGTTTCTGATAATTAGTGTATCATGTTTATTATGTTGTGTATACATGAATGTTTATGTGAATATTAATAGGATTTATCTTTTATAAAGACATTATTGTTGGACCATTATGAGTGTATTTTATTATGCTTCATATTAAGTATAAGATTAGTATTGTGATATATGAAAGGAAATGCATCGAACTAATGACGTATAACCGCCATGATCCATATTAATTTTTGTACTTAATAATGAATTCATGATTTGACCAATTTATGAAAGAGGATTTACATATTGCGCTTATGTTTATATTTATTAAATTATTAATTGAATTATAACATATGGGCCAAGTAGGAGAATGTTAGAATAATTAAATATATTAATTATGCGAGACGTCGCAATAATTATTTAAGTATATATATTTAATTATTTAAACCATTAAGTGGCCCACATACTTAATTAATTAATGATTTAATTATTTATATTTAAATCCTATTGGTCAAGAAGAGAATTTGATCAATCGTTTATGGACCGTTTGATCAAATAACTCCTATGAGCGGTTATTATAACTACTCCGCAGGAAATAACTACCGGTCCTCTCTCTCTCATGATGAGAGTTAGTTTGTTCCATAGAGAATTAACTCATGAAAGAAGAAAGTGAAAGGGAAAAGGGAGAGAAACCATAGTTTGGAATTTATCGAATTCAACATGAATCAAGGTATGTTTTTCATTTGATTAAAATCTTGTGAAAATTATCTTGTTCAAGATCTTGTGGCTTTAAGACTTATGTAAATTTATATTTCGTTTCAATTTCTTTTATATAATTATGATGCAAGTTCTTGCAAGAGTTAGAGAACTTGATTATGCAAGAGGAGTTCTTATAATTATAAAAGAACTATTTAAGGATTACAGAATTCTCTATTTTGACCCTTTAAAATTTGAACATGATGAGGACTTGCAGAAGTTTTATGACTAAGGTTTATGTAGTCCTTTGTTGGTGCTTGACCGATGATCTTGAATCGTTGTTGTCCCCCAGGGATTGAATAATAGTAATCGATACAGTAGACATCCTATCTTGGTGAAATAGGAGAAGTCTAGAATTTGCAGCATGGAAGCATAAAATCACGAGATGGACTTGTCAGAGATTTTATAATCTTGCTATCCGTGTCCATTAAAGAAAGTTTTCCAGAAGAATAGTTGACTGTCTATATTTCTGAGGTTGTGTGAAGAAACATTACGACGGAGGTTCCTTATTTTGTAGATAGAATGAGATAGAACATGAGAGTATTTTGTGTTTATGCTGGAAATTTCAGGGACTACAAATTCTATTTCCGACTTCTACTCTGTTTTCTCATATGCTGCTACAGTGGCGTAAGTATGCATATAAATCTATGACTGTTTTGTGAAGTTTCTTGAAAGAATGAATGGCAATAGCAGACGTATAAGAACAGTAGAGTAAAACAGAAAAGACTAGGTATTGTTGGAGTTTTTGAACGATGCTTATCAAATTAAATGTTGATGCTCTTTTTGTCATTTTCTTGATGTTCTACTAATAAGTTGAAGGTATTATCCATCCTCTTTGAGCTGATAATTGTTACAGGTAGCAGAATGCTAATGTTTTTGGGTCCTCTTGCCATTTTCATATGGGCTATCCTGATTATCCAACTGCAGCTCTCCGATCAGACCAAACCTGTAGTTACATGACTGAGGTATGACACAGATATTTGTTTCGAGTAAATATACATTGCCTTTTTTCACCATCTTGTTTTGCTTACAGAAATTACGTTAGATCAGTCAGACATTGTTGTCTCAACCTGAGTGCAAATTGCATTTTTTTTTTATTTTCTTCCATTGTTTTTCCTTTTCTGAAGCAGTTAGAGCTGATGTTGATGCTGGCTTTGATGGTCTATTTTCTTTGCTCATATTTAATTATTAGAATAAATGCATCATCTGTACCCTTTTATCTATAGTAGAAATCAAAATATCCATCATGATCTTGCTTATCATATAACATTTTTGTTAGAGTTTAGTTGTGGCATTTGTCTAAAAGTTGGAATTGAAATAATTTTGATTGTTTTGTGATTAAATTTAAAATTATGTGATGTCCCTTCCATAATATATGAGATCAATGTCATATAGCCAGGACCAATCCAGAAGTATGTAAGCAATGTCCATGGTAAGGGCATCACACTAATTTGAGCTCTATAGCACCCCTAATTTGTGAGAAAATAGACATTTGTTGGTGATAAGAAAAGAACTATTGTTCATCAAACTACCATTTTTTTTTTTAAGTTCATCAAACTACCATGAAAGGGATCAAGGTAGGGTTTAGGTTTGAGATTTTCTCTAGGAGCATGGGTGGAAATGATTTTCATGGCATGATCATCATTAATAACCAACGTACACTTTTTGCCATTTATAATAATAGTTTTGGAGAAAACATTTTTCCTTCTCTTTCTTTTTTACAATCAAGAATCTCACAACACCTAATTGACTTTCTTCATTCAGATCCAACTCACCATCAAAAGGTAAAAGATTTATCATATAACTCTTTGATCCCATCACCTTGATATGAATTCTAAGATCATGATTTTATCCTTACATTAATTTTGCATTGGACTAATGACAAATTTATTGGCATGTTGGCAATCATTATTATTTCATTTTGTAATGGATATGAAATCCTAAAAAATATTAAGGTACTTACCTGTATCTTTCTTTCCTAGGAGGAATTAATTGACTATGAATCACTTTTTCATGATGCATGGGACAATATTTTTGCCTTAATGTATGTTGACCTCAATAACCACTATGAGGTTGACCCGAACAAGCATGTCAAAAAATGGTGAGTGAATGATGAGATGTTGCACAAATGATGTTTGAAATACATTGACTAGAAATTAAAATCACCCTGTTTCCAGAACGAACAATGCCAGTTCGTTTGGGGCAGCGAATAATGCTTAGATAGAAATCCATATTACCCAAGGTCTCCACACGGCCAAAAAAAAAAAATTCACCCACGCGTGAGGTGATGTCACAACTTCGATTTGTGCATTATTATTATTATTATGAAATTTTAAAATATAATAAAATAACTCAAAAAAACCAATTTCTCCCCTCTTTGATCTTGTACTCCACCCACATTTTCCCCATTGCCTTGCCTCTCAAATCAATGCACACATCCTCTTCCCTTGTCTCTTGCTCTTGATCCCTCGTTCTCCCACTCTCTCTCTCTCTCTCACACACACACTCTTGCTCTCTCAATCTCGCCCTAGCTCGCCTACTGAGCCGTTGCCGCCATCTCTCTAGCACGCCCGAGTCTATGGCCTACTCAGTCACCACCATCTTGCTTTATGCCGATGGTCTTCGTCACCATCTCCCTTGTCGCTGCTACTAGTCGACCTAGTTACTGTGACCATAATCACCACCACAGAGCTCGTTGGTCTCCACCTTTTTCCTCTCTTTCTCTCTCTTTCTTTGTTTCTTTCTCTCCCTCTCTATATCTATCTGTCTCCCTCTTTCCCTCTCTTATATCTCACTTTCACCTCTCTCACTCTCACTTTTCATCTCTCCCTTTCTTCATTTCTCTATTTTTCCCTCTCTATTTTTTTCTCATTCTCCTATTCTCTTTTATTGTTTCGTCTCTCTCTTTCACTTGCTCTATCTTTCTCTCCCTATCTCTCTTTCTCTCTCTTACTATATTTGTCTCTTTCTCTTTTTCTCCTACTCTTTCTCTCTCCCTCTGCTATTTTTCCCTAAAAATAGAAAGAAAAAATAAGAAAAGAGAAAAAGAAAAAAAAAGAAAGTAGAGAATTTTTTTTGCATTTGACCTTATTGACTCATCATACACTTGTCGTCTCATTGCCATTGCCACGTGCCTGTAGATATAAGAGTAACACTTAAAATTTTCAAAATTTTGATTGCGATGGATTTAGTATGATTAGTGGAATCTATGCACTTTCTTTTTAGCACGACAAGGGAAACTAGTAGGTGATGCTCATGCTTTAGCAGATAAGCTCTGTGCACATTTTTTTTTGCATAAAAGAAACTTTCAAATTTAAATACTTTTGCACATTGTTCTAATTTGGTGGGGAAATACTATGAATTTTAAGTAGGTACACAAAAACCTATGTAAATCTTTTTTAAGTGTGGTGTGATAGAAGTTCTTCTAGTTGTGGTGTCTCATAACATCGACCATCCACTCTTTTAAGCATGGTTTGCAGTCCTAGCACCCCCGAATATGCCCCTTATGTAAGGGAGATGTTGGAAGGTTGCCCAAAGTTTTAGTGAACCAACTTGTATCAAATAAAATTAAATGAAATTTTCAAATTTAATAATGTGAATAGAAATGAAAATAAAATTACAAAGTTGTAAAAAATAAAATATCAAACACCTAATGTTATATGAATCTCATCAAATAAATTGCAAGGACCAATTTTAAACACAATTAAACACATAAATGAACTTATAAGGGACTTGTGATAAACTTAGAAGCTTGTTGCAAGTATACAACCCTCCTAACTTTTATTTAGAGTTTTCTTAAACACTCAAAACCCTTAAGAGCTTACTCAAATAGTTGAACTTTGGATGAAAATGAACTTAGAGTGAACTTCTATTTATAAATATAAAAAGCGACTTGCTATGGGAGCCTACATGAGTAAAATGCTCATCACATATGCACAAGCGATTTCAACTTTTGTGACACTCACAATCAAACCTGCTATGCAATCACAAGTGGATAGGATACGAGCAATAATAAATCCAAAGCGTGAAATTACGTGCACGTTTTAAGAATAATGCATTCATGTGAACAACTACTGCATTATACTCTTATACTTCTTAAATATATGCATTCATGTGAATAGATGCAACATCAGACCCTATACATCTCAAATAATCTCATTCATGTGAAGAGCTATTACATCAAACCCTTATATATCTCAAATAGTCATGTTCACATAAACATTTGCTGTGTTAGTGTTACGCCTAGCAGGAGGGGCAGAAGCCTTCCGCCCGGTTCAAAGGAGCCAAACCCAGCAGGAAATAGGGAGGGGGGTTCGACCCCCCTTCTGGGACCCAGAAAAGATTTAATTCCATATATACGAAGGAGAAATAGAGGGAGAGATAATCAGGAAGGTTTTAATTAAAATTGGGGGAAATTAATTAGGGAAAAGGATCCAAATTGAATGCAAATTGGGGAGGGAATCAAGTAAGGAAAGGGGCTGATTTAGGAGGGAATTGGGGGAGCTTATTTAGGCTAACCTTGTTGTATTTTCAAGGTATGCATGATTTGTGTTTATTGTAGTTCTTTTCTTTGAGGGCTTCTTAGCGGCATCTAGGTTGTTTGTGAGAGCCAATCTACCTATCTTATCGTAGATCACCTGTATCTTTTTTCGTATTGAAGTGATAATACAAAATCAGCCATTATTTCTAGTATTCTTGCAATTTTCTACTATTTCTTTCGTTGTTTTTACTTTCAAGGCATATTAAATTGGTATCAGAGCGATGTAAATGACAGCAAAGAAGATGAATGCGTTGGAAGGCAAGATGGAACAACTCAAGGCCGGAATGGAGGAAGGACATTCTGGTGTGGAAGGAAGGCTCTCATCCATAGAGAACCGCTTTAAAAACTTGGAAGATATGATGAAGAAGATGATCGAAATGCAGTCAAAAGCCTCATCGGCGGTTCCTAGGGTTGAACCGAAGGGAAAGGAAATGCCGGGAGATGATGATGAAGTGGATAGTGTTTTCCCTCAAGGACCACTACGGGGGGCTCCGATAGTGGGTGGATCGGGCTATTCCGAAGGAAGGGTAGCAAGAAGGGGGGAGGCTTTGGGAGACCACCCAGGCATGGTGAGAGGTGGGCCGGAGGAGGTAATGGCTGGGCGGAGCCATGGGATCCAAATCAAACAAGGGAGGAAGGGAGTGAATCGTACCATCATTACACAGGAGGCACTAATGGAGGGAGAAGCCATTGGAGTATACATGTGAGATCAAGGAAGTTAAAAATGCCAATTTTTAAAGGGGAAGATGCTCAGGGTTGGGTGTATCGGGTAGAGCGTTACTATGTTATCAACGGGCTGATTGAAGGGAAAAATCTCATGGCAACAGGGCTATGTTTGGATTGAAAGCTCTAGCTTGGTTCCAATGGAGGGATGCTAGGTATTCGATCTATTCATGTAGGGAGTTTAAGGAGTGTTATTTGGAATATTTCCGTTCCATTCAAGAAGGAGACCTTTACGAGCAGTTCTATGCTTAACTCAAGAGAACAGTCATGGAGTATCGGGAGAAGTTTGAGCTACTATCGGGAAGGGTTGGAGGGGAATTTTTAAGCAAGGGTTGGAAGGGAATTTCATGAAAGGACTTAGGGAAGACATACGAGCAGAGCACAGGGTGTTGAGACCTAGAGTGCTGAGAGAAACAATGGAGCTTGCTCAGAGGGTGGAAGAAAAAATATCAGAGGAGAAGGCCAGTTGGAACAACACCATGAGAGGGGCTTGTAAGAATACCTCTACGACACTGATATCGAGGACTCAAACAGTATCATTTAAGAGGGAAGCACCGAAGGAGAAAAGCATTGGAGTTTGTCCTGGTGGCAATTTCAAGCACCTTACAGAAGCAAAGGTGCGGGATAGGCGGGCAAAAGAGTTATGCTTCAGATTTGATGAGAGATTTACACCTGGACACAGGTGTAAGAATCGAGCCCTTCAGGTCTTGATGGTCTGCGAGGGAGAGGAGGAGAGCGGGGACGAGCTGGAGGAGATCGTAGAGGAAACAACACATTTACATTTGGACATGGCAGAGGTGTCCTTGAACTCCGTGATGAGATTCACTCCAAATCACACCATGAAGGTGAGAGTACAAATCGGGGAACAGCCACTAGTGGTCTTAGTAGATAGTAGGGCTACCCATAGCTTCATCTCCAATCGGGTTATGGACTAGTTGGAATTGAAGTTGGTGGATACATGGAGCTTTGGAGTCAGGAAAGACGGAGAGAAGTAGGAGAATTTGCAGGAGGCTAGTCTTGGCACTCCAAGGTATACATATAGTAGAGAATGTTCACCCATTGGATTTGGGAAGCATTAACATGATCCTAGGGATGAAGTGGTTACAGAAGATCAGGAAGACAAAGGTGGACTGGAAGTCCTTAACTATGGAGATTCAAGTAGAGGGGAAAAGGTGGTGCTGTGAGGAGATGTCAACCTATGTAGAACCATGATTTTGCTCAAAACCATGGCAAGGTGATACAGGGAGAAGGATTGAGCTAATTGGTGGAGCTGCAGAGCCTGAAAGTGATTTAAGATTCTAAGCGGGTCAAGGTTCCTAAGTGTGTACATCAGTTTTTGCAGCAATTTCCTGAGGTTTTTCAGCAGTCGAGTGGATTATCACCACCCCGGGAGCACGAGCATACCATTATCCTAAAAGAGAGGGCTTCTCCTATCAGTGTTCGATTGTACCGGTACCCGTAGATTTAGAAGGATGATGTAGAAAGGCTCATCAAAGAGATGTTAGAGGTAGGGATTATCAAGGCCAGTGTGAGCTCTTTTTCCAGCCCAGTACTAGTGAAAAAGAAGGGTGACAGTTGTAGGTTTTGTATGGATTATAGGGCCCTAAACAAGGAAACCGTGCTGGATAAGTTTCCTATCATCATAATTGATGAGCTGTTGGATAAGTTTTTTGGGGCGGCCATCTTTTCAAAGATTGGCCTGAAATAAGTGTACCATCATATCAGAATGAAGCCGGAGGATGTGCACAAGACAACCTTCAGGACTCATGAGGGTCACTACGATTTTTTGGTGATGCCTTTTGGCTTTACCAATGCCCCAACCATCTTTCAGTCCCTCATGAATCGGGTTTTTCAACCCTACCTTAGAAAGTTTGTCTTGGTATTCTTTGGCGATATACTGATCTATAATCATACAGAGATAGAGTATGTAGGTCACCTGAGGACTGTATTGGGGACATTGAGGGAGCACCAGTTGTATGCCAACCTAAAGAAATGGTTGTTCAAATAGAGGAATTTACTATTCCAACTTGGGTCGGAAGGATGAAATGGAGACAAGATTTGAATTTCTATGCTAGAGATGAAGTTACTTGTCGATTTTGGTTCAACAGATAAATGATTTGGTATGAATTCCCTACAACCTTGAGGTTGAGGGGAGAAAGGGAAGGAAACTATAGCTTTTGAGCTAAGGTAAGGAAATTTTCTGGACTTTTGGAGTTCATAGAAAAGAGAAGTGACTCATAGTTTTGGGACTACAAGTCAATAAGCATTCATCGAATTTTGTATTTAATGATGCATGATCATTTATCTAATTTGGGTTAGGCAAATATGAGAGATAATGTACAACTTAGAGGTTATAAATTGGAGGAAGTTTTTTGAACACTTGGTGTTCAAAGAGAAATGATCATTCACTTAATTTAGGCGAAGTAAATGGAGGAGACTAGGATTTGAATCCTATGTCTAAGGGGTCATTTATTGATTTTGCGTTCCAATGAATAAGATAGAAGAACTTAGAATTTGGTTTTAAGTTCAAGAGCTGGCGACATGATGTATTTAGGATTTTAGGAAAATCTAAAATGTCGTGCAAGAGATAAAATTTTAAACATTGAGAAGGCTCCAAATGTCATGCATGAAGGAGAAAAAGCAATTGATAGAGAGCTCCCTATTTTCCTTTTTGAGTGTTTTGAACTCATCTAATATAGGAAGATTGATTTCTAAAGCTTTGGAAATGTTTATAAATCAAATTTGTCATGATTAGAAGATTTGGAGGCTCATAAAAGTAGTAATCTTTTAGGATTTTATCAATTGCTTAGTTTGCTATATCACACTTAATCATTTCAATTTACAAATCAAACGAAATAAGCTTAGATAATTTCTAAATATGATGGGGTATTTAACTATGGGCCTTTGGAGCATGTGAAACACTCAAAATTATTTTCATAAACACTTAGAATTATATGAGCATGTTTAGGACCTTGCAAATTTTGGAAACTTGGTGGTCCTAGCAAGAGATCTACGAAACATTGCTTTGATTCATGATAAGATAGGAAACCTACATTTAAAGCTTTAAGAAGATTTCCAATCAATTTTGACATGATTTGGTTTATTAAAAGCATGAAGATGATTTTCAATTTTTAGGGATTTTACACAATATAGAGCAATTGATCACTTGTTATTTTTTTCTACAAGCTTTGCAACACACCCAAAATGAGTTTGATCAATACTACTTGCCCTAGGATTTGCAAAATGAATCTTTGGGAGTTCATATAAGATCCCACAATAAGTTATCAAATGCATTTTGGACATTTAACCAAGCTATATTTTATCTTCTTCATATCTGACCCTGCAACCAGCATGTCATCCACATACAAAAGCAGAATAATATAACAGCTATCAAAATATTTGAAAAAATAACACTGATCAGCCTGGCACTTTGTGTACCCATTATTTGACATAAAACCTGTCAAACCTCATGTACCACTGTCTTGGTGCCTGCTTCAACTCGTATAGCTTCTCTTGAGCCTACACACCAAATCTTCATTACCTGTGACCATATATCCCTGAGATTGCACCATGTACAACTCTTCATCAAGGTCACTATGAAGAAATATTGTCTTTACATCCATCTACTCTAATTGATTCAACTCAAGTGAACGCATCTCATCATTTATGGCTTGCTTTCATGTCTTTGAATCATTAACTTGAATGGCATCATCATAACACTTTGGTTCACCACTATCTGTCAGCAATAGATAGTACAAGGAAAGATAATACTTTTGTACTGGCTTTGAGATTCTGCTAGATCTCCAAATTTTAGTAGCAGGTGTCTGATGTGTTTCATCAGCTTTGTCCTCTTGATCATCACCATCCTCAATTTCAACATATTTGGAAGAATCTTTAGAAGTCTCATTTCTATCCTTGTACATTTTATTTTCATTGAATTTAACAACCCTGCTCCTAATGAATTTTTTATTCTAATAATCCCAGAATTTGTAACCAAATTTTTCTAAGCCATATTCAATAAATATATATTTGATAGATTTTGAATCAAGCTTACTCCTAAATCCTGCATCAACATGAACATAGGATGAACAACTAAAAACTTTGAGGTGGGATATACTAACCTCCTTTTTACTCCAGGCTTCTTCAAGTAACCCCTCATTTTGAGAAATTGAAGAACCTTGATTGATCAGATAAACTACAGTATTCGCTGCCTCTGTCCAGAACTGCTTAAGTAGACTAGCATGTAACCTCATGCTTCTGGCACGCTTAGTGATAGTTCTATTCTTACGCTCTACAACACCATTCTGTTGTGGTGTTCTTGGAACAGTGAACTCATGCCTAATTCCATTCAAAGCACAAAACTCTTTAAACTTTTTATCACGATACTTACCTCCATTATCTAATATGAAACACTTGAGCTTCGAACCTGTCTCAAGCTCAACTAAGGCCTTCTACTTCTTAAAAGCATCAAACACATCTGACTTGTATTTTAAGAAGTACATCCATACCGTCCTACTGTGATCATCAATAAATGTAACAAAATACAAAGATCCTCCTATAGAAGTAATTGGAGTAGGACCCCATACATCAGTATGCACTAACTCTGACTTCTTTGACTTGACCTTTGAACCAGTATTTGAAAAACTCACCCTATGTTGCTTTTCATATACACAGTCTTCACAAAAATTTAAATCTATAGATTTTAAATCATGAAGCTTTCCTCTAGTAAAAAGTGAATGCATATTTTTCTTACTCATATGACCAAACCTTCGATGCCAAAGACCTCCATCAACATCTAAATCTGCTACTCCAATAGAATATGCTCTTCTATTGATAACATACATGGTGCCTTCAATACTGCCACGAGCTATAACCATAGTCCCTTTTGTCACCTTCCATGTATCTCTTATGTATGATGTCACATGGCCTAAGTTTGCAAGCTGACTCATAGAAAGTAAACTCCTCTTCGGACAAGGAACGTGCCTAACATTCTTCAATCTCTAAATTGGCCCATCCAACATTCTGGTATCAACGTCTCCTTGTCCAATAATATTGCAGGGCTTGTTATCCCCGAGATACACTTTATTATCCAAATTACCTTGAGTATAGTTCTTGAATACTTCCTTGTTAGGACTTGCATAAAACGAAGTACATGAATCTATCCCCCAAGATTCAGAATTATCCAGAGATAAAATCAGAGAGTTTGACTGACATTCTTATGTAGATACATTTGCAGAATCATTTTTTTTCTTGATCTTCACCACTGCCCTTCTCTGAAACTTTATAGTCCTTCTTCAAGTGACATTTCTTTCCACAGCTCCAGCACACAACTTTTCCTCTACTTGAAGTAGACTTTCCTCTCTTGGATTTAAATCTCCCTCTGCTTGGGTTTCTCTCTAAACCCCGCCCTCTTGCTTCAACATTCATAGCATAACTTGAAGATTCACCGTTCTCTCTCCTAAGAACCTCTTCATTAAGCACTAACTCTGCAATGTCCTCAAAGTTCAGCTTTGAATTTCCTGAGGAGTTACTCACAGCAATAACAAATCCATCCCAGCTTCCTAGCAATGAAGATAAAACAGCAATGCCCTCACCTCATCATCAAAATTAATGCCAACTGAACACAATTGACTCATTACGGTGTTCAGGTTATTCAGGTGTTCCACCATTGAGGTGTTGTCCAACATCTTCATATTGAATAACTTCTTTATCAAGAACAATTTGTTTGAGTCTGATGGCTTATCATACATCTTAGTTAGTGTGGCTATGAGATTGACTGTAGTATTCTCATTTACAATGTTGAAAGCAACAGATGAGGAAAGTGCAAGTTGTATCAAATCTAGTGCAATCCGGTCAAGAACCTACCATTCTATAGTCATAGAATCCAGCTTCTTGGTGATTTATTCCAACGGCAAACACAACTTCTTTTGATACAGCAAGTCTTCAATTTGCATCCTCCAGAATGCGAAGTTTGAACCGTTGAACTTTTCAATTTTGTATCTTGTTTCGTCCCCCATTACTCCCACTCGAACTAAACAATATGGCTCTGATACCAGTTGTTGGGGATGAGGAGTAAACACCATAATGATGAAACAAGCAAGAAAGTAAAAGCAACAAAAAAATAATGGACACCAAAATATAACGTGAAAAAATCCAAAATAGAGAAAAACACCACGGAGCTACACCACACCAAGAAATTCACTAAGAAAATGGGAGAAATAAATATAAATCTCTTCTCTCTCACTCTCTCCTTGCTTCTCTTCTCACATACACCTTTCTTAATGTCTAACCAACCCAAAATACAAGAGAGCCAAGTAAATTACGCCAAGGGATGTAACCCTTCAGAAAAATGAGAAAGAAAACTGTCAAGTCCGCCTCGCAGCACTGCGGTGCCAGTTTGGGGCGCTGCGGCGCTCAAACCTTTGTTTTGATCCGCTATTGCGTCATATCTAAATTGCTGCGGCGCTCTGCTCTATGTCATTCACTGCTGGGGGGCTCGGGAACACAGTGCTCGGGCGCTGAGGTATACAGTGCTGAGGCATTGTACAAAAAACAATTTTGTGGGGTAAATCCTCTAGCAAGCACGACAAACTTGAGGTCCGAGGCAACAAAACAACCCGATTGGTCAACACAATTAGATTTCACACATAACAAGGTATAAGAGAACCATGGAACTAAATGTATATCCTAATGCGCGGGTCTAAGAATTCATAGAGATCATACAATCTTGTTGAGGAATCAAAAGAGATCAGGCAAACTTGCCTTAGAAGATTTTGACTAAAGAGGGGCCCTTGCCTTGGTTATGGGGGATACAACTAAAGTACAGTTATCCCATTTAGAGGGCAACAACCTTGAAGGAACTACATTAGATTAACTTGTTCAATTGAGGCACTTATCTCAAAAGAACTCAGCTAATTAGGGCACTCATCTCAAGAGAACTTGTCATAAATCGGTGGTCACTCACCTATTAGGTGGGAGATGCTCATCCTCTTGACAATAACAACTTCACCAATTCAACCTTCCCCTTAGCTAGAAAACTTGTATGCTGGAAGAAGTCGCTAGAGGCACCAACCAGAGGTACTCGCTGGAGGCATTCTTTAAGGGTACTCATCGAAGGTGTTCCAGGGCTACACTAGAGTCCAGTACATGCGTAGACACCAGAGTTTTGTATACATGTAGCCTTTAAAATTCTATTCATGAGTCTGTAGCAAACAACTCATACATTATTTTTTTATTTTTTTATTTTTTGTACTTAGCCTCTCATGTAGCCTTCTTAACCTACAAATACAGAGTTGAGATGCATTTATTGGGCTTCATGTCAATTATTGTTCATAAAAGGGAAATAGAACTTCAGAGTTTTTTTTTTCCCCTCTCTCACCCTTTTTTGCTCTAAAATATAGCCTAGATAGTTTTGCAAGTGAGGTTAAGGTGTTGTTCATGGATAAATTTGGATCTAAGACGTGCCTTTTTTTTTTTTTTGTGCCTCTATAGATACGATAATAATGGACTTCTTTCTGTTAATTGTGTGTGCATGTCAATGCGATGTCTATATCTCTTGCCCAGGCAAGTTCCCAATAGCTTGATGATTATATGGTGTCTTCCTTCTTAACAGGTATGTGTTGAAAATTTGAAGCTTGGCAGAGTCATTTAAGGCAGCAAACATTCTTCTACTTCTATTAAAGAAAACATTCTCTCACATCTAGATTATTATTTGAAATGCATAAATTAAAATGTTTAGAGAGGGACAAATAAGATTTTGTCAAAATGTGACATCAGGATATTGTACATCCCTATTATATATTTTGTCTCGTATGTAACTGGTATTATTTTCACGTACTGATAATCTTTATAGTGCATTGGGACATGTGGTGTACATACCATATTATTTCTCGTTGTTTTTTGTTTATTATCGTCAACGATATTGCTCTTAATTATATTCCAATCAATGGTACGCTTAATTCAATTATTTTTGGAATTTTTATTGGTTCCTTTCTATTCAGATTTTCACCATCAGCAAATTTTCATCATATTTGAGTAGTCTTCAACGATATATGCCTTCGTGATGAAACTTAACTTTTTTTTTTCTTTTTGCTGGAATATCTTATTGGACGTATCTTAGAAGTTTCTCTTACTAAGGCTTTGTTTGGGGCGGCTTTTTTACTGCTTCTTAAAGCAGAAAGCAGCTTTCTAGTATAAAAATTAAAATTCTTGTAATAAAAAGCTGTTTTAAAAAGCAGTAAGAAAGCCATTCCAAACGAAGCCTAAAATTCATTGAACACTACCAAATATTATGAGTATTAGACTTTGCTTGGGACAGCTTTCTTCCTGCTTTGCTTTCAGGCGTTCATTTAGTTCCACAAGATAAGAGGGTTAATATTTTTACTTTGAACAACTTTGTTTTGAGTATAGTTGATATTTGGATGCTACCAATAGGAGTCATGAGAATGCCCCAACAAATGTGATTTGCTTAACCTTGCACCCTAGAAAGTGTCTAAATAGTTGGCTTTCTTTAGGACAATTTTGTTTTGATAATTGATCTATCTCCTTATATACTTCATCCAACAATATTCGGTAGTTGAGCGCTCATTTGATATAGCCCTCCATGAAGATTGTAGGCTTTATCCATTATAGGCATGTCCCTTCCAATTTTGATCCTCTATGTCCATCTCTTAGCCTTGAAATGTTAAGTTCATACTAAGTTTTTAACACTAGGTTTGAAGGCAAAATTTATACAAGTTTGAAAATGGCATTTTTTGGTAAGATGGGGTTTAAATAGAAGTTTATTTAGAGTATAGCCTAATTTGAATTAATAATATGTTGTTCAAATCTTATTTGATCTTTGATTGGACCTCATATTGTAGGTTCAAACATTTATTTTAAACCTAGTATTTGAATATTAACTTTGAAATAGAGGTTAAAATTTGGGCTAGAATGAGTTTTGAGCTAAAACATTAATAATGTGTTATAAGATAAGGCTCAAACCCTTTGTTTAGCATGAACTTACATTTATTTCATTTGCTTTATTATGAATATAAATGTTTAAACTTAGGGGTGTCAATATTTGGCCCGACCAGAAAATCAGATCCGAGCCTGACCCGAAAATTTCGGGTTAAGGTCAACTCGTTTGAGAAACGGGTTGGGTTCTTGATTCATCATTTTCTCCTGAAGTAGGTTCTTGATACTAAGGATCAAATAGTCCAAAAATGCTTAATAAGGGTGTGATACTTATTATGGGGAATGTCTTGACATTTATAGAAAAAAAAAAGAAAGAATATTCATACCATTTCATATTTAGTGGTAATATTAGTAATATAGGGCTTTTGAAGCTATACCAAAATTACTAAAGGCATGTATGCACTAAACTTCTTTAGAGAGAAATCCCATAGGATGCTGAGTGGAACAATAATGGAAGTGTCGAGAAGTAATATTTTTTTGCCACTATTTTACATTAAATATGTAAGCAAGGTTTATGTTACTATAATTTAAATATTAATTCTCATAAACTAATATTTTAACTAACCTTATATTACCTTTGTGTTGTATTATTTTTATATAGGTACTTGCTAACCCAACATTGAAACATAGAGATATAGAGATATTAGGTAAGAATCTTACAAATTTATTGTATATAGTCAACACCAGCCTCTTTTAGTTAGGCCTATGAAGGAAAAAAAATCTACTATATAAACTATAAGAGAATGAGGTGGCCTCTTTGAGAATAACATCAAAGAGGAGGTTAATTTTAAAATGAATAAAGATGAATCCTATGGAGAGAAGGACAACATGCATATAGTCAAACCTAATAACCTTCTATAGTCATTGAAGAAGTGCAAAATAATCAGTGGTGGTTGGAGCAAACATTTGAAGCTCTTATTAAATTTATAAAAATAAAGGAAATCAGGTAGTGTGGTATGTAGGTCAGCAAGGAGAAAGAAATCGTTGAATCTTCTCGTTGAATCTTCTATTCATATAGAGATAAATGAAGATATCGTCCTGAAAACTCAAGTGATAACTCTAACATGCATGATTGTACCGAAGGATGATGAATATAATATAATATTTAGAAAGCCATAAGAAAGATACAAAATATTTAATGAGAGATTCCATTAATCCATATGAAAACAGGCAAACAATAATGGATCTATATGCCATTGATTCTTTATGCCTGATAAACAAAGTACGCCTATCTTTTTTAAAGTCTTGGATGACATGGATATTATGTAACTCCAAAGAAAAGAGATTGGAGTTAGCACTAGAAGCATATTATAGTTTGAACAATTAGATATATCTACAATCTAAATAAATAATAAGGTGGACATTCTAATATTATATGTTTTACTAAATTGTTGGAAAATTTTAGAGTATTTACACAAAAAAGATATTCTCACAACACCGTCAACTTGGAAATAGAAGGGGGCCAACAAAAAAGTGTGTTAATATCTAGCAAAAAATTGATTACATTTTAATCTTGAAATATATTTTGTTACTGTAAGTGTGAGATTTTCATAATTTTTAATATTTTTTTCCTTACAATGGGGGCTATGGAGTTTATATGATTCAACACAATCTATACCAAATTTTTAAGAAGAATCCTAAGGAAGTTATAAATGTTTTTATGGATATCTTGGAAACAAACATTGAGAAAATTATATTTGAATAACTTGAAATTTTAGATTTGTTTATTCTAACAAGAATTTAGGTTTATAAATTTGACAAATTTAATTGAAATAAATGTATAATGCAATATATTCAACTTTTTCTAAGAGTTATGAAATTATAGGTATTCAGTTATCTGATTACATGTATTAATTTAATTTTGTTGATTATATGTGTATGTGTTTACAAATGTATATATATAAAAAAAAAAAAAGAATACTACATTTTCTTATTCCTTGAGGCAATAAGTACATAACTTGTTGGTATACGAGACATGATTTTAGAACATGATATAGAAAGAGATACATTAGGGATAAATAATAAAGAGCAATCCAATATTTTATTCTTTTCCACATTGAATGTGACAATCTGACCTGATATCACACAAGTGATCATATCATGTCCGATTGTGGCAAGATTGATCCTAAGATCCGGTCAGAGAAGCACTTAAATAAAAACTTCCAATGTATATACTACACAGAGCTACTAATGAATGCAATATAAACCGGAAGACTACTGAATCTTAAAAATAATTTTTTTTCTATATATTATCCAAAATACATACAATCTGAGGTCTATCTACAATAGCGCTTGGCAATAGAGAAAAATAAAATAAAAGCCAAGCCAGAAAAAATCAACTAACAAAAAGGGCATACCTATAGCACAGATTAGAGCCTGCTATCCAAACTACTCAACTTGTTCCTTACCCTTCCCTTGGCCTAAAAACAGAAGCAAAAGCATGAGTGAGTTAATACGGCTCAATAGGCTATCGCAATCTAAAATAGAAATCAATAATTAAAACTAAAAGAAAATTGAAAATAATGTGCTGTAAAATAAGCTAAAGTATTATACAGAAAATCAAAATTGAAGCAGAAGCTGAAACTAAAACTAAATGAATTGTAAGAAAATATTCATTTATTAGAATGGCTCTTAGCCCAAATTTTTATATATCTTTATAGCTTCATTAAAAGAATCTCACCTTGATAGCTCACATACCCCGACACAATAAAATCCCACCTTAGTCGCTCACTGACGCCGGCATAACAGAATCTCACCTCGGTTGCCCACCGGCACCGGCATAACAAAATTTCACCTCGGCTGCCCACTAGCGTCGGCATAACATCACATCACATCCTTGCACATTTCTTGTACCATTTTACACATTTTTGTTGCATTTTATTAATTAAAGCATAATTAGACTCAATTCAGAAATTATCAAAATGCCTTGATTGTAGGCAACTGAAAAACTATTAAGTAAAATTGTATAATTTTCAAACATAACCAAGTTACCAGATATTGTTTAAAATATCATTATAATACATAATCATACTATGGTACTATTTTTCAGAGGCTATATTATTTTCTATTATAAAATTGTATAAAATTCAAAACACCTAACAGAAAATTTCCAAAAATTACTCAAAATGTTCGTAATCATGAGCTTTATAATATATAAAAAGTTACGTGGTGGAAGTTCTACAAATATAAAGTTATCCTCATTTTTCGATAACGAAAATATAAATTTTATTAGAAAAATTCCAAAAATATCAAGTTATTAAAAACTGAGATAAGTAAAATGACATCTACCTCGAGGTGAATAATTTTTCCAACTAGCAAGACGGCTAAAAATTGCCCAAAGTGGCTCAAAATGGATTCTCTCTCACTAAAAACCCTCTCCTCTCTCCACAACGCCGGTTGTATACGAATGGAATGAATCGAATAGTGCTTTTAAATTGTTTAATTGGTTGTTAATGGCCTAGTGCTGTGGTGCTACCTCCAAGCACTATGACGCTAATTCAAAATCTTAAAAACCAGAGGCAATAGTGCTATAATATCAAATTTGGTGCCTTGGCTGAGTGCAGCGTCAAGGTGTTCAGACACCTAGCGTCGAGGCACTCCAATAGTAAAATTTTTAATTTTTTTTTAAATTCACACCAAACACTTAGGACTCATCCTAAAAGGCACACAATCATTTTAATGCATAAACAATACTTTTAAAGACATGCAAATCAGTTCAAAACTAAAAAATTTAAAGAATTTTCTTTTCCAAATTAGGTCAACTAGTCTAAATTGGACTCTAATCTTAGAGGTCTCACAGCTCTCCCCTCCTCAGATCATCCTCGTTATTTTCAAATCAAAATAAGTCTATATATAGCTATCTCTTACCATACTCTTTCTCGTAAGTAGCTTCTCTGAAGATCATATTCTTTCATTATAACTTAATCGTCAAAATCTATTTCTCCTTAATTTTTTTTACATCAATATCAAAATCCTATCTGACTCTTCCCTATAATATAGGTTCAGATGAACCTATTCCCATAATCAAATACCCACCTCCTCAAAGATGATATATGAAATGTATTGTATATCTGGCATATGATCAAGTAATAATAACTTGTAAGTAGAACGACCAATCCGCTCAATCACCTAAAAAAGCCCAATATACCTTAGACTCAGCTTGCTAATTCTTCCAAATATATGACGCCTTTCGCAGGGCTAATTTTGATATAAATAAAATCACCAAACTAAAATTCTATCAGCCTGTGTTTCTAATCATAATATTTTTTTCTGTCTATCTTGTGTAGCTCTCAATATTTCTCTGATCAGATAAATCTTTATTATAGTGTCATCCATAATAGCAGACCATATAACCTGTCTATCCCCCCCTCTATCAAAGTCAAAGGGTTCTGCACTTCTGTTAACCTCATTTTTGTATGAGGTCTCTAGGATCCACCCAGACTCCTATACAATTGATCAAATGGTTAACAAGGTTCCAGCTGTCAATCATCTAGATTTTAATTTATGACTCAATCTATTCAAGCTTCAAATCAATCCAGATCTCAAATCAATCCAAATCTCAAATCAATCCAGACTTCAAATTAATTCAAACTTTAAATCTATCCAAACTTCAAGTCAATCCAGTCTTCAACCCAGACTTCAATCAACACTTGATCCAGCCTCCAATCAAGCTTCAATCCTATCCAATCAATAAGAATCATTCAATTGATTGTAATGGATTTGGATAATTCAAATTCAAACAATCAAATCCAAAACCCAATTCAAACTCAGAAATCCAGACCAAAATCCAAGGTTAAAGACCTATGTCATAAAAGCCTTTTTGAGTGATTTTTCAATCTCTTCAAAATCTAGTCAAATGATCTATGATTCATGATCTATCAATTGTATATTGATTAGGCATATTTCTAGGGTCAACCCTCTAAATTTGATCTCAATCTGAGACCTCTAACCCCAGAAACTAAATTTATTTTCAAATGCTGTAAAATCTTTAAGTATTTACATCCTATGCCACTAGACACTCCATCCCGTGGTTTTGATCTTGAAATTTTCCCCAAGACCTTTGATCATGTCCACACCCTTGATTATGACATGTTAAGCATTAAGTTGTATTTTGGTGGACCCAGTTTGACCCCTAGTTGACTAGAGGTCAAAAGGACCAAAATGCCCCTTAAGGATAAAATTGAAGTTTTCTTTAAACTTCAACATGGCCCAATCAAATCAAACCCTGAAACCTCTTCTAATGCATCCTAAACACCATTAGGAGTGCATTGAACTCAAACCTAGACCCTGATCAAGCCTGGTTGACCAAGTCAACCTATTTTGACCAAAATGCCCCTTAGGGGTTTGAATAATCATTTCAATCCAAATGATCTCATTCTTGCATGAGACCACTTCTATTAGACTCCAAATGTTAAACCAAACCTGTTGAGCTCAAACCCAGACCCTGAATCAACCTGGTTAACCAAGTCCACCTAGGTTGACCAAATAGCCCCTAAAGGGTCTAAATGGTTAATTTGATCCAAATGATCATTCTAACCCTTGAGATCACCTCTACCAGACCTATTGATCAAACCAAACCTGTTGAGCCCAAACCCAGACCCTGGGTCAACCTAGTTGACTAAGTCAATCTAGGTTGACCAAATCAATCATTAAGCCCCTTCTACATTGAATCAATCTCCAAATATATTCAAATCTCATCAAATTCTCTTGAACATATCCCTAGTGATTTGATGTTGGTGTCAACCTTCAAAAGAGAGTACAATATTTCTATTTTATTCTTCCAACTCATCTTCTTTCTTGTCAAAGCATTTTTTGGTCTTGCATGATTATGATGGCATGAGCTTCCTCTATGACCAATTCTCTTTATAGACTAGATCTTCATACACTGCCATGTTGACTTTCATGTGTGCTTCATAATTGATTTGAGCAAACACTATGAAAGCAACAATATACTAAATTGACGTCGCACAAAACAAGCCTAATATGCCTCAATGTTGTGCCAAACAATGCAAGTGTCATTTGTTTGTGAACGGATTGCATAAGTGCATTTAGTTTAATTTACCCAAAGAGAATCGCTTGTGTGCGACATGAGGGACCGTGATCAAAGATGACGGCCTATGGATTTGATGTTGTGTAAAATCACCCGAATATTATTTATTTGCAAAATAAACTTCATCGACGCCTGCTACAATAATACCCATATTACCTGAGTTGTTAGGCAAGTCAAGTAAAATTTGTTCATAGAAAAAGTACATCATGATATATTTATTATCTCACTCCTTTTAATTTTTTTCATAGAAACAGTGAAACATTTATTAAGCCATAGGAATCATCAAGTGATGTAAGAGATCTTCTATAAATGGAGTTTTAACTTCACACCTCTAAATTATTTTAAATTAAGTAATTAAAAAGATTCCGAGATAATTAATTCATCAATTACGATCATGATTTCCAACAATATTTCAACTGTTTGATGTGATCTCATTAGATTTCTCTTATCAAAATATTTCTTCTAACTATAAGTTTATTAAAATCAAACCTCGAATGTCTTGAATTTAATTCCAGAAGTATCCAATCAAAATATTGTGTCGATGTTATGTTCTAATGAGATAATTTTTTTCTTCAAAATATTTTTAATTAAAATATGTTTTTTATAACTAAAATTAATTCTTCTATTTTAAGAGCTATTAGATGCAAAATGGTTTGTAAGAAATGTCAAAATTTTACAGAATTAAAAAAATAAATTTCGATGACGGGCCAAGTCAACCAAAGGCAGTTTTTCATTGAAGAAACAAATTTGGGCCTAGTCTGTTAGAGGCCCAATTTGTTTGTTGTTGGGTTTCTAAAGTCCAACAACACCAACTTGAAACTAGTTTATGAAACTAAATGGGATCTATAAAACTATGGAATGATGATGCATCATATCATTAAAATTCATGCCATAAATCCCAATTTCAAAAAAGTGAAAAAAATATATTTTATAATGAATAACTAATTTCATTATTTTATTTTATTTTATTTTAAAATAAAATTATGTTATCTAGGGATAAATTTAGATCAAATATTGATTATGACACTCAAATATATAAATTTGTTAGTTATTTTTTAAGGTAAAATGTTGATATGTAAATAAAAAAATTTAAATAATATTAATGTTAATTTATACACACATTTTTTAGCATGACGAGATAAAAGACCGCGATAGCGTTACTATATGATATTGATCATACATGCCTTTATTAACGTCGTGGGCTAGCTTAGCAGCCTTGATTATCCCCGCCCCCCAATGGGAAAGATGTCGGATGGTTGAAATTCAGGCCGAGCAAACAAATATGAAATTAAATGATAAAAAAAATAAAATTTCCAAAAATAAAAAAAAAGGAATGGACTAAAACTGAATTTATTAGGAACTTATAACAAACTCTTAAAAGCCTATTTGTGAGCATAGAATTTCCCTAAGAACCCACTTAACGAATTAAATTGGGATAAAAATGAACTGAGTGCTTTACTAATTTATAGAAAGGAAAAGATACAATATGGGTCCCACTCACCATAATTTAAATCATATAAAGATAAATTCCATCTCATTTGATATTTAAGGGAATGCAAAAATAAAATCTAATTTGCAAATAATGCCACCATATTGGCAATACATGCACACATGGAAAGAAGGCATCTTTTAAAGTTTTTATGCACATTAAAATAAAAGCTCAAGCAAAATATTCAAATATAAATATTTAAAAACTTTGCACACATAAAAATATATAAATTTCAAATTCAAGTGCACTGCCTCAAGAAGCACATAATTGCCTCGAGAAGCATATTACCCTCTTCAAAAGATAGCCATTGACTCATTAAGTGTGCAGTAATCATACGAAGACCATTATAGTCTGATTAAGCATGCTATCACATCAAGAAGTGAGTCATTGTCTTGAGAAGGATGCTATCACCTCGAGAAGTAAATCATCTCCTCAATAAGTATGCCATGACACCAAAAATTGCACAATTGTTTTGAAAAACATGAGATCATTTTTATAAAAAAAAATCAATTAGATTTGCTGCCTTCACTAGGAATTAGATTTGTTGCCTTCACTTGGAATTAGATTTGCTGCCTTCAATAGAAGATAGGAACAAAAACTTCTTCCTTTTAGATTTCCTCTTACGACATTTGCCACCCCCAAGAGCAAAAGCTTTTTCAACGATGCGACTCACATTCAAATTATACATCGCATGAACTTCATCCTCAGGCCCATCTAGATCCTCCCCATCACCTCAGCAAGGTGAGGAAAAGTACTCATCAAGCCAACCATTTTGATACACACAAATACCCTTATGTTTGGGTTGACTTAAAAAGGAGATTTTGAAAGGTTAATTTTCTTTGGAAAATTTCGGAATTGACTTTGAATTTTAATTCTAAAATTGAACATCCCATTAGAAAAAGGTGTACCACCCCGAGAGGTGAAAGTAAGATTTTAAAATGGGGTTTAGATTTAGAATTGTAAATTTTATCTCGAAAATAGTAGCCAAATTTAGGAAAGAACTGCATATGGCTCCAAAGAGTCAAAGTGAAGTTCAATTAAATATCTAACTATGATAATCTAGATGAATTATCATTAATCTCATATTTAAAGTTTTATCAACAAATGATGTTCTCCCCGAAGGAATAAAATATCATTCATTATCAATTGTTCGAACATGACGATAACAATCGTCGTTGATTTTGGTTTTCCCAAAGAAGATAATTTGAATTTTTGAAAATTGATTTTATTAAAAAGGTAGATGTAGGCTCTAAATCTCCTACGAGCGTAAGCCCTCATAGTTAAATACATCATAGGGAGGTTAAATTCCCTACAAATACTCCTGATTAAAATAAAGACGAAAATTCTGTTAAGAGATTTTTTAGGAGTGATATCAAAGAAGGTGAATTTGGAATTTGAACAGGGATTAGATCAAATTTTGAACACTTATTTCTAGAGTCAACGGAGGAGGGGTAGGAGACACTTTGGGATTTTAAAATAATTCAGAAGTGCCCCAGTCTAAACTAAGTGTTGGGCTTTAAGTTTTGAATTTAGAAAATCTTTAATTTGAGTTGAAGAATTTATTAGAAATTTGGGAATATATTCCTGGAGGTTGGGGTCGTATGATTCAGAATCTGCCCCGGATCCTAAATCTAAATTGGACACTGGACCACAGTAGTTCGAACCAAGCTAATGCAATGTAAAACCTGGACTTACCTTAGCCTGGATTGGAGAGCCAGCTAACCACCTTGTCGATTAAAATTTATGAGTCCGATCATTTTTATGAAAGAGTGGTAGGGATGTTGTTATTAAAGTTTTTTTAGAATTGGGACTGACGTCTAGAGTAGATCCTAATTGGTCCCTTGACTTATATAGGGTAAGAATGCTTGAGTCAAATGCGATTAAAATTTTAAACACTTTTAAATTTATTTCTAATATAATGCATATTGATCGACTTGATTAAATACATAAAATGTATATGAAGAAGTTTTAAAAAGGCTTAAAAATTATTTTTCCCTAAAGATTACATAACATTCCCTTAACAAGTCTGCACTCTCAAAGGCCAGGTGGTCTACCAGAACCTGCAGGCAGGGAGGTGCCTAACAAGGAGGATAAGGTAAAAATATGATTATGCTGACTCCCGACGGTCTCGGGCTTACTTTTTAGATCTTTAAAGTTTCTATGTTATCTTAAAATTTTATTTAAATTTAAGTAGAAAAAGTTTTAATGTATCCTCACTAGCCTCTGTGTACCCAGGCTAAAACAAAAATGATATGCAATCGTCAAAAAATTAAGAAAAACATGCAATCCTAATCATAATTAAAATAAATCAAATACATCAATTAATCAAATTAATTAAATAAATATCTATAGGCAAATTGCATGTTTCTTACAACTTAAAATTTACATAAATTAAAAGTGGTCTGGCACCACTAACAATAAACTCGGATTTTAATCTTAGGATTGTCGCAAGTTGACATTGAGTTGGATACTCTTTGTCTTCAGCTCTTCGGGCTCTCTGGATTCGTCGTACCTCGATACCCAAATGAAAAAGAAAATTCTTCCCCTAAATGAGAGATTATTCTTTTCACTTTTGGTACTAAAGTTATTCAAATTTAAGCTTCCAAATAGAAAATGATTGTCCCCCTAAGGGGCATCCTTTTCTCTTTGGAATCTAATTTTAGATACATGTATCCTAACTTAAATGTCTAACTTTTACAACTCAATACTTTAAATAAGTCACATCTGTTGACCCTGATTTTAGTCCATACCCTAGGTCAAGGAGTTGACCTAATCAAATTTGACCAGACTAGACCCCAGAACCCATCCCAATGGGTTCAGGGAGTCAAGCCAAGTCTGTTGAGCCCAGACCCAGACCCTAGGTCAACCTAGTTGACCAGGTCAACCTAGGTCGACCTAAATTGACCCAGATCACCTGTTTTCCATTTCAAATCCAATCTAGGGCTCCCAAAGCCCAATTCTCTCCTCCCTTGGGTTCAATGGGTCAAACCTAACCCATTGGGCCCAAGCCCTGGTCTTGAGTCAACCTGGTTGACCAGGTCAACCCAGGTTGACCCAATAGGCTTTAATAGGTCAATTCAAGTTCAAATTCATTCCAAACCCCTCCTAGGCTCAATCCACCTCTCCCTTGACCCTAATTGACTAGGTTGACCAAGTCAACCCTTGACTTGGTCAACCCAAGTCTTAATGGGTCAAAATTGACCCATTAAGGCCTCCTTAATGCATTGAAACCTTTCCTAATGAGGTCAAAACTCAAACCACGGCTAGAGAGCCTGGTTTTCCCTCCTATTTGACTCCTAATTCGATCACAACCGTCCATGAGAGGGCTAAGGCTTTAAATAGCGAATTTTAGGGTTTATTTGAAGAGGTAGACTTGGGATCTCTTGCTCTAAGCCTTTCCAAGCCTTGAAACTTCGGGTGAGAACCCTCCTCTACTCCCTCTACCTTTACCGACCTAGACCCGCGACCAATACCTCGCCGGCGGCAAGATCCCGGCGATCCGAAGCTCCAAGACGTCAAGGTCTCCTACACGATGATCTAAAGCACCTCAAGGCTCGACCTCAGCTAGAGAAGTGTACTAGGACAGTCTACAAATTCAGATAATCCAAAATTTCCCTAATCCCATGGTGAGATTCTCCAAAAACCCTAGACCTAGGTCAAAACACTTAGATTTAAATAAGTTTATTCATAGAGTGTATTAGGACAAACCATTGCATCCACATGACTTATGTTCGCACATAGATCATATGTTTAAAATTTTGTTTGATTTGGTTGTGCCGATCGAGAGAAATCGTTAAAAAACCCTTTAGGGCTTCGGGATACGTCCGCATGCAGCCAGGCGAGATCAGAATCGTTGATCTCGGGATCAACGGTCAAAATCCCGCCGTTCCGCGGTCCGGACCAACCGTTGAGCTGCTTCCGCTGTTCTGCCCACGATCCGGCTTGATCTGAGCCGCTGATTCGAGACAACGGACAATCCAACGGTCGACAGACCGTAATGACGTGGTTAAAGAATCGCGTCCGCGGTTCGATTGATTGCCGCAATCATGCGGCAATCATTGCCGGCGGCGCAACAATCATTGCGCCGCCAGGCAATGATTGCCCGCGGACCGCGGGACGAATCCCGACACGCCAAGTGTCGGACAGAGGGATTTTTCGCCTTTTTTTGTTTTATTTATTTCAAAATTAGTTTTATTAATTATTTTAATGTTTTTTTTTAAATGCAGAAAATTCTAAATAATTATTTAATTGTTATTATTTATATTATTATTATTATTATTATTATTATTATTATTATTATTATTATTATTATTTAAAAATTATTTTAAATGCTTGTATCATCGTTTTTATTATTATTATTATTATTATTATTATTATTATTATTATTATTATTTAAAACCTATTTTAATCTATTATTATTATTATTATTATTATTAGTATTATAATAATATTAATATTATAATGAGTAATAATGTTATTACTTTGATAATAATATTATTATATTGTTATAATATTATTATATTATTATAATTAGCATATAATAATATTAATGTTATAATTAATAATAATATTATTATCTTAATAATATTATTATTATGTTATTATAATATTGACTATTATTATTATTAATATTATTATAATATAATATTATAATTAATAATAATATTATTATTTTTTAATAATATTATTATTATATTAATGATTATATTACTATAATATTAGCATTTGATTATTATTAATATTATTAAAATATTAATATTTTTAGTTAATAATATTATTAGCATCTTTAATAATAATATTATTATATTTATATTAGTATCATGATAATATTAATATTTATATATTATTATAATATTTTGATTATTATTATTTATTTTAAGATCCAGATATTATTATATCTGATTTATTTTGAAATTATTAATTATTTTCAAATATTAATTATTTTAAATTATTTTAAAATTACCTTTAAACCTATTAAACTTCAAAAATTCATAACTTCCTCATTTTAAATCGGATTTTGACGCACAATACCTTGAATTTTTTAGAAAAATATGAATTTTAATTTAAAAATACTTTCTGTGTCTGATTCTATCTTTTCTGAATATTTTCTGCATTGCTTTGTTATTTAATTATTTAAATATTATTTAATTAATATAATTAATTATTTTAAAATAAAAATTATTTTTAAAACCCCTCTTGGTGGCTGGTAGACTTCCCATGCCTATGAATTAAACTAATTTCAATTATCTTATTTTTAAACCCATATTATTATATATTTATAATATTTGGGTATTTTAAAATTATTTTAAACTTAAATATTATTTAAATCCCCTAATTTTGGGAGGTGTACCTCTTTGAAATTTTAAACCTAGACTATATGTTTGAAGAGCAATTCATGTGGGAGAAGAATTAGTGAATGATTGTGTCCCAATCATTCACTAATCACTTAATTAGGCTTCTTTACTTAGTGTTTTCGTAGTCCTTGCATGTATAGGTTGCACAAGCACATAGCCTAGGCTCTCCTAGATCTAAGGACATAATTTGATGTGTTTATATTTGCTGCATTTACCCTCTATGTTATGCCCAAGGGTTAGTTACTTTATTTTATTCCTGTATAACGTAATGACACCTTAAGGACAACAATTAAGGACCGTCTAGCGAACTTAGAATATTTCTAGGATCTAGGATAGATCCCGGATTGCTATGAAACCTTAAACACTAGTGCTTAGTGACATCTAGAACCCCCTAGAATTTTCTAGGAATTTTTTGGACCCTTTAAAACACTTAATCAGCAAACCCTAATTTACCCGCTAATTAAGCATTAGAAACTTCAGAAAAATATAATAAATCCATTTTAAATCAGAAAAATACCCATAATACCTCAAACTCTCCAGAATTTAGTCCCCAACCTTAGATAATTAGGGCCCCTTAATTGGGCATTAATCTGGACTTTAATTCAACCTTAATCAAAAATCATCTTTTTACCTTAATTAAATCATTAAAAATTATCAAAAATCCCAAATTTTCTCCAAATACTTGGGAACACCTTCTTAGGCCATTTCTGACCTTTGGGGGTGATTCCAATCAGTTTGGAGCTGATTTGGGTCAAAACCCCCAAAGTACCCCTAATTAGGCAATTTCGATAATTTATTTAATTGCCCCAACTTCTAAAAAAATCATAACTAATTACAGAAAACTCCAAAATGGGAAAACTAAAAAGGCATTCAACTCTAATTAAAGTCTAATATTTATTAAAAATCTCAAGTGGCCAGAAATCAGCTTAAATTGAAAAGTCAACTTTCCGGTCAACCGTATCCTATAGTCTAGGGCCCGAAACTTCTAAAATTCATAACTTTGCGTAGGAAACTCCGAATCCAGCAAACTCAAAGGTATTCAACTCACATTAGGGTCTAGTATTTATTAAAAATATTAAAATTCCAGAAATCAACTTAAATCAAAAAGTCAACAATCTGGTCAAACTTAGTTCAAAAGAAGACCAAAACTTCAGAAATTCATAACTTTGGACAGAAGAATCCAAATTGGGCATGCTAACTGTCTAATTAATCGGGTTAAGGTCTAGTATTTTATAAAAATATTAGCCATCCATAAATCTCCTTTAATCAAAAATTTAATTTTGGACCCCCCTTTTTGCCTAGTGTATAGGTGGACCCCGAACCTCCTAAAACTCACTAATATAATTTAAACTTTAAACATCATTACTCTAATTAATTAAACTGATTGACATATTAAATTAATTAAAAATGGATCTTAATTCATTAATACTTTGACTTTAAATAAAACTCTCTTTTTAGACTTACAACAAACTTGGACAATAGGCAATTGTAACTAACTACCCAGCTTAGGATCTACCTCAGCCACACAGGCTTCTGCACACACTGTAGAATTATTTGCTAGGACACCACTTTTAGACTTAGGTTAGGCCGTTGTTTACTTTTACTGCTGTGTGCCGAGCTTTTCCAGATTTCATTGCATGTTGTGATTGAACTATTGATGTGTTTGCTTACTTTTACTGTACTCTGGGATTGATGTGATTGCACGATAGACTACCCATAGGTTAGGATCGATCTTGATACTAATGATATTTTCTACAGGTGGCCATGCTCATGCAGCGCTAAATATAAGGTGGGCAATAATCATGATTTAAATATTAATACTGTTTTATGCATGTGCTTCAGAAATTGCTCAACCCCCCTAAATAAATGAGGGCTAAAATAATAAATCATTATAAATTATTACAGGTGCTCCAGAGCTTGCTTGGCCCTCAAAATAACTAAGAGCATGGCCAAGTGTGACTGCGATGAATATTTTTATTTTCATATAAACTATTTGGGATGATGTATAAACTGCTTGGGATGGTTTTACTAGGATAACCTTGCAGGAGAGTCTAGATTTATTGCTTTCATTTAATGTAATTACTTGTAATTGGTTAAGAGTTGTGAAAGTTTATTTTGAGTGGGGATACTGAGATCCAAAGGTTGGATTCCAGAGAGGAAAGGGCACCCAATATGAGGATGGTCCTTTTCTATTTGGAAATCCAAATTTGGATCATTCTACTACCCGAGGAGTCCAAGGAAGCCGAGAGCCAAGGAGTCCAACGAAGCTGAGAGCCAAGGAGTCCAACGAAGCTGAGATCCGAGGAGTCCAAGGAAGAGAAGACCAAGGAGATGAAGAGCAAGAGTATCCCACTCAAAATAACTTGCGTCAGTCTTAGGATTAGAAATCCGGGTTGTTGGCAGTGGTGCCCGGCCACTTTAATTTTCTGCAGACCCTGGGTTGTAATTAAGGGTAGTTGGCCTATGGACATTTAATTGATTTGTTTAATTATGTATTATGTTTGATTTGATGATGATTGCGTATAGGTTGTATGCTTTTCATAGTTTATTGGCGATCTGCATGCCGCTTTTGTTTAGCCTGGATTTTGTTAGGCTCTCTAAGGACTAAAACTTTTTCTACTCATAACTAATATTTAAAATTTTAAGGTTTAAGCAATTTAGAAACTTAACGACCTAGGAAATTGCCGGAATCATCCGGGGTCTCATGCATATCAATGCACTTCTCTCTTTCCTTCTATAAGACACTTCCCCGCCTGCGGGTAGAGTCCGGATAATCTAATCTATGAGGATGAGGTGCCGGACCTAGGGAAGCCCAGTCTAATTCTAAAAATTATTTTTATAAGCCTTTTTAAAATTCTGTGCATATCTGATATGGATACTTTAACCAGCATGCATTGCATTACAAATCAACTAAATCAAAATTTTAATTGCATTAGTCATAGGAGTATTCACCCAACATCAGTCCGGGGCCAATTAGGAAATCCTCTAGACGTCAGCCCTACTTCCGAGAACTATAACCTACACACCCATCTTTCATTAAATGACTGGACATCATGGTTTTGAAGCGACTAGGTGGTTAGCTGGCTCCCCAATCCAGGCTGGGGTAAGTTTTGCATTGCATTAGTTAGGACACGGGTGTTAGTGTTGTGTAGAACACTAAACCCATTAGGTTTAGGATTCAAGGCTACTATTGTTTCGTAGTACGCCTCATCAGTAGGTAGCTCTTCTGTCTTCCAGAGACCCTAAACCATACATATCCGCGTCACACGGATGACACCACCTCCATCCTTCCCTCCTGCATGCTTCGAGTGCATAATTTATTTATTTTCTCCAGTTTTTTCTCACTACCTTAGTCCCTTCGGATGTTGATCTGAGCCGTGTATGTTGACTAAGCCTAGTTGAACCTTTCTTTCCCTTCGGGTAGGATTTCCTAGTCTTCGCCCTATGTGCCAATCCCAATTTGGAAAGAGTAATGTAGAATCCTTAATCAAGAGTTTTCTCAGGCTCCGGCTTGAGATGTAATTAACCACGGGGGCTTACACCCGTGGGAAACCGCATCCCACTCTCAAATAAATCCCACTCGAGCTAATGTATCGAGTAGGGGAAACCCGTTGTGATTAGATCGTACATATTGTTATCCATCGGGGTGTGCTGGTGAGAGCCACTATCCTCAATGGCTAATCATATGTGAGATCGAATCTGCCCTTCCATTGGCAACAAATACTGTCTCCCTTCGCGGGGCGGCGGTGTTTTGTTGTGTCCTCTCGGAGGTCCACAACATCAATATTAAAATAAAAAATTTAAACTCACATGTAAGGTTATCCTAAATATTTGAAATCAAATCAATCCCAAGCAGTTTATATATATGCATTAAATTAAAAACTCAGCCACACTTGGCCACACTTTTTTTATTTCAAGGGGGACTTAAGCAATTTTAACACCTGTATAAAAATTTTATTAGTTTAAATCATTATCAGTTTAGCCCCCTTTTATTGCTCTACACGAGTGTGACCACTTGTAAAAAATCCTGTGAGCAACCAGATCTGTCCTAACCTAAGGATAAACTTTTGCCCATCACATCAATTCACAAATTATAATTAAAGTAAGTAAACTCTCTCATCAATCAATTTTTTATCACAACATGTAATGAAAACTCAGAAAACTCAGCACATAGTAGTAAAAGTAAACACCGGCCTAGTCTAGACTAGAGTCGATTGTCCTAGCAAATCATCTAAAGTATGTGAGGTAGGTTGTGTGGCTTGGATATGTCATAAACTGGGTAATTTGTTGAAGTTGTCTAGTGTTCAGGTTTGTTAAAGGTCAAAGGGAAAGTTTAAATTTGAGTTTAAATATCAATGTATTAAAGCTTAATTTTGGTATATTTTAATGGTTAAATGGTTACTATCTTTGTTGCTCATCGGGGCCGTAAAGTTTATTTTATCTTCCTTGGGACTAATTTAATAGCCTCGTAGCCTCAAGTTACCTAGTAGTAGTAATCGACGTTGATTAAGTTGATTTAATTGATTGAAGATTAAAGGTTGATAAATTTAAATTGAGTGTATTGGTTGCGAGTTTGAATAATTAGATTAGAGTTTTCTAGGATTTTAAGTGAATTAGTGAACTTTTTGAATTTTTTGAATTATTCAATTACATTAATTAAGGGGCCAAAAGTTGACTTTTAAAATTAAACTAATTTTTAAAATTTTAGTATTTTCTTGAATACTAGAGCTTAATATGAGTGATTAGACTCGATTTGCTGGTTTTGGAGTTTTCTATATTTAGTTATGAATTTTTAAAATTTTGACTTAAAGTTGACCAAATAGTTAACTTTTTGAATTTGAATTATTCCTAATGGTTTGATATTTTTAATAAATACTAGGCCCCAAATGGAGTCAGATACCTTTGAGTTTTCTCGATTTGAAATTTTCTAGAATTAGTTATGATTTTTAGAAATTTGTGTATTTATTTGAATTTTAAAAATTATTTAATTGGAAGGGTTTTAATAATTTGAATCCAAATAAACTCCAAACTTCTTGAAATCACCTCCAAAGGTCAGAAATGACCTAAGGAGGTGTTTTCAAGTGTTTGAATTTTTTTTTAGAATTTCTTAATTATTTTTAATTAATTAAATAAATTAAATGTTGATTTTTACTTAAAATTAAATTAATCTTAAATTTGATGTCAAATCAAAGGGCTTTTAATTTCTCTGATTAAGGGTTGAATCCTAGTCATTTTGAGGTATTATTTGTAATTTTTGAAATTAATTTAGATTTATTAAAAATTTTAGAAATTTCAAGGTTAATTAAAGGTTAAAATTTTGAATTGATTAATTAAATTGCTTAATGAATTTTAAAATCAGTGAGAATTTTTCTATGGACTAGAGGTGTCACTAAGTTCAAATCTCTCAAATTTCATCCCTATTAGATTTATATTTTATTTTTTTTTAAATCAATCTATATTATCTAAATTGGTCTTTAATTTTTATCCTTAAGATGTCACTAAGTTAAATGGGATTGAAATAGGTGTTTCTAACTCTTGGAAAAACACATATGGGTATATGCACAATCACAATCAAATCCTTAAAACTATGAGAGCCTAAGCTAAGTGCAAGTATAACCTACACATGTGAATTAAGTATAACCTAGATAATAGAATAAATTAAAGGATAAATGATTAAGAGCTAATCATGCATCAATGACTCCCCATTAATTCAATTCAATCAAGCTCAAATATGTTTGAAATTTCAAGACCTCACTCAAAGCTCTCAAAGATTGAAAGTATATAATCTAAAACTAAATTAAATTTCAAAATAAATAAAATAAAATATAAGGACTAAATTTCATGAATTTAAAGTGATATTAAAATATAATTCAAAAATAGTTTTAAAGGAATTATGGAAAAACAAACATAATTTAAGATATATTTTTGAAAATTTTGAAATAATTTGGATTTATATTTACTTAAATAATAAATAAATATTAAAGTCTCAAAAGGTATTTAAAATTATTTAAAATATATATTAAATATTCAATTTTAAAATTAATTTTAAATTAAGATATTTGAAATTCTAAAAATATTAAGGTATTATATTAATTTTTTTGATTTAATTTGAATTTATATTGAACTTTGAAGTTTTCTAGTAATTAAACACATTTAGAATAATAACAAATAAATATTATTCAAAATAATTTTTAAATTATCTTAAAATTTAACTTAAATGTTCTCTGAAATTTTGAAATTGTTTTAAAATAATTTCTTAAAAATTTCAAAATTATTTGAATTTATTTTAATTAAATATTTAAAATTATTTAAAGTATATAATATATCCAATTAATTTTAATTTCAAATTAAAATATTTTGAAGTAATTCTCTGATTATTTAAAATATTTTAGAATAAAATTTTTAATTTTAAAAACATTTAATTAAATATTTAATGAAAATATTAATTAAAAATTTAAGAAATTAAATAATCTAAAATTTTTAAAGTATTTTAAATATTTTAAAATAATTTCAATTTTAGAATATTTTAAAATTTATTTTTTAATTTAATTAATGATAATTTAAAATAAAATTTTGAATTTTTTTAAAAAATATTTAAATTTATATTAATTAAATGTTATTTAAATTTTAAAATATTGAAATTATTTAAAATATTTAAAGAAAATACTTTAAATTTTATTTAATTTTAAAATAAAATATTTTAAATAATATCAGTGATTATTTAAAATATTTTAAAATAAAATTTGAGTTTTTTGAAAATATTTAAGTTAATATTTAAATAAATATTAATTAAATATTTAAAATTAAATGTTTTAAAAATTATTTTAAATATATTTAATATTTTAAAATAAATTTAATTTTAAATTAAAGGATTTAAAGTTCTAAAATTTTTTATATATTATATGTATTTTTGGATTTAAAATCAATTTTTAATATTTATTTGAAGAAATTTAGATTTTTAAAAATGATTTAAAATTAAATTAAATTATTTTAATTAAACTGCGACGATGGGACTATGTTGCGCACTCTAATTCATGGGATCAAACCACTGGACAATCATTGTATGTCGACGCCATGATGGTCAATGATTGTGCGACGATAATCATTGGCCGTCAATGTAGACGCGGTGGTGGGTCTGCATGAGACCACTTATTTGAGTAAGCAGGGCTCTAGGGCCATCGAATCTTTCGTGGTTTGAATCAATGGCTATGATCGAGCTGGACGGAGATATTGACTGCGGGATCGAATGAACGATCGAACAGGACTATGAAAAGGCTTGATCTGGATCGTTGATCACATGATCAACGATCCAGAAAGCGTACATCGCATACACATTATAGACTAAACCTAGAAATGATATTTTGACTCATTCTCTTGATATACGCAATCAAACTAGATAAAATTTTAAACATAGATAGGATTGATGAAGAGCATTCATAGGGATTAACTTTCGAAGTCTAAAATGCACTTAACAGAAAGCTAATTTCTCCTAAGTGTCCTAAGCTTGGGTTTGAGATTTTACCAAATTTAACTGATGGATTTCCAAGATCTTGGGCTCTCTGAACTTATAGATTATCCACGTATCGTTTCTCTCAAGGAACGGCGGCCAGAAAAGCTACGGATCGAGCGGAAGAAGTCTTGGACGGAATATGACCTCAGTTCGCTAGAGATCTTGCCGCTTGTGAGCTTTGACCATCAGGTTTTGACTAGGGAAATGGAGAGGGAGTTGCTGAGAGCTCGAATGAAATGAGAAAATACTCTAGGGAGGCTTGGAGGCTAAGATATTGAAGGAATCATGAAATGAGGCCAATTGGCTCATTTCAAGTCTAGGGCTTAAAATGGACATATTTGATCGACTGGGCCACTCCCTTGGATCATTGTCATGCCCCAGGTGGTTAGGATGGCAGGAGGAAGGCTAGAAAAGGCCCTAAGGCCATTGGGTGCTTTAAGGAGAAGGGGGGACCACTTGCCATTCTAGGTTAAACTAGCCCTTGGGCTTGGTTATGAGAGCTCTAAGAGTACTTTAAACCTCATTTTGGAGAGGTTGGATCAAGAGGATTGGAAGGGATTGCCACTTAAGCAATGTTTTGACTACTTTAGCTTATTTGAGCTAAGTGTTGACTATTTGACTAGTCAAACTGGTCAACACTTGCTGAGGTGGCAGATGGGAGATATGGGGAGTTGGTTGAGTCATCCTAAGGGCTTAAAAGCATGGAGTTGGAGTTGGGAAAGAAAAGTTGACCATGAGAAGGCTTCTTCTAATTAGGTTTTGACTAGTTTGATTAGTCAAACTAGTCAAATATTGGTGAGGTGGCCTTCTCATAATGAGTATATGCTAGTATGGTAGTTCAAGAAGAATTAAATGGCTAGGTAGAGTATAAAAACAAATGGATGCATGTAGAAAAGGTTTGAAGATGGGTTTTGGGTTGACTTGGTCAAAGTCAAAGGGTTTTGGATCACCCATAATTAAGACATGCTTAAGCCATGGAATGAAACAAGTTTGAAGGTTTGACAAAGTTTGGATGGGTCTTGTTTGAATGAATGGGAGGATTTGACCCAAATAAGATAAGTTTGACCAATATTTGACTTAGTTGACCAAGTTAACTATTGACTGGATCAATATGTCCAGTTAGGTCCAAACTACTAGGGGAGGTGTTTAGAGAAGTTTGGGTGGATTTGAAATTGATCTGGTGTTTGATTGAGTGAATATAAGGTTTATGGTTGATCTAGTCAACCTAGGTTGACTTGGTCAACCAGGTTGACCTAGGGACACGGGTTGGGTTCAATAGGTTTGGATTGATATATAGAGTCTGGTAGAGGTGATCCTAATGGCTGGATTACTTATTTTGGTCAATTTGACCATTTTGGACCTTTAAGGGACTATTGGGTCAACCAGGTTGACCAAAGGGCTGGATTTTAGCTCAACAAATTTGAAATGATCAAAGGGACTTGTTGGAGGTGGTTTCATGGACTGGTGAGGTAATTTGGTCCAAAATGGGTATTTGGACTCTTAAGGGATATTTTAGTCAACCATAGTTGAGTTGGTCAACCAGGTCAAACCAAAACTTGAGTCTGGGTCCAATGGATCTCAAATGATATTTGGGATTCATTGGAAGGGATTTCAAGGGTTGGAGAGGTTGAACCATGTTGAGTTTTGGCCAAAAATCCAAAAATCCCCTTAAATGACATTTTGGTCATTTTGACCTCTAGTCAACTACGAGTCAAACTAGGTCCAAAAAAATGTAGTTTACTGGTCAACATACCTTAACAAAGGTTATGGGTATGGTCAAAGGTCTTGAGAGAGGCCCCTGGGTCAAAATCAACAAAGGGACTGTTCTAGTGGCATATGCCATAAATATTTAAAGGTTTTGCAGCCTTTGAAAATACATTTAATTTTTAGGGTTAAAGACCTCAGAAAGAGCTCAAATTTGAAGAGTTGACTTTAGAAACATGTTTGATCAATATGCAACTGACAGATTATAAATCGGAGGTCATTTCACTAGGTTTTCAGATGATAGAAAATTCACCCAAAAAGGATTTCATGACTTAGACTTTTGGCCTTGGGTTTTGAATTGAAAGTCTGAGTTTGAGTTGGATTTTAGGTTTGAATAGTTAAGTTTGGGAATACCCAAATCAATCACAGTCTGATAAATGATTGGGGTTGATTGGATAATACCAAGGTTTGATTGAAGATAAGATTGAATAATGATTATAGGCAGTATGGAAAATCTTAAAAACCCATAGGTTCCAAATTTTAAAGGAATTCCTGCCAAGATGACGGATCCAGCCGTAGGTGCCTCTACATGGGCTTCGGGTAACCAAATATGAACTGGTAACACAGGCACTTTGACAGTGAAAGAGGCGAAAGAAGCAATCCATAGAAAGATTTGGCATCGCTCACTAAATTATGTTATTAATAAGATTTGTGAATCAGTGGTTCCTGTTTGGAGAAGAATCAACGGAATAGCTAATAGCATAAAAATAGATCCAAGTTAAGTATATAGGAAAAACTAATATGCTGCCTTGATCTTTCTTTGAGTCTAGGGTGGGAATTGGATTGAAGGCTGGATTGAAATTTGATTAGGGTCTCTATGATTGATAAGTGGACAAATGTCAATCATATGATCACCAAGTATGAGTCTGGATAGGTCCTGATGACCTCATATAAAAATGAGGTCAACACCTTCATATTTATCACCAATTGAGCTTTCAAAGCAAAAATCGGAACATCAATAAATGGCACATTCGATAAAATTAGTTCCAACAAAGCCAAGGGTGATTCATCAGAAGCAACAACCATTCCACTAGAATCCACTACATCCCCAATCGTAATAGGCATAATAGAAACCATAACACCCATAGGGCTAAAAGCTTCATAGTCCCCAGATTCCAAAGAAAAAAAATTAACACCATCATCTGCTACAACATCAACACCATCACCAACATTAAAAATAGGGGACATAATGGAACTAGTTATAAGGTTAATCATATAATTATTGGCACCCATAATCTCATGAACACCTTCTCTGTTATCACAAGAGATATCCATAGGCAAAATATTAGTCGAAGGAGCAGCTTCCTCCTCAGTATAAATAGGAACACCCATAGGCAAAATAGAAGTCAACGGAGCAGCGTCCTCAACAGTATTGCCAACCACATCCCCAGTGTCAATAACACTAGGATAAATCTCCAAAACATTATCAGTTTCATCATAAATATTACCATTAACCACCATATTAATAATTAGTGAAGTAGGAATTGCTATATTATCCAAAGTATCCAAAGCACCAATAGCATTCCCATCAGAGCTAACATTAGCAGTAACATGATTAGAAGCATTAGCAATAACAGTTAGAAGGGCAAAGGAAGGATGGGGGTAGCACTTACCCTTCAAATGCCCAGTACCTTTATAATGGAAACAAAAGGGAGGAAAATCCTCCATCAAGACATATTAAATGTACCCAAATTTTTTAGGACCTAACCACACTTTATCTGAAATTTTTTTTGTAATGTCAAGCTCAACCAAAACACGCGCAATAGAGGGACGAGAGCCAATAGCTGTAACATTATCAACTTTTGACGGGCGACCAAATAGTGATCCTAGACTATGAAGGATATGGGGGGAGAATAGATGTGGCCAAATGTTTGAGAAAGATATCCAAATAGGGATAATCGGAGACTCCACACCATTGTCAAATAAAGGATACCATTTGGTTAATTTCATATAGCAGTTGTTAACAAGGTAAGATCTATGGCAAAAAAAACTCTATTATAGTCCAAATCATTTACCAACTTAATTAAAATATGCAAAGGATCCAAAAAAGTATCTAAGAAATCGCCATTTAGCTTAGATTAGAGAAAAACCTTCGAATAAATTTAAGAGAAGGTCGGCGAGAAGGAAAAAAACCAATAAGGCATATTGAAGAGGGGCCACAAGCGCAAGAATCTCCTCCTCCAATATCCACAGTGAAGGTAAGCCACAAAAAGAAGTAGATTTCAGCTCACAAAATCTCGTATCGGGGGAAATACCAGAGAGGTGATCGAGGAAGGAATGATAATTGATCAATGAATCTAAAAAACTAGGATTGACCAAACAATTCACCACCATTCTAGTCGTGAAGGATGGAGGTGGTCGAATTTTGAGAAACATGAAAAAAACTAGAAAATAACGCCAAAGGAGAGGAGGAAAATAAAAAACTTTCTTGAGATTTTCACCGACAAAGATAGCGGCGTCCAGCACCATCGAGAAGGAGCTAGAGAAAAAACCCTAGTGGAGCAAGAGGAAAAAAAGATCGAGTGCATCTCTACATAAAAGCTTGTCTATTGAGTTTGTGAGAAGTTATTAAAATATGAAGTTCCAAAATTAGGGTTTAGGATTTACTTGGATTCAGTAGATGTAACTGCTATGCGAGACGCTTAAAATAACTCCACTAAAGAATTTAAGCAATGGGGAGTCTTGGATCGAGAGATATTTGACTTGGACTAAGTAGAGGTTTAGTTTGGCCGGAAGCTCACCACTAGTAGCTTGCAATTGACTTAGTTGAACTTAAGAAATGTAGAGGGAGTCTATAGAGTCTCAAATGAACAAACAGCTAGAGCTTGGAGGTAATGAGTTGACATATTACCTAGAATGAGTGTTTTGGATGTTTTGGCCCAATTAAAAACCTAGGGTTCTATTGGATGGTCAAGATCATTTGAGGGAGTTTTTAGATGCTTGCTAAGTGTCCCTAGTCAGTTAGAGGGGTAGGGAATCAATAGAGTAAGGACAATGACATGTAAAGGCTTGTTTATCTCCACATGAGGAGGGGACCATTAGAGCTATTTTAGGCTAATTTAATGCTTAAGCTAGGTTTAGGGAGTGCTTAAGAAGATTCCATAACTAATTTAAATATTTAAATCTGTTGCCCTTGGAGGGAAATTGAGTATATTGGGTAGTTTGACTATTTGAAGATTTTTTGGCCATTTGTTGACTATTTGACCAGTCAAGGGTCAAATCCTGCTGAGTTGAACTTGAGGGAGTGTGAGTTTGTTGTTGTGAGGGATTAGGAGGAGTATGAAGCCGTAAAATTGATGTTTGAAAGAGTGGATCCATGTATGGTGAGGTTTGACACACATGGTGGTCAAACTAGTTATGGTTTGATGCATGGTGGATAGGGAGGTGCCTAAACCATGCAAGGAAGGATTCTTGAGCGGTTTAGGGGCTTGATTGGATTGCAAGTAGTGATTTGACCCAAATGGGTCTAGTTTGAATAAACTTGGATCCACAAGGCAACTATTGACTTGGTTAGGGTGATCAGTCATGTCAAATCCACTAGGAGGAATGATTATAGGAGTTTAATGAAGATCAAAGCTGATTTGAAGCATGATTGAATGTAGATGGTGTGTATGATCAATGATTGGAAGGTTCAGTAATGGGTGGTTTACCATATCAAGCTCCCAATGAAATAGTTTGAATCATGACTGAGGTTAAAGGGTCAGTGCACTATGCAAGATAGTGCACCGGGCTATCTAATTGCAGTGCAAGGCTACAATTATCCAGATGATTAAAGCTTATATTATGTTGATTGAGTATTTGAAGTGTAGGGTCTATGATTGCAGCTCATTTGAAGGTTGATTGGAGATTTAAATGATTGTTGATTATAGTGTAGATTGATATATATATATATTGATGTGTTAATTAATTGATTGAAGTGATTGTAAGTTGGATGGCTATTGACTGAAAGTGATTGGATAATTGTAGACTAGATGGTGATAGATCTAGTGATTGAAGTTTGATTGATGGCTAGATGACTGACAGATGTATGGTTGTCAGCCTTCATAGGAGTAATTAAGAGATTAGGTATTTTAATGATGACCTCATAAAAAAATGAGGTCAATAGCTGGTTGTTGTGTTCTCTGTCTATGGTGGTGTTAGGCTATGAAGGTTTGTCTTCTTGGAGCACTCTCTTCTTTGTGCTGGTTTCTTTCATGCCTTTTTTGCGTCTCTTTTCTCTTTTTTACAGATTATCTATTGATATCTGGAGCTTAACGTGGTATTCTCAAGCTTGGGCTTTCTTTTTTGGGTTTGGTTGCGTGCCTACCATTTTATTTTTGCTTTCTACATGTAATTTAGATAGGGATCCTTTACTCATTAGATTTTTTCCTTTTTTTGATTATAGCTCTTTGAGCATTTACTGAGTGTTGGATCACTCTAAGATCTTGTAACAATTTTTTTGATATTAACATTTAAGCCCACTATGAGTTTTAACCAGAGCAAGCAAAATCTCTCCATTATAACAGGAAAATGCCAAAGGCTCAAATTGAAATATTTTTGCATTAAAATAATAACATAAATGTGATTTTTAAAGAACATGCATTTCTGACATACTTGAATCATATTCTATAATCACATCTTTGATGTTTTACACTTTTGAATCTATTTATTAAAAAATATTTTTATTTAAATATTTTAAAATTATATATATATATATGTTTATTGTAAGAAAGTGACCTCTAGAATGTGATGATGATGAGAAAAAAGCAATTTCAATATTTGAAAAATGCTTTCTTCTTTTTCTTATAAGAATGATAGCTTGCATTTTTCTTTTCTTTTCTTTAACGGATATTTTAGCATATTGTTGTTTTTTATGTTAAAATTTTCTTTGCTCTTTCATATCAAATATATATCTATAAAAATTGTCAACAATATAATTAATAGATGTGTTTAAAAATATATGCTCGACACTTATCAATAGATGGATTAGATAAATAATGAATGCATTGTTTGTAACTTCGGAATTTGTTATTGGTACACAACTTCTATTTTTTTATAGTAAGTTAGTATATTGGTATAAGAAAAAAAATAGTATATTGGTATAAGAAGTGTAGGAATTTATGTGAGAAAATCAATTAATGCATGAAATTCTGTGAATGATTTATGTTGAAGTATGAGAAAATAAAATATTATTTTATTACATTTTTTATGATGTAATAATTTTATATTGGGATGGTCTTAACAACTTAGGTGTCATTCATGTTAAAAGATTGGGAGGAGACTGACTGGAGCACTTATCAGAAAAAAAAATGAAAATTTAACTTGTCGAAGAGGAAAGAAGAATAATTATTAGAAGTTGAAGAGGCTAAAAGAATAGAAGAAGCAGGTATGAAAAAATAAATTTATTAGCATAATAGTGGAAGATTCCTAAATTAATTATGTATTAATAAGCAAATAATATATATATTTATTTATCATAAATAATAATAATAATAATAATAATAATAATAATATAACAAGAGTATAGAAGAGCCATTCTTTTAATAGGTGAAATTTATTCATGTAATTTAATAAGATAAGAGTTGTAAATGAAAAGTAATTAATTATGAAAAATATGAATGCAATTATTAATTAATTATAATGATATAATAGAATAAAAAATTAGGATTATATATAAATAATTAAAATGGGAAGCTAAGATTGCATTTTTTTTATTTATATAATAGTAGTATAGATGTGAATCATATTAAATTAATTAATAAATTTAAAATTACAATGAATCGTGGACATTATTTGGAAAATTGCTAAACAGGTAAGTTATAGAGTACAAATATATGCCGGAACATGATAAAAATTTATAACATTGAAAGTATTTTCAATAATAAAGTTGATCATAATTTTTTTATGTGATAAGAATTTAATGTTGTGGCAATAATTTTTTTAAGGAAAATATTAATTTTATTTCATCCAGAAAAATGGGTACATAGTCCTTAAAGGAGGCACAAACTCACTAAATCCTAAAAGAATTTTTTTTTAATCCAGAATACATTTTTTTCTTTAAAAAATGAATATTTTAATTATTTTGTCTACATTCAATAAATGTGGTTGTCTAATTTTAGGAAATAAATTAATGTGCCCACTCTCAAAAGAGATGCTCTTTACAATTATTAATTTATCATATTAAAATAATAAAATCAAAGGGCGGGATTTTATTTAAATAATTAAAATGAAAGATTAAGATTTAATTTTGGAAGAAATTCAAGGCACTTTCATAATAATGGTATAGATATATTATGCAACGTAAATAAAGTAGAAAAGAAATGATCGAACAATATAACAAAGAGATAGGCCCCAAACATTGTATGAATTCACAACAACACAAGAAATAATTTATTTTTCCATTCAGATATGTTGAAAATCAAATACAGTAAGATTAGTTATTGCTCAAATGATATTTATTTTCTTAAACATTCTCTATTTGGATGGAATTAGTTCCCGAGATTCTCATCGGGGGCATCCGCACTGGGCCAGAAAAGATCAACAGGACCCGGACTGGGAATTAGGCTGTCAGGTCCATCATCTAATCCTGGAATAGAATCAACAATTACCGGGCCCCAAGCCAACAAGGGCGCTGGAGCAAGCTCGGGCCCCTCAACAAAAAAGTCATCATCGACAAAAGGCCGTGTTGCAAATGAAACACTGAGGAGGAGGAGGATGGCGACGGCAAAGCTTGCTGACTTGGCCATGGCTTGCGATGAACTCAAGCTACTGTTTTTACTTGTGTGGTTCTTTGTGTTTGCTTGTGTTGTGGATGGGGGAGGGGGTGGCTTTATATAGTGGGTATGGAAGCAGATTTAAGAAGGTGAGTTAATTGAATTAGCTTTATGTTACAATAGGTGTATAAGTGCTTGGCTTTTAGAATGTTACTCGCCAGTTTAGGGTTTAGGTGTTGTAATGTAAATGCCATTTTGGTTTGTGGAGAATTTTATTATTATAAGACTCATTAATTGTTAACCGTTACACAGCTATCGATTACCGTTCGGCTTAATAAATTTTAAATTAAACACTTATGTTACGATTTCTTCCGTTTTTCGCTTGGCTTGCCCTATTTCGCGATTTCCTTGATTTTTCCTCTTCGCCAGACGCCTATTGGCGATTGGGATTTCTTCGTCAATTTATTAAGCTAAATGCTCTGTTGCGAATAGCTCCTCTTTGACTCTTCGGCTTGCCCCAGCTTGCTCTTATGGTAGGTTTCTTCTCCATTATTTCGGTATCTTCAATTTTTGTAACTTCATCTTCTTACCGGCATTTATTTCTTTCGCATTCCACTCTTTCTCAACGCCTCGCCTTCTCCTCCTCCTTCGCCTTCTTCTCCTCCTGTCGGCTTTGCATGAGGGGTTTTTAAAGAGTCGCTAAAAGGAGCTTCTTGGCCTTTTTTGCTCTTTTTCAACCTGCGAGATGACAGGAAATGTTGTAGGACCTACTACCGAAGGCGAACGAAGGCTTTGAAAGCTCCGAAAGGTCGTAGGCTCAGACGAGCCTCCTCTCGAACCGGAAAGATTTGCACGCAGGTCTGATCGCCTTATTTTGCTATTTTATTCTTCATTTCTATTATCGTCTGAGTCGACTAATGGCTCCTAGCAGTTACCAGCTCGAAGCACTTGCTAAGGCTAAAAAGGAAAGTACGATACAGGGCCTGGGAAGACATTCATTATTGTGATGCTGCAGTGATCCTACACTCATTGCATCAGAAAACCATCTAAATACATTGCAGTCTTTTTGGTGCCAACAGCGGTTTTGTTTCAAAAAGTAATCTCGGATCTCTTATATTTTCATATGTTACTCTTTTGAGTTCTTTTCACCTATTTTTTGAACTGATTATAAAAAGCAAGCAGAAGTATTGGAGTTGCATACCGATCTTAATTTTTATAATTTATATATTGCAATTACTGAATCATTGTAAATATCTTTTTATATTGATATTGTGCTCTATCTTTTCTTAAATGTTGTTTTAAGGTTCTTAATAGCTACTGATCAGAATTTTTATTTCAGAAAAAACTTGAAATATTAAAAAATATATCGCCTCTTTTAGGAAAACACTTGTCAACTTAAATTGAAAGATGAAATAGAATATCATTAAAATTCTTGTTTGTATCGTGACTTCATCTTTAAACTCATTTTGAGGCTTCAAAATGTGTATAACTTACTTGGGACATGACTTAATGATATATATATATATATATATATATATATATATATATATATATATATATATATATATATATATATATATATATTTCACTTTAGAAGCCTCCTAATGCTGCACCATTCTAGAAACTAACCTACAACACCAATTTAGCGAAGATATATATATATATATATATATATATATATATATATATGAAGGATCCTACCTTTAAAAACTTTTATCTATGCTTTTTATGATGGTTTATGCTAACTTTAATTAGCATAAATGGATTTGGTACAAATGACAGAGCTCTTATGTTTCAATTTATAGCTAGCTTAGTATTTATGGAGCAGAGCTCTTGTTCATTCTCTATATTTTTGAACTTTTGCTTAGAGGCTAGCCCCTTTGAACCTCAACTCTCCTTCTCAGCCCTTATATCCTTCAAAATTTAAATGAAATTGATATGATCAACATATCTAATACCATCATAGGATTCTACTTTCGATCAATCAACTACATTTGTTATATTTAAAGAGAAAGAAATGCTAACAAATTTAGGCAAATCTTGAAGCTCCATCTTCCCTTGGCCTTTAAAATCATGTAAACTTTGAGAAAAAAAGTAGATCTTTTGAAGCATTTGATTAATCATGATGTGATTTTCTCTCAAGTATACTCCCTTGAATCCTTAATTATGTTTCTTTTTTGAGTTCTTTTCACCTATTTTTGAACTTATTATGAAAAGCAAGCAAAGTATTGGACCTACATACCAATTTGAATTTTTATAATTTATATATTGCAATTACTAAACCATTGTAAATATCTTTTTATATTGATATTGTGCTCTATCTTTTTATAATTTATATATTGCAATTACTGAACCATTGTAAATATCTTTTTATATTGATATTGTGTTCTATCTATTCTTAAATGTTGTTTTAAGGTTCTTAATAGCTACTGATCAAAATTTTTATTTCAGAAAAAACTTGAAATATTAAAAAATATGTCATCTTTTAGTAAAACACTTGTCAACTTAAATTGAAAGGTGAAATAGAATATCATTCATATTCTTATTTGTATCATGACTTCATCTTTAAACTCATTTTGAGGCTTCAAAATGTGTATGACTTACTTGGGACATGACTTAATGATATATATACTACTATTCTAAAAGGGGCTTGAGTTTCCTTCCACATCAGATCTTGGCCATCCATTTTTTTTATAAAAATTATCTTGTCCCTTCATTATATTATAAATAATTAATAAATTAAGAAAATAATATTTCTGCAATTTAATGCCCCTTACACCTCCTACTAAATTAATTTTAATTTTTTTGAACGCTACGTTTCATTTAACGTAAATTTGAGTTAATGTTTCGTTTACCTAATATCCTATTAATGTTTCGTTTATCCTATCAAGTTTCCTTTCCCTTCGTCAAAATTTTGAACGCTTGAGAACTGTCGTTTGTTGAGGATTCGCATCGTCTTCGGCTTGCCTAGCTTCCTTCACTCATCGTCTTCTTCGGTAGGTTTGTCTCTCCAAATTCTACGGTAAGTTTGTCTCTCCAAATTCTCCGGTAACTTTCTTAACATTTCTTCTTACATGCATTTATTTTTTTCTCCAATTATTTCGGTGTTTTTAACTTCTAAAATGTTTCCTCACCTGGTCTTATGAACTTCTAACGATTTTAACTCTTTGGAAGATGAAATCAACCGCCCGAAATCTTTCAACAAATGACCGTTCAGCCAAAAGAGTAAACCCTAACCGTCGCATTTTCTCTATTATAGATATTTGGTAAAACTAATATATATATATATATATATATATATATATATATAATTGGTAAAACTATTCTCACATGTTTTTCCTTTAGATCTTTCGTGTTTTGCATTTCGTTTTTGGATCTCCTCTTTTTGGCTTCAAAGGATTTCTACTATTTCGGCTTCAAAGTTTGACTGAAATTTACTTTTGAGGTAATATTGCTTTTGTGTTCTGCAATAAAATTACTCTGTTTTCTTTGGATCATTTTTTCTTGTCTGGTTTTGTCTCCCAACATAGAACTGTTTTTTTTTTTGTTAAGTTGATTTCATCTCTTTGCTTGGATTATATTTTCTCATCTCTGCAGTTAAGTAAATCAAGTAGAGAGCATTCTCTAACTCATAATTCTAACTCTATGTTCGGGGCCCTAAAAACAAGAACACACTCATATAAGTGGTATACTGCTGACGAGAAGATTCTTGGAAAGAAAATGATGGTTGGCTTCTTTGAAGCCACCAATATAGATGGATTCTATTTGTATTGTTTCTCTTATTCTTATGTTTGCTGTAATGGCTTTGATTACTTTAGAATTGGTTGAAATTCTAGAACTCAACTCTCTTATATATATTTATAGTGAAGGAAAACTTCAAATTCATTAACAAGTTAGGCGTTGAAAGATTGTGTTTTCATTATAGAGATATTGCACCTGATGGGAAGACGCTTGTAGTATGTACCTTTTCCCATTCTCATCATGATTATTTAACTTACTTCAATAAACAAAGACCGGAACCTCATTACATGTACTAAAACTTTAATGCATAAGTGGCATTAGATTTACAATAATATAGGGTTGGTCCTGATTATTTGGATGATAGGTAGTATGTTAGTTTTTGATTGTACTAATTATATCAGTGGCTTTAGATATAAAGTTGCACAACCTTTTTGGGTATTAGTTGCAATTTCAATAACCTGTCATGTTGAAGTCTTTGGAAAATTTTCTAGATTAATAAAAAAATAAGGTAAAATCATGCCTTAGGCTTCTTTTGGCAATGAGCTATCTCATTAATGATTACAATCAATTATGATTTCAAACAGATATTTTTTAGATACTATCAAGTCTAAAGAAAGGAGTTAATAATGCTTATATTCAAATCATTAAAGATATGTATGAAGGAGCTACTACTTGTGTTCAAACACAAGGTGGTTTGACCAAGTATTTCCCTATTTCGGTTGGATTACATCAAGGATCAGCTTTAAGCCCATATCTTTTCGCGTTAGTCATGGATGTTCTCACTAGACATTTACAAGAGGATGTACCCTGGTGTATGCTTTTTGCTGATGATATTCTTCTTGTTGACATGACTAAAGAGGGAGTTGAAGGTAAACTTGAAGTCTGGAGATCAACCTTAGAGTCTAAAGGTTTTCGCTTGAGTAGATCTAAAACTGAATATATGGAGTGTAATTTTAGCAGTAATAGACCTAGTGAGGGGATTGTGACTTTGGGAGATCAAGTCATTAATAAGAGTACACGTTTTAGATATCTTGGATCTATTGTTCAGAGTGATGGTGAAATAGATGGGGATGTTATCAGTAGAATTCAAGTTGGATGGTTGAAGTGGAGGAATGCATCGGGCTTGTTGTGTGATAGAAAAGTCCCCCTTAAACTTAAGGGAAAATTCTATAAGATGGTGGTGAGACCTGCAATGCTTTATGGTGCAGAATGTTGGCCATTAAAAGAGAAGCACAATACTAAGTTATGTGTTGCGGAGATGAGGATGCTTAGGTGGATGAGTGGATTTACTCTTAGAGACAGGATACGAAATGAGCATATACGTGAAAAGGTTGGAGTAGCTCCAGTGGAGGATAAGATTAGAGAGAGTCGCCTTAGATGGTTTGGTCACATAAAACGGCGGCCTTCCGATGACCCAGTTAGGAAAGTAGAGGTATTAGATTTGACTTATGTTAAGAAAGGTAGAGGTAGACCTAAAAAGACTTGGTTAGAAAATATTAGAAATGATCTTTCTCTATTAGATTTAAACGAGAATTTGACTTTGAACCGGACACAATGGAGAAAAAGGATTCATGTTGCCGACCCCACGTAGTGGGACAAAGGCTTGTTGTTGTTGTTGTTGTATCAAGTCTAAAGAATAATTAGCTCATTAAACATTATCATAATCAATAAATTAACTCATTTGATATGCATTTACAGATAAATATTTTTAAAAATATTTATAAACCATACATATGTACATATTTATTTACATGAGATTCTCAAACAAATTTGAACTCAACATTATCATGTAGCTTAAATATGATATGCATTTACAGATATGCACAGCAGGAGCTGAGACGAAGGAAATGCCTCTGTGCTAGCTAATGACCCAGGCTGTTAGATTGGAATTCTTCTCCTGATCATATTTCAATGATTTGTGTTAAGTAAGAATAAATGCATAGAACCTTCAGAAATAACATGAGACTTACCTTGAGTGCAGAGAAATAATGGGATTGGAGACATCATTTTTATTTCTCAAACTTTTTTTTATTCTTATTGCCTAAAGTGTTTATGATTATTTGGAACAGCTTGTATTTCCTCTTCCTTATTGCATGTGGAATAAGGAAAATTTGCAATGGCCTGAGTGAAAGCTTCTATAAATATAATTTAAGTACATGTGAGAGTTAATGTAATTTAAAAATTAATAATCAATTATGTTTAGTATTATAATTTTGTCTTCTATAGATAACATAAGTTCTTATATAATCTTTAGTACTTCTTATATATTCTTTAGAATATAATAATCTCACAAAAGGTGAGATTATTTGGCACAGCTTGTATTTCCTCTTCCTTTTTGCATGTCGAATACCAATTGCTCAACGTCTAAACATGAATTGAAACATCAATAGTATTTTATTTGAATTCGTACAGTGTAGATGTAATCCCACATGAACATGAGGTTTGCTCATCACAAAACAACATTTGAATGCCTGAATTTGAACACTTTGGTTTTAAAATAATTATAATTCAGTTTCTTCTTCGTTTTCAATTTCTCTGTTCTTACTACTTAAAATCAAAGATAGTTGGTAAAAACATCTTATTGGCTCGGTTTGATTTGAAGGAATTGGATAAAATTCACAATTTCACATTAGTTTTTTATTCTGATGTATTTTATTGACAACTGAATTTATTTAGAAAATATGGACAAATACTTTCTTTTTCATTGATAATATACTCTCAAATCATTGCTAATTCTCATGGGTCTGCTTTCTCACAAGAAAAAAAAAAAAGTTTTTCCTTAAACCAATTTAGAAAGAAATAAACATTTCCTTAATTTCTCTAACAAGTTCATTTAAGCATGTATGAATACAATTCCTTTATCATTTCTATTTTCTTTAATACTCTTACAATTCATATCAATTCCTTGCATAATTGGTACTCACTTTTAGACCATTCATGTAGCAATAACCCCTTCACCTTCATCAACTATTCATTCCATAAAATTTCACATTTCTTCGTTATTGTTGATGTCAAGGATTTTGATAAACCTATAATTTCTATTCTCACCTCTTTGAATGAGACTATTAGATTCTTTCCTGATGCTTTAGGTGCTTCTTTCAATATCAACAAGAGTTCCTTTATATTTTTTCAAAAGCTTATTGGTAAGTAAATCATTCACTTCATAGTTAATTGATTGGGAATCTTTCTACCTCTTGCTTCTTGGTTAAGGAAAATAATGAAAACTTTTATCATAGAAGAGAACATAAAATAATTTTTTTTCCTGTATGTCTTTAACTGCTTTTTAATAGGATTTGCATTTGTAAACCAATTGCATGTTTTTATTATTTAATTTATTGCAACTATCAATCTATTTATTATTGCATCAAAAGAAGTAGATGCCTTTTTAATTGAAGAAAGTTAAGTTATACTAATTTGTTATTTCTATTTTGCCGTCAAAGTGGTTAGAAACTCGGTAATTGGACAACCAGGTGAAAGTGGATGACTAGGAAATAGTGTATTACTGAAACAACGCGAATATAGGATCCTCATGGCAATACTTTGTTTGCTTTTGTGAACTAACTCATCATGTTACCTGTGATATTTTCTGCCTCCATAATTACTGCAGGTTCACTATTCTTCACTCTCTTGAACTTTTTCTAAAGCTATTTTAATTTGTTACTAGAACAGCTGGATTTCACCATTTGAGTTTTGGTTTATACATTTGGTGAGGCCTATTAATCCAGCTTGCTTGTTGATTCAACTAAAAGCTAAAAGCTTAGGAGTATTTATTAGCTGTTATTGATTTATTAGATTTATTAGTGATTTCCCTCGCTAGCCTTTTATGTTTTCTTGATTGATTCTGTTTATGCTCCTCTTATGAAAATACCAGTTCATCATTTTTATTAGTATCATCATGCATTGTGTATTATCAATGAATGTGAAAGATTAGATAGTTTTGATTTTATAATCAAAACCATTCTGCTTGCTTCAAGCATTATAAATTATCCTTATATTATTGTCCATTTTATTTGGAAAATCTACTGTCATACAAATGGTGAATTGCTTCTCATGCTCAAGGAAACATCCATCTTGAAAATCTTGAACTTAAACAATTGCCTGGTAGGGTTGAAGAGAATGAATGATCTTGATCTTTGTTTTGAAGAAAGAGTTGGAAGAGTGTGGCATCCTATGAGATAGATAGGCATAGGCCATCAGGACAAAATGGAATGATTTTGGGGTATTTAAATACTTATCATATAATTCTTATGTATTTATATATATGATATATATCATATCTGAATTTTGATATTTATTTAAATAACATAAAATTTTTTAAATTAATATCATTAATATTAACTTTTTAAAAATGAAATAAACATTTGCTCACCGTCTTCTTCGGTAGGTTTGTCTCTCAAAATTCTCCAGTAAGTTTGTCTCTCCAAATTCTCCGGTAACTTAACGTTTCTTCTTACATGCATTTATTTTTTTCTCCAATTATTTCGGTGTTTTCAATTTCTAAAACATTTCCTCACCCGGTCTTATGAACTTCTAACGATTTTGACTCTTTGGAAGATGAAATCAACCGCTCGAAACCTTTCAACAAACGACCGTTCAGCCAAAAGAGTAAACCCTAACCGTCACATTTTCTCCATTATAGATAATTCGTAAAACTAATATATATATATAATTGGTAAAACCATTCTCACATGTTTTTCCTTTAGATGTTTCGCGTTTGGCATTTCGTTTCTGGATCTCTTCTCTTTTTGGCTTCAAAGGATCTCTACTATTTCGGCTTCAAAGTTTGGTATAGAATATTGAATACTACTTTATTTTTGACTGAAATTTAGCTTTGAGGTAATATTGTTTTTGTGTTCTGCAATAAAATTACTCTGTTTTCTTTGGATCATTTTTTTCTTGTCTAGTTTTGTCTCCCAACATAGAACTGTTTTTTTTTTGTTAAGTTGATTTCATCTCTTTGTTTAGATTATATGTTCTCATCTCTGCAGTTAAGTAAATCAAGTAGAGAGCATTCTCTAACTCATAATTCTAACTCTTTGTTTGGGGCCCTAAAAGCAAAAACACACTCATATAAGTGGTATAATGCTGAAGAGAAGATTCTTGGAAAGAAAATGATGGTTGGCTTCTTTGAAGCCACCAATATAGCTGGATTCTATTTGTATTGTTTCTCTTATTCTTATGTTTGTTGTAATGGCTTTGATTACTTTAGAATTGGCTGAAATCCTAGAACTCAACTCTCTTATATATATTTATACTGAAGGAAAACTTCAAATTCATTAACAAGTTAGGCGTTGAAAGATTGTGTTTTCATTATAGAGATATTGCATCTGATGGGAAGACGCTTGTAGTATGTACCTTTTCCCATTCTCATCATGATTATTTAACTTACTTCAATAAACCAAAACCGGAACCTCATTACATGTACTAAAACTTTAATGCATAAGTGGCATTAGACTTACGATAATATAGGGTTGGTCCTAATTATTTGAATGGTAGATAGTTAGTTTTTGATTGTACTAATTATATCAGTGGCTTTAGATATAAAGTTGCACAGCCTTTTTGGGCATTAGTTGCAATTTCAATAACCTGTCATCTTGAAGTTAATTAAATAGGTTAGTATTGTCCTTCTATCTTTGGAAAATTTTCTAGATTAATAAAAAAATAAGGTAAAATCATGCCTTAGGCTTCTTTTGGCAATGAGCTATCTCATTAATGATTACAATCAATTATGATTTCAAACAGATATTCTTTAGATACTATCAAGTCTAAAGAATAATTAGCTCATTAAACATTATCATAATCAGTAAATGAACTCATTTGATATGCATTTACAGATACATATTTTTAAAAATATTTATAAACCATACATATGTACATATTTATTTACATGAGATTCTCAAACAAATTTGAACTCAACATTATCATGTAGCTTAAATATGATATATTCATTTACAGATATGCACAGCAGGAGCTGAGAGGAAGGAAATGCCTCTGTGCTAGCTAATCACCCAGGCTGTTAGATTGGAATTCTTCTCCTGACCACATTTCAATGATTTGTGTTAAGAATAAATCCATAGAACCTACAGAAATAAGATGAGACTTACCTTGAGTGCAGAGAAATAATGGGATTAGAGACATCATTTTTATTTCTCAACTTTTTTTTATTCTTATTGCCTATAGTGTTTATGATTATTTGACACAGCTTGTATTTCCTCTTCCTTATTGCATGTGGAATAAGGAAAATTTGCAATGGCCTGAGTGAAAGCTTCTATAAATATAATTTAAGTACATGTGGGAATTAATGTATTTTAAAAATTAATAATCAATTATGTTTAGTATTATCATTTTGTCTTCTATAGATAACATAAGTTCTTATATAATCTTTAGTACTTCTTGTATATTCTTTAGTATAGAATAATCTCACAAAAGGTGAGATTATTTGGCACAGCTTGTATTTCCTCTTCCTTATTGCATGTCGAATACCAATTGCTCAACGTCTAAACATGAATTGAAACATCAATAGTATTTTATTTGAATTCTTACAGTGTGTAGATATAATCCCACATGAATATGAGGACTGCTCAGCACAAAACAACAGTTGAATGCCTGAATTTGAACACTTTGGTTTTAAAATAATTATAATTCAGTTCCTTCTTCGTTTTCAATTTCTCTCTTCTTACTACTTAAAATCAAAGATAGTTGGTAAAAACATCTTATTGGCTTAGTTTGTTTTGAAGGAATTGGATAAAATACAGTTCACAATTTCACATTAGTTTTTTATTCTGATGTATTTTATTTACAACTGAATTTATTTAGAAAATATGGACAAATACTCTCTTTTTCATTGATAATATACTCTTCAAATCATTGCTAATTCTCATGGGTCTGTTTCCTCACAAGAAAAAAAAAAAGGTTTTTCCTTAAACCAATTTAGAGAGAAATAAACATTTCTTTAATTTCTCTAACAAGTTGATTTAAGCATGTATGAATACAATTCCTTTATCATTTCTATTCTCTTTTTTTTTTATACTCTTACAATTCATATCAATTCCTTGCATAATTGGTACTCACTTTTGGACCATTCGTGTAGCAATAACCCCTTCACCTTCATCAACTATTCATTCCATAAAATTTCACATTTATTCGTTATTGGTGATGTCAAGGATTTTGATAAACCTATAATTTCAAATCTCACCTCTTTGAATGAGACTATTAGATTCTTTCCTGATGCTTTAGGTGCTTCTTTCAATATCAACAAGAGTTCCTTTATATTTTTTTAAAAGCTTATTGGTAAGTAAATCATTCACTTCATAGTTAATTGATTGGGAATCTTTCTACCTCTTGTTTCATGGTTAAGGAAAATAATGAAAACTTTTCTCATAGAAGAGAACATAAAATAAATTTTTTTTCCTATATGTCTTTAACTACTTTTTAATAGGATTTGCATTTGTAAACCAATTGCATGTTTTTGTTATTTAATTTATTGCAACTATTAATCTATTTATTATTGCATCAAAAGAAGTAGATGCCTTTTTAATTGAAGAAAGTTAAGTTATACTAATTTGTTATTTCGACTTTGCTGTCGAAGTGGTTGGAAACTCAGTAATTGGACAACCAGGTGAAAGTGGATGACCAGAAAATAGCGTATTACTGAAACAACGAGAATATAGGATCCTTATGACAATACTTTGTTTACTACTAAAGAATAACATGCAAGCCACAGATAAAAAATAGGGTTATATATGCCTAAAGTAAGGTAAAGCTAATTTTACCCAATCTAACAAAAGCCCCCCAAAATATGCAGATCATTTAAGTTATGATAAACTTCAGTGGTGGAAATAGAAGGCCCATTTTTGGCCAGCCAATCAACACAACAATTTCCTTCTCTCCAAATATTCGTGAAAACATAATCCAAACGATTAAGATATGCTTTAAGGCTTCTAAAAATATAATGCAGAGAGGCATTGTTGCATTTGCTACCAGTTATTAATTTGACTAAAAATAGAGAATCAGACTCAATCCAGAGATTTTGAATATTGTAAACCAAACAAAATTTTAAACCGATAAATAAGGCCTTAACCTCAACAAAGATAACATTTGTCATAGGAATGGAGGCAAAAAATGATGTTATCATGATGATTTGTAGCAGTGCCATCACAACCAGCAAAATACTGAGACATAAAGCCATTAATGTTGTGTTTAACTAAACTCAATTTTGGCTTTACCAAATAAAAAATATTTGGAGGCCTATCGATGCATTCTGCACCAAAAGAAATTTGAAAGACAGCCAAGTGTGATTCCCTTTAAAATGCTTATAATGAAGTAACTTAGTAGCCACTAAATGCTAAATTTTATGAATAAGACCAATGATAATTCTTTCGAAGCTCATCGTAATTCTAGAATGTTTGCAATTATTCCTCTGAATCCAAAGTAACTAAAAAATAATCATAGAAACCACGATAGAAATATGAACAATAGATTTTTAATAAAAGAAATGAGCAAGAATAGAATGACAATTGGAGTTATATAGATTCAGATTAAGACCCAACACATTATCGAAATAATACCAAACTTTAATGGTAATGGAACCATGAATAAAAATATGACTTCTCTCCAAATTATAATAACATTGACATTTAGAAGAAAGAGTAAAACTTTTTTTCTGCAGCAAATCATTAGTAGGAATAATGCCTTTAAGAATTTTACATACTAACATGGAAATGCGAGGGATAGTGGAGTTCCAAATTTTATGAAAGACTTGATTGATAGGAGATTTTAACCTAAAAGCATTTCAAACTTCCTTATTAGAGAAGTCACCATCAGTAGACAACTTGAGAATGTGCTGGTCATTGGAACACAAGTTTATAGGGATATGAAAGATTTCTTCAACAATATGAGAGGGAACATATTCCCTAATGAGATTATAATTTCAATTGTCATTCATAAAGAAGTTAGAAGCTTTCAAATTAGCTAAGGTGTGTGTGTTCATAATTGCATCAATAGAGCCATACCTAATCCAATCATCTCGCCAGAAATAAGAGGACCCAAAACCAATATCCATTGAATAAAACTCTCTGCAAACCATTTAACTTTACAAATACAAGACCAAACAACAGACTAACCCTTCTTATAAGCACATTGAATAGGGTGAATATTATTGCAATACTTCTTATGCATGAAATTGGATCATAAAGTTTGATTAATACAGAATTTCCACCACAATTTAATAGAAAATTAATAAAGCATGTCATGGATGGGCTTACAACCCACCCCACCCTCACTAAAAGGACTAGTATAGGTGCTCCAAGCTTTCCAGTGAATCTTTTTATGAACATGAGATGAATCCCAAAATAATCTATTAGAATTTTTTTATGAACATGAGATGAACCCCAAAATAATCTATTAAAAAGCTTATCTAGTTTGTTGCATATTTCTAATGCAGGAGGAATATTTTGACACAAGTAAATCTGCATAGAACAAAGAACACTTTTAATTAAAGTAAGTCTGGCAGGCATTGATAATAATTTAAATTCCCAAATAGAGATCCTATCTTGAATTTTTTGTAAAATATTATCAAAGAGAAATGATTTCTTTCTACCCTCATAAAGATGGGGTGCCCAAATAGACAATACATGATTACAAAACCCAGTCAGACGAGTGATGGAATTAATTTTAGTCCGGTTCATACCTTTGCCAGGGATAAAAGAGCACTTCTTATTGTTAAAGAAAAGGCCACTTTCTTTACCAAAAGATAAAAGAAAGATGTAGATCTTCTTGATAATATTGTAGGAACTATTGCAAAAAATAATGATATTATCAGTGAAACTTAAGTGAGTAATGTTTATGCCACCTGAATTAATGTAAGCTAAACCTTTGTATTTAGAGAAAAAGACTTGAAGCCCTCTCGATAAGTATTCAACAACGATGATATATAAGGTAGGGGATACAGGATCTCCTTTTCTAATAGCTTGAGCAGACTTAAAGAAACCCTGGGATATACCATTGATATTAATAGGGTACCAGACATTCTCAATAATATTACCCATAAGAGAAATAATAAAATTTTTAATGCCAAAAAATCTTAGAATGTTATACATGAAAAACCAATTGATATTATCATAAGCTTTGGATATGTCAAGCTTCAACACAATATTAGACCAACAACTTTATGATCAATATCATGAATAAGCTCTTTAGTAAGAAGAACATTATCTGAAATACTTCTTTCTTTGATAAAACCGGTTTGAAAAGCAAAAATGATGCAAGGAAGTATAAGGGTCATCCATCAACAAGAATTTTAGAGATAAGTTTATTAAAAATAGAGCATAAACTAATGGGTATAAAATCATTCCAAGTAATCAGATTAAGACATTTGGGTATAAGAGACAAAGAGGTGCTAGAAAAATATTTAGGTATAGTCATACCATTAAAAAAAAATTTACAGCAAAGCATAAATCAAGTTTAGTCGTATGCCAACATTTTTTTGGTAAAATTGGGTTGTGAAACCATCAAGACCAGCAACTGAATCCTTGTCATAGCAATAAGAAATTTATAAATAACATCAACATCCGAGTATTTACAAAAGAAACATTCTCATCATCAGAAAAGAATAGAGTGAATGCAATTTATATTAGATATCCTTTCCACCTCCTTAGTTTGACCAAGCTTTTAAAATGAGAAATAGCAGAAGCAGTAATAGAATCCTCATCATCCAACCAATACCCCTCATTGGACTTAATTTTATGAATGAAAAATTTAATCTTTTTGTTATTGGCACGAGCATGAAAGTATTTGGTGTCTCTATCACCTTCAAATATAAAAGTGGCATTAGCTTTCTATCTCCAAAAAATTTCTTCTTTTATATGAAGGTCCAAAAGGACATTTTTAGCTTTGATTAAAAGAGATGTGTTGTTATCAGACCTATTAAGCATAAAGTTATTCTCCAATTGAAGAACCCCTTTTTCAGCTTTGGTAATATTATCAAACAGGTTACCCAAAACATTTTTATTCCACCCCCTAATAACTTGTTTCAACCTTTTAAACTTAAGAGCAATAATAATCATACCATTGGAACCATCATAATAAGAATTAGGAGCATGCCAGTTTTCCGTAACCATCTTAAAAAAGTCTTCAGAGAGAAGCCACATGTTTTGAAACCGAAAAGAACCCGAAAAGGAGCTATGATCGGCGTGAATAAGAAGCGGAGTGTGATCAGAATTATTTTTGGAATGATGATCCACCAAAGTTTTCTAAAAAGAATAAATCCAATCCATATTAAAAAGAATCCTATCTTATCTTTCTCACATTTTGTAGTTATACCAGGTAAATTTAGCACCAATAAAACCAAGGTTAGAAAGACCACAATTCAAAATCGTACTATTGAAATCTTCCATAGCATTATAAGAAGGTTCAAATAATATTAAAATCACCCTCCACAAACCAAGGGCCATTCAAAGTACCAGCAAAGTCTGATAATTATTACCATAAGGCTTGCCTACCAATTCTAGCACAGCTAGCCTAACATATTAAACCCATGACAACTTTGTTATTGAAGAATAAAGAGCAATGTATAACTTGATGATAATCAACAATAATATTGAGTTGGATCTCTTCTTTAGAAAACAATAAAAAAGTCAACTCTAAACCTAAATTTAAGTGGGAGTTTTGGAAATAAATTCCTCGCTAATAGAATTTAAGGATTTATTAAGTTACAAAAAGTCTAAGAGTTAGAATTATAAGATTTATGTTGCATTTATTATTATGTTAAAGATTAATCATGCATTTTTGAAGTCATAGTTATAATAAGAGTCGATCCCAATTTTAAAAAGTGGCCCATAGATAATTATATGGAAACTCATCTAGAGTTATATGGTATCTATAAATTTCCATAAAGTCTACATACATTGATGGAATAAGCTTCGATTGTTAAGACAATTTCCTTAAACCTAAATTTTTTTACAAATTTGATTTTCCTTGTTCATTTGTCAAATTTTCTTTTTAGCCTTTTTATTCCACCTAATTTTTGTTAATGTTTATGACACAAAAAAGAAATGATATTAAAATAGTTTCCTGACACATAAAGTTAAAGATCATTGACTTCAAACTTTTTCTAAAACCTTATGAAGTTGATTGGTTTCTTTCCAGCTTTACTTTTCTCATATATTTGCTTTTCTTTCAAACTTATTTCATAAGATAGCACAAAAAAAAAAAAGAGAGAGAAAGATTGTCAAAGTATATGAGCAATACTTACATCAAAAAAAGCACAGTTTCTACATATGTCTATGTGTCAATCTATATATATATATATATATATATATGTGTAGGAAATGGTCGAACAACAAAACAAAGGTACGCCCATAGAATCACGGATTCACAACCAGGAAAAAATAAATTTATTGATCCATTCAGATACAATCAAAAGAGTACAGTAAGTATATATAGCTGCTCAAACGATATTAATTATTATCTTAAGCAATCTATCTTTCATATGGATTAGTCCCCAAGATTCTCATCGGGGGCATCCGCACCAGGCCAGAAAAGATCAACAGGACCCGGACTAGGAATTAGGCTGTCAGGTCCATCATCTAGTCCTGGAATAGAATCAACAATTACCGGGCCCCAAGCCAACAAGGGCGCTGGAGCAAGCTCGGGCCCCTCAACAAAAAAGTCATCATCGACAAAAGGTCGTGCTGCAAATGAAACACTGAGGAGGAGGAGGACTGCGACGACAAAGCTTGCTGATTTGGCCATTGATAGCTGATGGCTTGTGATGAACTCAAGTGGTTGTGTTTGCTTGTGTTGTGAATGGAGAAGGGCGTTGCTTTATATAGTGGAATGAATGAACGAATGTGAGATAACGAATTAAGTGGATGTTACAGTAGGAACATAAATGCATAGCTTGAAGTAACTCGTACATAAGAGTTACGTTCAATTGCATGAGTTAAGCTGGCGTTCTTTTTTTCTTGTTGTAATTTAGTTGCATTAAATGTACAGCCGTTTGCATCTGGGATTCTAAATAGTTGTAAAAACACATTGATTAGCTTAACGTAGATGCTATAGTAAACTGTTCAGAAGTAAAACTGCAATATATTTAGTTGGAATTTTTTTGGAAAATTGTGGCAAGATCATGAGATTTGATATGTCTCATAAAAAAATTGTATTTAGTGATCACAAATCTTGATGCAACTTTTAGATATCAGAACATTTAAGTTTTATTAATTTTGTTACTGAATTTAAAAAACAAGTTCTTCCTATTTTCAATCTTGGCACTCCCCTCCATAAAGGTCATGAAAATCTTTCTTTTTTGATAAAATGTTATCTAACATTTCTGAAAGGTTCTCTGTTTGGGAGTTTAAACTCCTATCCATGGAGGCTAGGCTTGTGCTGATCAGGAGTGTCATTTGTTCCATGCATTCCTATTTATCTTATTTAAACTATGAACCCTACTCTTGAAGTTTGTGATAGATTAGATAAACTTATTTAAAAGTTATTTGTGGGCTGTACTTCTAATTCCAAAAAAATTCATTTGTCTAATTGGAAGGCTTGCATTGGTCCTCTTGAGGAGAGTGGTTTAGGATGTAAATCCATTTCTGATTTAGTGAAAGGATTTTCTTATAAACTTTTGTGGAAGTTGAAAATCACTGATTCTCTCTAGGCTAATTTTATTAAATTTAAATATTGCAAAAACAAACACCCTCTTATTTGTTCTTTTAAGAAGGGGCATTCCTCGATTTAGTGAAGATTATGTAATATCAAATGACATGGTGAATCGATTATTGAATGGTGAATTAGGAATGGTTCTTCCCATTTCTGGCTAGATGATTGGACTGGTGTGGGCTCTCTTAACATGGTGTGGGCTCTCTTAAATGCCATTTATTATTATCTTCTTTATTTTCCTTACAAAACAACACACATTATTTATAGATAGCAGCAAGTTATTTAATTGGCCATAAACAAAACAGCAAGAATGCAAAACAAAAGAATTAAATTTGTTATAGGATGGGAGTCAAAGTTGTGACGAGCTGTACTGCAACTACGCATCATTTATGGTTGAAGGCATCGTTTGGGATAGTTTTTTTACTGTTTTCCGAAGCAGCTTTTTAGTACAAAATTTTTTTGTTCAAACAAATTTTGTACTAAAAACACTACAGGAAAATGGCCGAATACCGGCGACTATTTTCGGGGATAAGATAAATTTTCCGGCGGTTTGAAAAATTTCTTGCTGTTTTTTGGCATTCTTAAAACCGTCGGAATAAACCGCGTAGGAAAGTAATTCCAATGTCCATTTTCTGGCTGCTAAACGTACTGGCAGTTTTCTGGTGACACAAACAACCGGTAAATTCCGGCGGTCAAATCGCCGGCGACCGCCAGTTAATTACAGGCTGCGGACCGGCCATAGAAAATGCTGGTATATCCAACGGCTATATTAAAAAATCGGCAGCTAAATGAGCCATTCTGTATCGAATTTTCCAGCAGCTAAACTGCCGGTTAGCCGCCGGAAACCTGTAGCATTTGCAAAAGAAAAAATTTGAAAGCCCCCATCTATTTACACCAATTTCCACAATACCTACACAAAATTCAAAATATATATAAAACAGAAACTTTAACGACAAGCCACAATACTCAACCCACAGAAACAGAGTCCAAAATCAACATAACATTTCATATGAAATAACAAAACAAAATCAACAAATATATTTGCATAATCCACAATAAGCAGAAACAGTTCTTTAAACAAAGTAGAATGCATATGTTCCACAATCAACATAATATATGAAATCCATAATCAGATGTTCCAAATACACCAGAAAGTTCTTCAAACAAATAATAGCACTAATCATCCTCCTTGTCCTCGCTGCCCTATGATTCAGGTGTCAACTCTTGCTCTTTCTTTTTCTGATTTTCATCTCGATATGATCGCAGCTCCGCCTGCATCTCATTTTGAATCTTTCTCATTTTCTATATCTCTCTTGTAAGGGCAGTAACCCTCTGGCTAATAGTTTCTTCAGCTCCACTAACATCATAAAATATTGACGTAGATGAACTGCCCTCATAAGCATATCCTTGTGAACCTAAGCCATAAACCCTCCCCCTCTGCCTTCCTCCAACAACATCTGACCACATGTGATACTCAGAATATTGGGTCGATCCTGAAGATGATCCCTCACCAGGATTGCCGACTTTCTCGAACTCATATAAAATTATCCTGCGAGAATAAATCCATAAAATAAATTTCTATTTATTTTATTTTATTACTCAAAAAAAATTATACTCATGTGAGCTTTTTTAGCCTTCTCATCAATCCACTGATGATCAGCTTGATGTTGGCGAGTCCTCTTATGCAACTCCAATGGTATAGGCTCCCGGCCAAAAAACTCTTTTTGCAAATAGAAAATATAGTTAAAATAATATATATATATATATATATATATATATATATATATATATATATATATATATATATATATATATATATATATAACTAATTGAAAGCTTTTACCAGTCATTGTTTATGTTCAGTATGAGGTATTGATCCACCAGTATGAAGAGAGCTTCCTAAACCCCCACAATCAGATGCTCTATTTTGCTTATTCTGCTCTCTCAATTTGGTGAACTCAGACTTATCAACAAGAAGATTATCAATAATAAAATTAAAAAATTAAGGTACATCGTCTTGCAAATGTCGACTGAGAACATCCATGACTAAAGAAAAAATGAAAAAAAGTAAAAGTACCGAGGAGATCACCTTCGGGGAGTTCGTAGGCCGGAGTGAGAGTGTCGGCGGGCGGAGTGAGGGCGTCAGCAACCAGAGTTGGGGCGTCGGCGGCCGGAGTCCTGCGGACGCAAGTCAGAGGCAAGGGCGAGAGTAGCGTTTTGATGGAATTCAATAATGCAAAGAAATGAGGAGGAAGGGCTGAGGCAGCCAAGTTTAGGTCAACACCGGCGGCCAAACCGTCGGTAATAGTCGACGCCTAAAAAAAACTAGCGGTATATCCGGCCGGCGAGGCGGTCAGTTTATCGCCGGTATTTCCGGCAGTGTATTATTAAAAACTGTCGGTTAAATCGCCGATCAAAATCGGTAGTCTATCAGCTGGTTTAACGGACGCAACGAATTTCCTGTAGTGAAAGCTAGTTTAGAAAGAAGTAATAAAGTTGTCCCAAATGAAGCCTCAAAGTGCATTTTGATGCGATAAATATCACAAGCTCATGATTGTTGAGGCACTAAAATACGTAAGAAATATCAAATATTTTAGGGAGATCGTTCTAGGTCATCCAATGGAGTGTTAGAGACTTCGGAAAATAATCATAGCAAAAAAATCTATAAATAGGTCTACGTGTTTTTTAAGAGAGTGTTCTCAAATTTAATGAAACCTTTGCTTTGATCTATAGCTAATTTCTAAAGATATTTTCAACCACTCCATACCAATATTAATATATATGTCATTCATCTTAGTTCATTTTAAATGTTCTTTCTTAACATAGCCAAATTTGAAATCCTTCCTGGTCCCATAACTTGATCTTTAGATGACTATAGGATCCTATTAAATTTACAAAAGATCATAGGATGAATCCATTAATTATTATATTTCAAATTATCATAAAATCAATTTAGTTCTCTTAAATTATTTCAACTTTAGCCACCCAATGATAGGCCTTCTTCTACTTTTAACTCTACATAGTCCTTATAGACTTAGTTGTTGGTCTAAGCATCCTATTTCTCCCTCAAAGGTTCAATATCTTACTTGAGCAATAAAATTGATAATGGGATTCTTTCAGCTTGACACGTATGTGTAGGTGTTACTAGTGGTCAAATTATCCCTAATATTCCCTTGAACCTTAAGCTTTTTTAGTCATTTTGAACCAAATGGTCCAATCAATTAGACAAAATTCTTCTATATGATTTAAATCACCAAACAGTAGGCCACCATAGGTAACCATTGGAGAAGGATAGACCAATTTAAACCCTAATTTGAATTAATATAACCCAACTACATCAATGTAAATCTAAATCCAATAATTGAACAATTTGTTAATACAAAACCTTGGCTAATTCATTGAATAGTTCTTAATAGGTTATTGGTAGCCTAAAAGAGCTAAATAGTTAGTGAAGCTTATTTTCTCTCTTTAATCGAATTAAGCTTAATAGACAACCTATTTACCCTATAGAACCAAAATCACAAAATTTAATAAATTGATCAAGTTGATTGCTCCCAAAGCCTTAAAAAAATCTTAAATAGTTTAACTATAAATAACTAGCCCCAATTAGAACCTCACCCATAGAAATAGTGAATGCTTTTAGTGGAATTTCATTCTAGAAAAAGTAATATTTCCATCATAAAAGTTATTTTTCATAGATTTTTTAGCATATATAATTTGTATTAATCACATAGGTTTTTTTGTGACTTTAGATCAACCATCTATTGATCCGTGTGATGTTGATGCATGTAGATATGTAACTCCAAAGCAATGGAATCCCTTTAAGTGTTGTTTTTGTAGCATATGAAAACAGCTACGAAAAATATTATACCACATCGTGTATATATATGCTTAATATGAGGAATTAAGTTGCCTGTATGGAGGGAGCTATCTATGTCCCCATAGTAAAAAGTTTATTTTTTTTTCTCCCTATTCTTTACATAATCTGAGCTACGTCAAGCTCTACACAAACTATCCCAAATGCTCTACCCCATCCATAAAGTCGCTTGCCTGACTTTTGAATTTCAATTAACATCTTGCTCAAATCAGTCAATGCTCATTTCAATTTTTTTTTTTACAATTGTGTTAGATCAATTACTTAAAATCTTTGTATATAATAGAAGATAATATGAAGTAATAACATAAGTAAAATTACTTAAATTGTAGATTTTATAATTATAATGTACAAACTATCCCAAATTCTTAGAATGAATCACATATGGAGTTTTATTAGTGTTTTTCTTCTATGATATATAAGGAGCATCAAACTTACTTTTATAGTATCTTATCTTATAAGTGGCCTGTCTAGATGGGTTGGAGCTATATTAACCAAGAAATGTGATCATATTAGCAAAACTTAATATGTTAAAGTAATAAAATTAATTTAAATAGTATACTTACGTGCCACCATTTGGCTCAACATACATTTATCCAAATATACCCTATGAATCATCCTCAAATCTCTATATTATACATATAGAAGGTCCACAATAATATGGTTGTGATAGAGGGGTTATTAGGTAAGTTGTGAGTAATTTGGGTAGTTGTACATTGAATGGTTTATATAAGATGGTTGATGTGAATGGTATGGATAGAATGAGGTGGTTTATGCATGGTTGGGTAAAGGGAAATGTGAGTTGTGGTCTATAGTGCTAGGAGCAGATAGTGTAAACTACTTCAAATAGCTGCTTAGTACGAATGGACCTTGAAGTGCCTAAAGTTAACTTCTTTTGTTAACAAAAAATAAACATAACAAACATTTACCTAGATGCAATCTATAAAAAAATGAATCAACTTTGAATATAGCAGTGTGAAACACATAAAGTAAATGATAATAAAGTAATATATAATAAATTAAAAGACATACTTAACATTCAATATCATCATTCTATATGGTATCAATTATTTTTACACTTTCTTCATTATTAGACTCATGATCATTATTACCTTCACTAAAATAATTAATTTTTTTGCATTGGATATCACTCACATGCAAGCTAGGTGCTAGTCATCAACATTAATGATGTGTTGCCTAAATTCAAATGTTTTTATCTTCTCGATGCTCCAACTATTTAATATTATTATTTCAATAATTCCCTATAGTTTAAATTTAATAGCCACATATCATTCTTATTTATCTTTAACTCTTGCTGGATGTTTTGCATAGTACACCTAATATGCTCAATGTGCTATGACATAAGGATCAAATTAGGCATATCACCTATTTTTCTTAACTTTAGTGATACTATAGAGATTATGCACTCTAGTGCCTCTATTTGGAATCAAATGCACTTAATCTTGGTGGAGGAATTGATTTTCTCACTCTATTTTTTGATGAAAGAAACTTTATTTCTTCTAAATAGATGAGTAGTAGGTAAAAACATATGATGATAGTTAAACCAAGTATTTTTCCTCCATTTTTTTAATACGAATGTTTAACTTAACTCTATGTTGTATGAACCAGCTAACTTTCATTCAATACTTCATCCTGATAACATCACATATACTATAAAGTTGCTAATATACTATAAAGTTTCCAATCATCAATAATAGTCCTATTTTTATTTAAAAGTTCTATTTATTTGAAATATTATATGCTAGCACACCTTTCCATAGATTTTTTTAGTCATCTATTAAATGTTATTAGAGCACATCAAATTTTTTTATTTTTTTTTAGTTATGCGATCTAGTTATGATGAGGGAGAGAAACATGTATAGTGTGGTCGATCATGCACATCTTAGTTGGAAGATTGTATGGTGTTACTATTGTTGACTAATATGAGTAAAATGAAGCTATCTGACTATATGGAATTAAATAATTTACACATAATCTCAACCTATTGTTACATGGTTTAGTAGTAAAATGTAGATGTGTACGATCTAATTGCTTCTAGGCCTCAACATTTGTTATATTCATTAGAATTTCTAGTTTAGAAATTTTCTCATGATGCCATCTCATATGTCTAGTGAAGCTCATAGATGCGTAAAGTCTATCAAGCCTTGGATTAATGATGGGTAAATAAAAAAATATTATATATGGAACTTCCTTCTGCTTCTGTTGCTTCGCAATTGTTAGTTTGAATTGACTTTCATTGCAATGGTGACATATAGTTCTCATCAAATCATCCTTGTAATATAACATATAATCATTAACATAATTATCTAGTTTTTAACACTCAAACCTAATTTGGATACTAAATTTTTTATCTTATATAAATCTATTGGATTTAAGTTATTGGCTAGATTTGTTTCTTTTAGTAGTCTGATATATAAATTGGTTGAAATAATCCCAAGAAATATTATATATTATCTTAATATTTAGGATTCTAAACGTGACTAATAATTCAGAATGAGTTATGCACCCATCCCAATGTGTTTGTTAAGCTGCGCATAATAGTAGTTGTGTTTTTGATGTTAGGAGGCTTTTTTTATGTTCTTTAAATTATGGGCTAATTGCATAAAAAATCATCTCTTTATTTCTCCTAATAATTTCTTCTTTTATTATTCTGTAACGTGTTGAAGGACTACATTGAGAGTTAAAATATAGCTCATACTCATAATGTGAAGTTCATAACCAATAATTTAAAAGGAATCCTATATCATATAAATATAGTATAACATCATCAAGTGTAAGGTATGTTTGATTCTTATGCTTTGAGCATATATACCCAAACATTTCGTCAGACAAAAAGAAAGGTAGTTGACATGCCACAGAATGAAATATTCGACTTCCTTGATAAATTCATCTGCCAGTTCTTTTCACCCAAGTAGCAATCTATTACAAACCTATGACCTTTAGCTTTAAATATTAATGCAAACATTGTCACGTAACATAGATATTCCACAATTTTAAATTGATACATTATTTTTGCTTAAAGTATTTTTAATAGAACTTAAATTATTTTAACTAACATAAAAATTCTTTTCAAAAATTTATAAACTTTTTTTACCTACACATAACCATATTATAATCCAATGATATTACTAAAAATAAATTTTTTTCACCAACACAAAATAATGTAAATCTAATCCAAGATAATAATATCTTCTTAGAAATTAAAAAAACAAACAAACAAACAATAATGCAAAAGAAACATTCATATCTAAATAAAGTTTCAAGAAAAAAAAATTCTAAGCCTAAAATCTTCAAACTATATTTTAACAAAATCTAACAAATGAAATCTCAATTTAATTAAAAAGTTTGATAGATGTGGAGATTTTCATTATGATCTATGAAGAAATTAAAGTAAATTGAGGAGAAATAGCTTCCAAAGAGCACGAGAGGGGTCAAACAATGGAAAGGGGCAAAATGGGTGAAAGGGAGAACCTACTGCATGAAAGGAAGAAGAAAGGGCATCGAATTTGATATTTTGTCATTTCTGGTGTGCTAAAATTTAAGTGAATTTCTTTTTGATGAGTAATTCAATAAAAAAATCTTCCAAAAATATATTAATTATAGCATTTGTTTCGTGAAAAACATATCAAACTTATCGACCTTTTAATTTTTACCAAAAAATCATGTCAAAAAATATATATGTTACCATAATAATGGGTCCACTTAGCTATTGTTGACCCAATTTGACCCTTATGCCCAATATGACAAATTTGATCATTTTAATAAGTTGAGCCATTACAACCTTTGGAAACCTTTCAATTAATCAATTATAAGTGACTTGAGCATAATTGACATTTAGCCAAGCCCATTTTGGCTAATTTTCATCTCCTTTGAACTAATTTTATCCCAATGAACCATTTTGAGCAAATTAGCAAATTTAATCAACATGACTATAACCAATATGTATAATTGGCTTGAGTGAATTTCCCATTAATGAAGTAGACCTAATTGTCCCTTAGGTCAATATATCCCTATTAACCCTATATGCTTTACTTAACTTGTTTGCCCAATCTGATCTCATTTAACCAAATTGATGAGATCAAGCACCATGTATCATTTAATCCAGCTTCACTTAATCCTAATTGACCCTTGGATAAAACCCACTAACGAGCTTACACATTAATTTAAAAAAATGTATAAGTCCTTAAAAAGAATCTTTAGCTCGCTAATGCTCAAAAGAGATACATCAAAAAGAGAAAAAGAAAAAACCTAGAGCTGAAGAATTTATCTAATTACAGTAAAAGAGAAAAACCTAAGAAAAGAAGCTAGGGCGGCCAAGAGCCAGAACCCAAAAGAGGCGAACAATAAAAGAGCAGATCGCCAAAGGAAAAAAAAGACCCGAACATCACCAAAGGGAGCCTGCAAGAAACCAACAACATGACAAGAAAGCCCACAGAAGCAAAAGAACATAAGCAAAAGCCCCCAACATGACAAGAAGTAACAATAAACAACAAGCAATCCAACCCTAACGAAGACAAAACCACTAGCTAAACCTGCATGAAAAGAAGACTCAAAGAAAATTTTAGAAAAAGAATCACAAAATGAAAACCACAGAATGAGCTAAATGAACAACAGGAGCACCCAACCAAAAATAACCACCCACATAGCCACGAACTAAAGCAACCAACTAACCACCAAAACAAAAGCAAGATCCCCACCACAAAAACACCCGATAGCCACAACCCAACCACCACCACGAAAGGCCAACACAAACCATCCAGCAAAAACAAAAAAGGCACCAGCACCAATGAACCACAACCAAAGAAACCCGCCCACAAAAACAAGCTAGTGAGGGACCATATAACACCCAAAATAAAATGGAAAAGCTAAACAAATGAAGCAATCCTGGAAGAGGCATTAGCTCTAGTCACCCGACCAACAATAGGATTGATTTGCAATTTTTTCTTCCTCTTGTATTTTTTGTTCTTATAAGAACCCAAAATCAAACAATCTTTGAAAACTTTAATAACATTTAGATCAGCAATCAAGAGAATCTTGATGATCCAAAATTGCATCATCCGAACAAATTTCTCCATCATCCTAAATGGAAACTGAACAGGTAGTAAGGTTCAAACCATCTAAAAGAACATTAGGGTCCACATTAGAATCCAAAACTCCCATATAGAGCCCATCCACATTATGCACTGGGTAATCATTAGAGAGTGAAGAAATGGAAATAGGAATTATTTGGACTAAGTTTGACACATCAAAATCCTCTGAAGGCTCACCAACGACCTCATTCACATTAGAATCAGTCGAGATATCAACATTATGACCTGTCAAGGAGGAAGTCCACTAGTCAAACTTAGATGAGTTTAATAAAACATGAGTATCAATATTACCCATACAACCTTCAACAACCTTAACATTAGAGTGGCTCGGCAGGTTAACAGGCGATGGAGCCGAGATGTCCACCACCAAATTTAACCCACCCAAGTCTTCTAGCATAATATTATTAGATTGATTCTAAGTAATAGGATCAATATGGTCAACACAGTGTTGTTCAATAGCAGTATCTCCAACATCACCATTAGCTTTCTGATTTTTAACTTTCATCAAATGAGGATGTAAATAAAAACATTCAGATTTATCATGGCCAATGCATTTGTAGTGCCCACAAAAAGAAGAAAAATAACTCATAAGAACTTTCTGAATATAACCAAATTTTTTGGGGCCAAGCCAAAGTTCATTACAATATTTCTTTGTAATATCCAACTCGACAAGAATACGAGCAACTGACAGCCTAGAGCCAGAGGCAGTCATATTATCTGATTGAAGGGGGCCCAACCCAAACAAAATACGTCGAGAAAATAAATGAGGCTGAAGCTCAAGAAATGAAATCCAAATCAAAATCAAAGGAGATTCTTCGCTAAGATGAAATAACGAAGACTATTTAATTAACTTCATAAACTAATTGTTAACATAGTAGGAACTCCCAGCAAAAATCCTGCTCTTGATTTCCTAGTTAGCCAAAATTGAACTATGCTCTAAAATGTGACCAAATATATAAGCTTTTAACCAAATTTGAACCCTCTGAACTTATTTGACAAAACAAACCATTAATTAAATTTGAACCCTCCTTAAGGACTCCCTATGTGGTTCATATATGATTTAATCCTTAGGACTCCTTGGCTTTATCTTGGTGAACCCTTAGACAAATAATGCCAAACTTGACCCATTTAGTACACTTTAACACTTTATATATATAACCCCAATTTGACCTAAACAATGAATCCTAGGGATTCATAGAGTAAAAAAAAAAAAGGGATTCATAGAGTGTTTATAGGTTATTCAAGATACTTAGGTCACAATTAACCTTATATGGGTTTGTCCCTTAGTTCGCTAAAACATAAATTAACCCAATTGAACCTATATAGGTTCAACTAAATCAAACAATTTTTAACCTTCAAATTTAGCAAACACTTTTGATCCTAAGCTGTCCATAATAGAATAGCCATAGGTAGACCGCATCACTGGGAACTAAATTGACCCATTATTTAGATCAACATAAACCATTTGACCCAATTGAATCTAACTAGGTTCAAGACTCAAATTGACCTCAAAAATCAAATTAATTCAATTAATTGGACATGGTAACCCAACTCAGGTCAACCAATTTCATGCATAGTTTTGACAAACTTTGGTCAAATGGGTCAATTTGGCCAAAGTTTGTAATGTGAGTTGTCTTGGGCTTAACTCATATGAATGTCCAGATTAGCTTGCACAATTGAGCCTAATAGCTAGCCAACACACCAATCAAAACCCTAACAAATAACTAAATCCTAGGGTAAGGCCGTTAGATTAGGATTAAGAGGGTTTAATCCATGCATGATTAGAATGGTAAATAAATAGCCAATAAGATTAATCCATGATTAGCTAAGGTACAATCTGTGCTCCTATTGCCTTGACTCCTTCAATACACCATAATGCTATATGCTTGATCAGCATAGGTGGCAGTGGATTAAATTGATTAACCATTGGTTAAACCATTGATTAAGTTCATGGTTGGAAGGTAAAACAAACCAATCTATCTCAAGCCAACAAGTTCTTACAAGCTCTATTTGATAAAAAAATTCAATAGAGATGAAATTAATACCTAAACTTCTATTTTTTAAAATTTGTGACCAATGGTTTGCCTTGGCCTCATGTTTGATCTCACTCCTTATCTTGATAATGTAACTATCAGATGAACCTTTTATTATATTAATCAAATCATCAGCAAGACATTCAATTATTATCTTAATATTTCTAAAGCACTGACATCGGACCACCTTAGAATAGTCATGGTAAAAATAGAACTCGGGCAAGACACCTCGCAGACAACTCAGGACAAGATTCATAGTTGGAGCAAAACACAGAGCCAAAGAACCATGGAGACCACCACTTGACGTAACATCACAATACATACCAACTCACAATACAAATCTCAGATTAAATTCTTCTTTGCTTTTTTCATTCATCAACAATGTATTTATATACATTTTAAGGCAACTTAATTGGCCACAACAGTAAATGCTACAGGCTAGAAAATACACCACTAAAGTTTATTAAAGGATTAGGAAACAAATTATAATCACCAATGTAATTCTATCAAGGTAGGGGAAACTTTAGGTTTATAGTAGGGCAATAAATCAACAACGTTGAATGTAGATGATATGTTGTAATCACTAGGGAGATCAATCTGATAAGCATTATCACTGATTTTTCTGGCAATTCGGAATGGCCCATCTGCCTTCACTTTGCGTTTTCCAAATGCACCAGGAGGAAATCGATCTTTCCATAAGCAGATCCACATCATATATCCTTCCTTGAATGTTAATGCTTTTCGGGATTTGTTGGACATGTTCTGACATTTGGTGTTGTGTTTGGAAATCATTTCTTGAACAATCTTTTACAGCCACTAAATTTCCTTACTGCATTGTTAATCATCAGCATTGTAGTATTTTGCTGTATTTGGGGAATCAAATCAAGGGGGGGTTAAAGGGTTATTACCATAGACTACCTGGAAGGGGCTTCTACCTGTGGCTTAATTGGCTGACTGATTTAAAGCAATTTAATTTGAGGAAGTATGAGGTCATATTGCCTTAAGTTCTTTCCCACAAAACACCTGAGAAGGTTGTTGATACTTTAATTAATAGTCTCAGTCTAACCAATTGGGGGTGAGCTATGGAACTGCATTGGAGTTTAGTTCCTAGTTTTCCCCATAAAGTTTTCCAAAATGGCACAAAAATTTGACGTCGCGATCCAAGGTGATGGTTTTGGATATACCATGTAAACATACAATTTCTTTCGAGTACAAATCAGTAGCATAGGTGGCATCCAATGTCTTATTGCAAGGCACAAAATGAGGCATTTTAGAAAATCAATCAACCACGACCATTATGGAATCTTTGTTCCGTTGAGTCCGAGGAAGGCCTAGCACAAAATCTAAGCTAACGTCAATCCATGGATCTTCAAGTATAGGGAGAGGTGTATATAATCCCAACTTCTGACTTTGGGTTTTAGCTAGTATGCAAACTTGACACCTTTTAACAAATTGTTCTACATCCCGTACGTGTATGTAAGGGCCAAAAAAAATGTTCCCTAACTAAAGTGAGGGTCTTATCTCTTCCAAAGTGACTAGCAATATCTGCCTCGTGATAGTCACTAAAGATGGATAATTGAGTGGATCCTTGAGGAATGAGATTTTATTACCGTGGAAGAGATGGTCGCATTAGATATGATAAAGCTGGTATGGACTGTGTTGGAATTTAGCCCATATGTCGCCAAAATCTAGATCACTAGAATATGATTCCTTTAGCAAATCAAATTAAGTTACTTTTGTTTGTAAGGTCTACAGCAATGCTTATCGGTGGCTGAGTGCATCCGCCACCTGGTTGTACTTTTTGAACTTATGTCTTAGGACAAAATGAAAAGTTGCTAAATATTCTACCTACGCGATGTGTCTTCCTACTATCTTTTTTTGGCTACTAAGGTAGCATAATGCTTCTTGATCCGAGAACAAGATGAATTCATTGGATAATAGATAGTGATCCCAGTGTTGCAAGGCTCTTATTATTGCATAAAATTCTTTATCATAAAGTGAATACTTTCTTCATTCCTCATTGAATTTTTCACTAAAAGAAGAAATAGGGTGTCCCTTTTGGCTGAGGAAAGCCCCTATTCCTAAACTGGAGGCATCACAATTGACCTCAAACACACCGTTAATATCAGGTAAGGCTAGTCAGGTGCAATGGAGGCTGCTTGCTTAAGTAGTTCAAAGCTATCTTGGGCCGTCTGGGTCTAATAGAACCTTTTAGATTTTATGAGTTTTGTAATAGGAACAACTAATGTACTGAAATCCTTGATGAATCATCGATGAAATGAAGCCAACCCTGTGGAACTACCAGACTTCAGTGAAGGGCTAGGCCATTGAGGGAATGGCTTCTACTTTAATCGGGTTGGCTTCAATGCCTGCAGATGTGATGGTAAACCCTAGGAATGACATCATATTGGTCAAATATTGGCATTTTTGTGGGTTGGCAAAAATTTGCTGCTCTCTAAGTATATCAAACACCTTTCTCAGATGGAGTAAGTGATCATCCAATGTGCATCTTTATAGAAGAATATCATCAAAATACACCACTAAAAATTTGCATAGTAGAGTTTGAAAATTTTGGTTCATGAGCCTTATGAAGGTGCTAGGAGCGTTGGATACGTCGAACGACATAACAATCCATTCGTACAATCCTTATCACATCTTGATGACTGTCTTTCACTCATCTTTGAGCCACATTCTGATTTGGTGGTACCCGCTCTGCAAATCGATTTTAGAGAAGATGGCAGCCCCATGTAAGCGGTCAAAGATTTCATAAATTTGAGGTATGGGGAAATGATACTTCATTGTTATTTTATTGATGGAGTAGCTGTCTATGCACATCTGAAATTTGTCATCCTTTTTGCGCACTAACAGAGTTGGGACAGCGCAGGGGCTAACACTAGGATGTATAAATCCTTTAGTGATCAATTCTTCTACTTGTCATTGTAGCTCTACATGCTCATCATGGTGAAGCCAACAGGAGGGCCAATTAAGCAGAACAGCTCCGAGAATCAACTCCATATGGTGTCATACATCCCGCAGTGGGGGTAGTCCCTAGGTTAGTTCCTAGATTAGATCATCTTCATACTGCTATAATAGGCATCACACAGCTTCAGGCACGTTTAAGGAAATTTCATTTTCTTCAAATAGTATCAAGAGTAGACCTTCCTGAGCTGCTCTTAAGTCCTTGATGAATAATCTCCTACCAAACAAATTTTGGGTCACAAGGCATTCTTCTTCTAGAGTAGGTGACGACAACAACACAATTCTTTTATTATTATGTATAAAGGAATAGGTATTAGTTGAACCATTATGTATTGTGTTCCTGCCAAATTGCTAGAGTCATCCCAGCAGGAGGTGGCATGCATCCATTGGAACAACGTCGCAAAGGAGTTGATCTTTGAACTGGCCAATTGAGAATCTTACCAAGCACCTTTTGCATACCGGTACTTCAACATTCTTTTGAATCCCCATGATAGTGTATAAGGTTTTGTGTGTTTGGTTGTGGCTAGTTATAGCCTGTCAACCATGAGGATCTACCATGTTCTCACAACTTCCACTTTCGATGATTACATTACAAAATTTGTCCTTACTTGTGCACCTAGTTCAGAAGATGTTATGGCGCAACCAAGATTTTCCTTGGTATATGTTTAAAGCTTGTTTCAAGACGAGTAAGTTCACCTCATCGCCTTATAGGTAAACTGATTCAGCATCGGGTGCTCCAGTAGAGAGTGCAGCAACAAATTCTTCTTTTTCTAGTTCTTCAATTAATGTAACAACCCAGCGATTTGGACAATTGGAGGCTATGTGTCCAAATCCTTAACATTTAAAACACATTCGTGCAAGGAAAGGTGTTTGGGGCGGTGCAACACATGGTTTAGTTCGAACAGGGTGATCTTCTTACAATTTGCTGGGTCTAGCGGCATGCTTGTTCGAAGCAGACTCGTTTTCTGAGGAGGAATCAGGTGCCATTGTTTCATTAGTGGATTTGTTGAAGCAGTTTTGTTGCTTCTTCACCTTTAATGCTAGATTAACTACATCCTGGAATTTCCAGTAGGGTTGAAGCTGCACTATATTAGCAAATAATGGGTGCAAACCTCACAAGAATCTAGCCACAGTATGTTCCTCTGGTTCTACAAAATCACACTTCAAAGATAGCTGCTCAAATCCAGCCACATACTATTCAACGAGATGGATTGTAACTGCTGCAGTTGTGTAAATTTAGGAACAAATCTTGTTTGTACTATTCGGGAATATATTTTCAATGCAGCTCCCTCTTCATCTTTGGCCAGGATACAATCTTGCTCCGTATTTCCCAGTTTCTTGATCTTTTCAAATTCTCCCACCATAAAGAGGAAGATTTTTTGAGCTTAATTGCGACTAGGTTGACAATTCGATTAGTTGGTACTTTCTTAAACTCAAGAATTCGCTCTACCGATTGCAACCATTTAATGAATTCATCGGGATCCATTCATCCATCAAACACAGGAAGATCAATCTTGATTCCACAATTGGATGGATGTTTTCTTCCGATCTGTCCACCAGTTTGTCTTCCCATATCATATTCGTTGGAGCTTTCTTAATGAAAGGGGTTGACATCTTCTTCTTCCTCATGTTGTGCTGCCGGTTCTTTTTGTTCAAATCAAGCAAGGCATTGCTGTAATTGCGCAATCTCTACCTGCAGGTCCTAAATCACAGCTTCTTGAATCAGTCTCTGCTGATTCCAACGAGGCGGTATTTTGCCAGCTTTGATACCACTTGAGATCGGACCACCTCGGAGTAGTCACGGCAAGAATAGAACTCGGGCAAGACACCTCGCAGACAACTCAGGATAGGATTCATAGCTGGAGCAAAACACAGGGCTAGAGTAAAAGCACTCCCTCAAAATGCTGGATCAAAATAGCCATGTGTAAACGGTTGCATAATGGAGCAGCCACACATAACCATAGAATCAACAAGCACCATAGGATCCTAACAAATCAATTTGATCACAACCATATATGTGTAAAGCAGTACTGCACTTATATGTATAAATAGACACAAATGTTACAGTAAACAGAGATGATAGTATGAATTTCACTTAGAAGAAAATCGCCTACTCTATTCGATTCTCTTAGTGATTCTTGTCTTTATTGTATTTTTTGTTGCTTACAGAGCTGCTGCTTTGTCTTTACAAAGAACCATCGAGACCACCACCTAACGTAACGTCAGGATACAGACCAAGCTCACAATACAAATCTCAGATTAAATTCTTCTGCCTTTTTCATTCATCAACAATGTATTTATATACATTTTAAGGCCACTTAATTGGCCACAATAGTAGAGGCTACAGGCTAGAAAATACAACATTGAAGTTTATTAAAGGATCAGGAAAAAAAACTATAAGCACCGGCGTCAAGCACTCTCACGTTCATTTGTCGTCAAAAGATATATCACGTTCATCTGTCATTAGAAGACATATTGTTTGACTAAACTGCCTTTTTGGTAAAATAACAAACGCCTGGTGCCTAATTGCAAATTAAACCCACAGATTCAATTCTAGTAGCGGTCACTCCTGGAGCACTGTTAATTAATAACAACATCTACTATTATCTGAAATAAGTTTTGTATCTAAGTATATGAATGATCTCAATATCATGCTTAATAACGCAAACATCCTTCAGTTTCCATTTTTATGTCCATCCGTCATCAAAGAGTTGGCCAACCATTTTAACTATGGGACATGGTGTTTTCAAAACCTTTTAACAGAGTACCATCCAAATTGAGTGGAAGATAAGTAGCTTGTTATTGACCAGTCCAGTTATTAAAAATGAAATCAAGATCAGATCTTATTGACCACTAGCTAATCCAAGTTGAGAAAGACAAAATCATTCACAACAGTTACTGACGGATAAAAGGAGCATCAATAAAATAGCAAATAATCTCAATGCATACCCCAAACTTACACAAAATAGTACACAAACCTTCATAGCTAAACACCCAATAACAAGTCCTAACCAACGAAGCACTCAACACATGCATCAGCACCAGCAAATTAACTCACACTTCATGACACGTAAGAAAAAACACACAACATACATCAGTTAATTATGTGCTTCACTTTCTAGCTATTGACCACCCTGCAGCACCTTCGCACCTGGCCTTCGTTCCCCGCCGGCGACACCAACCTCCCCATCCTCACCATCGCTGCCTTGAAATCCTCGAAGAAGGCGTCAACATCAGCTGCATAGGAGCCAACCAGGGCCTCGATTACTCCGGCGTCAGGACCTAGTAAAGCCTGGTCAGAAGGAAGCAGACCGTCGCCAGACAGGAGGTTGACGTAGTACTGATTGTCAAAGGTGGAAGGGGTGACCAGGTCAAGGTCGACCTGTGTGTTGTTGGAACCTGAAGAACATAGTTGCTGTAGCGAAACAATAAACTCTAGGTCTCCTAAGACTGATGAGCCTGGCCCGGCAAAGCTGAACCTGGAACTGAATGTGGCGCACCGGGCTTTACCGATTGTGTGAGCTCCTGTTACAGGCAAAAAAAAAAAAAGGAAATAAACTATAGCTACCTGAAATTTATGCGCCTCTTTTAAACGTTTGTTATAATACGACGATTCTAAATGGCTACCTGAAAGAATCACCATGTCCCTCTGAGAGATCCCTACATTTTGAAACTTCTGGGTAAGAGTTGCAACGTTGGAGTTAGGACCAGGAAGGTTATTCTCAGCTTCTGTCTTGTTTGCACTGAAGCTATCCTTCCTCCCCATCTCCACCTGCCATGAAGGACCACCCAACTGCACCAAATCACAAACGTCGTCACCATTAATTCCCTCGTCAGCTTATACAATGAGTAATTAATCATGGATCAATGGTAATTCTAATGAAACCACATTCTGCATTAATCATCTCCTTCTAGCTATCACAACACTCACCAACAGGACAGAATCCCGAGCGGCAACGGCAAGGATGTCAGCACACGACACTGTGCCGGGGCAGACCGTCTCGAGCTCGGCCTTGATGTTATCGATCATGTCGAACCCTCTCAAAGAGTTGAGGTTCGGCACCGCTGTCTTCTCTCCAATGAAAGTAGCCGTGTCGTCAAGCAGTATGGATGCATCACAACCCTAATTCACAGACACCATGAAACCTTTTATGACTATATTATGATCATACAAATGAGAGGGACAAACATGGAAAGAATGGAGAAGTGCTTATAATTGATAAATTCAGTAATTGAGAAAGAAAGATGCTGTTTGCATGCATAAGATTTCTGGCACTACCTACCTACCATTTTAATCTTTTTCTTAACTCATAAGTATTAAGTGATGATTTTAAAAAAAAAAAAAAAACTGCATAGGCATTGCAATCTGACTCAATTGTGCTCAGTTTTTTATTTTATTTTATTTTATTTGTAATTTTTTAATACTGCGATGTGATGGAAAGCTTAAAATTAATGATTCCCTATATTATAATTTAAGGTAATTTTGGATTGGCTAGTCATGGTTTCGTTTGGGATAGCTTTTTTAGTGTTTTGCTTTTCATATCGCAAGCATACTTTCTATTTCGTCATTCTTTGTTCGTTGCTTTCAGAAAATTTTATACTAAAAAACTGTTTTTTTATAACACTTTAAAAAAGTTAATTTCAAATCTACCATAGCTTTACAAAATAATGAAAAATTTGTCCCAAATAAAGCTTTAATGTCGATTAAGATATATATATATATATATATATATATATAATTTATAACATAAAAAATATAGAATTAAACTTAAAGATAGTTTCTAATTATTCATGTTGTTCAACTTAATCTAAATGCATTACTTGTTTTTTATTTTAATCCCTAACTATATAAAATTGATCCATTCTAAAAATTAAAGTGGGGTTATATTATCAATGGACTGAATTGCTATCAATTTTAAATTAATTTTCTACATGAGAGGTCATTTTAAATTAATTTTGCATAATTGATGGATTAAATTAGAGAAATATGATACTTTAAGATTAAATTAGCCGGATGCAAATAATAGAGTGATTATTTTAAAATTTAATTCCTTTAAAGCATATAAGAAATTAAAATGCATCCTTAAAATCTTTCTACATTTTGTAAGAAATTAGAACTTATTTATATAAAAAGTACATTAGTTTCTCAAAATAAAATTTGGCTGCATTGAAACTTTTATAAAATATCCTACTCTCTTCAGCATATTTTGTTACAGTTCTGACATTCTTCATTTATAATAGAATTTATTTTATTCTTCTTATGGCTTTTTTTTTTTTTTTTGGGAAAGTGTTCTTCTCATGGCTTAGTACTTAATGTTAACAATGAATCTCACATTGACGAAGCAATCATGGAAGTGGAGGCGGAGGAGGGAAGCAGCCATGCGTGGTTCGACGGCGATGGCACGCTCAACGCCGGCGAATATGATAGGCTCAACCAGAGGGCAGCTAGTCTCGTAGGTGTTGAACTGAAGGGAGCCGCTGCCAGAGTTAAAGCTAGGGTTAGGGTCCAGGCACTCTTTGGTGAGAGCAAAAGCTGTAGTTGTAAGGGTTACGCAGAAAAGGATTGAAGCTAAATTTGTGTTCATCATGGCTAGCTTGAATGCCAGCCAGGGGAAGAACAGAAGGAACGTAATCAGGAAGTCTCTTTTGGAGCTGTTTGTAAGAATTGCAGCCCCTGTGCGGGTATATGTAGACTGAGAAGTGAAATTGTCTGGCATGCATGTGAAAGAGTACTGCCGTTTCCTATTGCATGTGAGAGAGATTAGCGAGGGAGGGAAGACGCGTTCAAACGTCTTTCTGTTGTCCTTAGATGAAGAAGTCAATGGTTGGTACAAATTTGTAGAATTTAATATGCAATAGGAACAGCAATATCAGGTGCAGAACGATCTTCTTTTGAGGATGAGTTAAATAAGATTTGTTAAATACATAATTTCATGCATGAAATAAAAAATAATTTATTAGAATTTGAGCAACTGTATGTATTGAAGGCGGGTAAAATAGTTAAAATGCTGATTCTTCTAAGGAAAAAATTTTTGAATTACCCACTCTGAGCTCTTTAAGGGTGAAAATCGGGTTGCGGGTAAGGTTCGGGTCGAACCCGATTATGACCCGCCACTGTTTGACACAACTGAAAGTTCGTGTAGGTTGTTAAACCTAATAGAACTGTCGCAAGGCTAACCAAGAGGGGGGTGACTTGGTTAATTAAAAATTTCTTGGAACTTTCGAAAATCATTTCTAGAAAATTTAATCAATGATCCTAAAATTTACAGTTGTTTGAATATAATTATCACAAAAGAAATTTCAACTACAGTAATTTAAAGTGCAGAAAAAATAAAATGCAGGAAAAAGTAAAAGAACAGAACAACATCAAATTTTATAATGGTTCGATTCAACTAGACCTACGTCCACTCCCTAGAGACTGCTTCTCCAGGTATTGCACTAAACACAAATGACTCTCCTTTTGCCCCCACAGCAAGGCAGAGAAACCCTTACAAAACCTCTCTTCCACCAACTCGCTGCGGCAGAGAACCGTTATCCTTTTTCACCCTCTTAGTAAAGGCAGAGAATCCTGACGTCCTTTTTCACCCTCCTGGTGAAGGCTGAGAACCCGATCTACTTTGCAGATGTTCTCTCAAGAGTCTTCAAAGAAGTAGGGCAGAAGTTTGAAGAACAAACAAGAGATCCTCACCTTTGGGCAACCTTATGAATCCCTCACAATTTTCACTTATAAGATCTCTCACTGTTCACTTCCAAACACTCTCCCAAAAATACTCACCTTTTTCACTCTAAAGAGAAATTTGCAGCAAAAAGATTGATAGACAGTTTCTAGGACTCATTATATAGAAACATCATAAAAAAATTGTTCAAAAACTGAAATTTCCAAGTCAAATGAAGTCAGATCGTACAGTATGACTGTGGATCGTCTGTACGAACAGTTAAAAAATCCTGGGTCGATCTGGTATGAAATTTATTTTGTATACTATCAGTCATATGTACGATTTTAAATCGTATGTACGAATAATTCAAGTTTGTTTGGACGATCTTGTACGAAATGGATTTCGTACACTGTCAGTCGTTTGTACGATTTTAGTTCGTCTGGACGAACAGTTCAAGTTTGTCTGGACGATATGATATGAACCATATTTCGCACACTGTCAGTCGTCTATACGATTTTAGTTCGTCTGGACAAATAGTTCAAATTCGTTTGGACGATCTAGTATGAACCGTATTTCATATATTGTTAGTCGTATGTACGAACTGACATCGTATAGTATGAATAGAGTTTAAAAAAATTTTAATTTCAATTTTAGCTCTCTCCCCCCGTGTGTGTTGTGCATAGTTACCCAATTACAATCACACCCTCTCAGACTCTAGAAAATAAAAATTTACTGACTTTATTATATGAAATCTTATTCTACTCTGTCTTAAAGTCTTCAGTAGTCTGGAGTATAATTTTTCTGAAATATTAGTATACTAAAACAAACAGAAATATATCCAATGAGTGTTAGGAGAAACAATAATAATATCAGAATAATAATATTTTATTATCATCAAAAAATTATATAACATAAAGCTCAATCTTAATTTTTAAGTTGTAATAATCTTCCCCTTTTTGATAATGGTAAAACCATTATTATTTGAATTAAAATTAAAAGATCTTTTTCTCCTTAGCTCCCCCTCAATGAATGCTTAATTAAAATTAAGGGAATAAAATTCGTCTCAAAAGTACAAGAAAACACAAGACAAAAACACAAGACTATCATAAATATAAGACCAAATAATATCATAAGGCCAAAGACCAATACAAAAAGAAACAAACATATGATAACAAACAAAAGATAACACTAACAAACACACGATAACAAATAAATGATACATCACATGATGACTACTAAATAATACATCACACGATGACTCCCCCTTTTGATAACAACAAAAAGGGAGAAATTCCAAAAAAAAATTTTGAACAAATCAAATAGCTGATGAAAAGGAGAATTTAAAATAGTTGACAAAAACAACCTTAAGATTTTGATGCAAAAAAGAAAGCCTCACATTTTAAATCAAAGAACAATTAAGATAAAATAAATCAACCAGATTCAATGTTCATTCTAGATATATCAAATAAAATAATTATTGCAAAAATGATTAAATAAAAATTAATTAATTTCAAATTCAATAGTTGAGCTTATTGTTGAATGTATGAATTTTCGTAAGAATTAGAGAGATAGAGGAAAGAACCTGAATGATACTTAATCTCTCGATTGGAGATCATTGTGCATCTTTTTAATTTCTGACATATTTTGTGCATCTTTACAGTTTGGGCTAATTTTGTGCCTCTTTTCATTTTTGACGAACATTACACATCTTTTCAAATTTTGGTATATTTTGTGTATCTTTTTAAATTTGGGTTAATTTTGTGCTTCTTTTCATTGTTGGTCTTTCTGATATCAACAAATCTTAAATAAAACCCAATGATTAATAAAAATTCAATAAATTGAATAAGCAATTTAAAAAAAAGTCATCTCTTTGTATCAATTATTGCTATATAATAATTATCCATAAGAACATGAAGATGATCTTCTAATCTACATCTAATCACAATTTGATTTAAATTTTGAGAATAAAAATTTTGCTAGGAAATTAAGTTGAAGTACAAAATATTTTAAAATTCATCTCTTAGATCAACATTATTAATTTGAACAAAAGAAACTTAAAGACAATTTAAGAAGATTAAAACCAACACAAGACAAGCATTTCATTAAAAATACAATGTAGATATAACAAATACAGAAATACAAATATCTAAATACCATCACATGAAAGCTAAAAATAAAGCATACATCAACTTCAATAGAAAAATAAAAACTAATAAGGTAGAGGATCTTGATCAGGTGGTAGTTGAGGAGGAGTGAACATGATAAAGTAGCTATTGATAGTAGCTACTTGAGTGTTGATCGAGTCGAACTGTCCTCTAACCTAGCCCATGTCTTCAGTGTATCAGGCATCCTGCTAGTCTAAGCAAGTATTAATATGATCAAATCGTTGATCAAAATGAGACTCAAGTTGATCAAATTGATGGACCATTTCTTAATAAATATTTTGCTCAGGTTTAGGAGCAGGTGCAGGTGCAGGAGCAGGAGTTGGAGCATATGTTTCTTCTTCTCCAATTTCATCTTCCTCATCTCCTTAAACCCAATAAAAAAGAGCACAAAATGAAGCATCAAAAAAGTAGATTGACATTTTATTTGGGTGATCAGAATGAACCAGATTGTACTTCTTGTCAAGGATATAGGCAACTAGGTATCTTAACTCCACATTCTTCTTCCTTTTAGTGGTAGGAAGTCTAATGTCTATAAGATTATTGATGTAGTCCATAATCAATTGGGCTTCATCAATTAGAGTGTTCGATATTATGAGATATGTGATAATAGAAAGCAAAGAAGTGAGGTTTATTCGATCACCAACTTTAGGAATAATTGATGTCCTTAACACATGCTGGTTTATCCTGATATTTTGATTTAAGGTGTGCACATGAGGTTGATGATAGACTAAAAGTGTACGTCTAAGGGTTTGATTTATGATAGACCAGTCAAAATCTTCTCTTGATGTCATAGTGTGTGCCCTTACACCTTCAGTTCTAAGGTGTAGATATGTGTCCAGATCTTCCTCAGTGATTTCTAACCTTTATTTAAGCACAAAAGAGGTTATTTTGGTATGGTTTTCTCTCACCCTCAGATTAGCCAAAAAAGGTAAAAGATATCAAAATGAAAGGCATAAATTAGGGTGAGGATAAAAGAAAATTGGGTAGAATCGAATAGAGGCATTACAGAGAAATTAATGTCTTCTTGAATCAGAAGACGAGTAGGAGTGATCTTTGCCTCGATGAAATGGTCATAGGCATCTTCATTTTCTTTTGAAAGAAAATTTTTATCTACTTGACTTAAACAAGATGAAGAGCCTCTTGAGAGTCGAGCCCATTTGCCACTAGTGCTTGCCATTTAGTGGATTAGGAAACAAGAAGATTTTAAAACGAAAGGAAAAGAATGGCTTTCAATTTAAAGAAATCAAGCTTGATTGTATAGTACAAAATGGGTTTCATACGTTTAATTTTAACTTCATACAGTACGAATAAAATTTCTGTATTGACCAATGGAATCGGTCAAGAGCCGTTATGTTAATGAAATGATGTTCCATAAACTCAATTCCCGAGGAGTCATTTCGTATGACTTTTTGACCAAACCGATCGTACAGACGAACACCTATTCATCTGAGATGATTGAGTAATAATGTTTATACATAACGATTGAGATCGTCCACATGCAATCTGACAACTAGATCATACAGATGAATTGTACGATCGTATAAATGATCTTTGAAAATGGATCGTACCCACCACATTCGTACAGACAAAAAATAACTGTTTGTACAGACAATGACATCATCATATAGTATAATATACTTACAAAATCACATTTTTATCTGTTTAACTCTAAAAAAAGATCATGTAAAATCTATTGAATTCAGATAATACGAAAGTGGTTCGTACAGTACGGTTGAAAAAAGAACTTAAGATATGATACAGAAATCTCTTTTCCAAAAATAAATCAACCAAGATCCGAGAGACACAAAAATGAAAACAAGAATAATACTAATGAAAAAATTTACCCAAAATAGAGGAAAAATCACACATTAATAAAATACAAATAAAGAACAACCCATAAACATTAATATATATGAAATACATTACTAATACAATTTAAAGAATTATAATTGTTAAGCATGAATATCAATAACACCCAATTTGATTCTTAAGGTGCTATAAATTTTAAAAGCCAGTGGTTTTATGAAAATATCTGCAAATTAATATTCAGTTGCTATATTATGTAGCTCAATTTCTCTTTTGGTGATATAATCCCTAATGAAGTGATGCCTAATATCTATATGCTTAGTCCTAGAGTGTTGGATTGGATTCTTTGAAATATAAATGATACTTATATTATCACAAAAAATTAGAATAGTTCCAATTGAAAAACCTAAGTCCACTAGTTATTTCTTTAATCATAGAATTTGTGTCACACAACTTTCTAAGGCTATGTATTCTGCTTCAATAGTAGAAAAGCTACTGAATTTTATTTTCTAGTAGACCAAGAGACTAAAGAGTTTCCTATAAATTAATAAGTCCCAAAAGTACTCTTTCTATCAACCCTACATCTTATAAAATCTGAATCAGAATATCCAATAATTTCAAAAGAAGTGTTGTGCCTAGGATACCAAATCCCTAAGTTTTGAGTTCCTAAAAGATATCTCATAATTCTTTTAACAGCAGTTAGGTGAGATTCTTTTAGATCAGCTTAAAATCTAGCACACAAACAAACACTAAATATGATATCGGGTCTTCTTGTAGTTAAATAAAGTAATGATCCAATTATCCCTCTAAATTTTTTTTGATTAATAGACTTGCCTTTAGAATCCTTATCTAACTGACTTAAGGAACTTATGAGAGTACTTATTGGTTTAGCTTTATCCATTTCATACTTCTTAAGGATATTCTTAATATATTTTGATTGACTTGACTAAGAAAGGTGCCATCTTCTTTCTGTTTTATGCTAAAACCAAGAAAGTAACTCAAATCTTCCATCTAACTCATTTCAAATTCACTACTCATTATTTTTGAAAAATTATCACAAAGATTTTTATTGGTGAATCCAAACAAGATATTATCAACATATATTTGAATAATGAGCAATTCATCTCCTATTCTTTTTAGAAGAGAGTGGTATCCACACTTTCTTTAACAAATGATCTTTCTAGTAGGAATGTGCTTAGCCTTTCATAACATATCCTAGGTGCCTATTTTAGTCCATACAATGCCTTCTTCAATTTAAACACATGATTAAAAAATTGAAAATTTCTAAAATTTGGAGGTTACTCAACATAAATATCCTCTTTAATGAACCCATTAAGAAGGGCACTTTTAACATCTATTTGAAATAATTTAAATCCTTTAAAATAGGCAAAAGTTAAAAGCACCCTTATTGCTTCAAGTCTGGCTACAGGGGCAAAAGTCTCCTCAAAATCAATTCTTTCTATTTGATTGTACCCCTTGGTCACTAATCTTACCTTATTTCTAACCACTACACCTAAATAATTCATTTTATTTTTGAAAAGCCACTTAGTTCCAACAACACTTTAATCTTTAGGCCTCTTTACCAATTCTCAAATATCATTTCTAACAAATTGATTCAACTCTTCTTGTATGGCTGGAATCTAGAATTTATTAGAAAGTGCTTGATTTATATTAGTGGGTTCAATCATTAAAATAAAAGTTGAGCGGTGCCTAGTTCTAACACCTTCACTTGGGTCTCCTAAAATTAGTTCTTTAGGATGACTTTTGAAATATTTTGATTCTCTAGGAAATGTATTTTCTGTTTCAACCCTTTCTTCAATATTTATATTTTTAATTTCTTGGGTTATTTATTCAATATCTTCTTCTTCTAACTTAGACCCTCCAGAAATATCATATTCTTCAAAAACTATGTGAGTGGTCTCCTCAGCTACCAAAGTCTTTCTATTAAAAACTCTATAGGATTTGCCAATACTAGAATATCCTTGAAAATTTTTTTCATTTGATTTATGATCAAATTTTCCTAAAGAAGTTTTATCATTATTATGAATATACACCTTACATCCAAAGACATGTAGATGTGAGAGGTTAGGTGTTCTTCCCTTAAGAAGTTCATAGGGTGTCTTAATCTACTTAGATCTAATGTTCACCATATTCAGAATATAACATGTTGTACTAACCGCTTCAACCCAAAAATAAATATTCAACTAACATGGCTCTAGTGGATTTTATCAAAGTTCTGCTCTTTCTTTCAACAACCCCATTCTATTGAGGGGTCCTAGGAGCTAAAAAGTTGTGATCTATTCCTTGCTCTTTATAAAAAACTTTAAATTTACAATTTTTAAATTCTTCTTTGTGATTACTTTAAATTATAAGAATTTCATAACCTAGCTTCTTCTAAATCTAAGTAGAAAAATTTCTAAACTCATCAAATGATTCACTCTTATGTGATAAGAATCTAATCTAAGTGAATCTTGAATAATCATCAATAATTACATACCCAAAATTTTTTCCTCCTAGACTTACAGTACTAACCGGTCCAAAAAATCTATGTGAAGGACTTCTAATGGTTTGCTTGTTCTAAGATCCTTAATTGAATGAAAGGAGGATTTGACATATTTTTTTAACTGATATGCATCACACAGGTGATCCTTAGTGAATTCTAATTTTTGGAGAGTCTTCTTAAGATTTTTCATGCTTGCATAACAAAGTCTTCTATGCCATAATCAAGATTCATCAGTGATAATTTTGAGACAAAAAGAATTAAAAGATTTAACATAATTTAAATCAAGCATGTAAATATTATTTATCCTATTTCCATGTAACACATCAATTCTATTTTGACTTATAATGCAGCTTGTTGGTAAAAACTTTATGTTAAAACCCTTATTACAAAGCTGACTAATACTTAATAAGTTATGTTTTAAGCCTTCTACCAATAATACATTTTCAATAAAGAAATTATTCTTATTGCCAATCATACCTGTACATATCACTCTCCTAGTGGTATTATCTCCCACTGTTACCTTGCCTCATTCCGAACTTTGAGCGTTATAAATTAATTGTATCTCCAATCATATGTTTTGAATATTCACTGTCCAGGTACCAAATGCTCTCACGAGGGCATGTATGAGAGCATTTCTATAAAAATATCAAACTTTAGACTTGGGAACCCAAATAAATTTAGATTCACCTCTTGGCAATAATAACCCAGATGCATGCTTGATATGCTATGTTTGATGCATCTTAGGTCTCCACATTACATGTGTTCTACTATGAATAGTACAAGTGTGGGATATATACCCTAATATTTCACATGAAAAATATTTCACACCAGGAAAAAGATTTATTAATCTATATGAGTTATAATGTCTCTTCCTATGTTTTGAACTTGTGTACTTTTGTTTAGACTTATAGAATTGTTCAAGTGTGGGAGCCAGTCTATTTTTCATAATAGCCTTCATTTTTGTTTCTAGATATGGGTTTGCATTTTTCAAAAAAAAAATTTCAATTTTTAAATCAACTTTTCTATGTTCAGCTTCACCCATTAAAACTTGAAAATCATTTTCAAGCTCACTATAAGATATTTTTAAAAGTTCATGCTTCTTATTTAAATCATCAAACTCATCTAGCAGGATCATGTGATTGCTATCTGTGTCCCTATGATCATTTCTAAGGGTTTCATGCTCTTTTTGTAACTTTAAATAATCGATATTAAGGACAAAATGAAAAGCGGCTAAATATTCTACCTACGCGATGTGTCTTCCTGCTATCTTTTTTTGGCTACTAAGGTAGCATAATGCTTCTTGATCCGTGAACAAGATGAATTCATTGGATAATAGATAGTGATCCCAATGTTGCAAGGCTCTTATTATTGCATAAAATTCTTTATCATAAAGTGAATACTTTCTTCATTCCTCACTGAATTTTTCACTAAAAGAAGAAATAGGGTGTCCCTTTTGGCTGAGGAAAGCCCCTATTCCTAAACTGGAGGCATCAAAATTGACCTCAAACACACCGTTAATATCAGGTAAGGTTAGTCAGGTGCGATGGAGGCTGCTTGCTTAAGTAGTTCAAAGCTATCTTGGGCCGTTTGGGTCTAATAGAACCTTTTAGATTTTACGAGTTTTGTAATAGGAACAACTAATGTACTGAAATCCTTGATGAATCATCGATGAAATGAAGCCAACCCTGTGGAACTATTGGACTTCAGTGACGGACTAAGGGCTAAGCCATTGAGGGAATGGCTTCTACTTTAATCGAGTCGGCTTCAATGCCTGCAGATGTGATGGTAAACCCTAGGAATGACATCTTATCGGTCAAATATTGGCATTTTTATGGGTTGGCAAAAATTTGCTGCTCTCTAAGTATATCAAACACCTTTCTCAGATGGAGTAAGTGATCATCCAATGTGCATCTTTATAGAAGAATATCATCAAAATACACCACTAAAAATTTGCATAGTAGAGTTTGAAAATTTTGGTTCATGAGCCTTATGAAGGTGCTAGGAGCGTTGGATATATCGAACGGCATAACAATCCATTTGTACAATCCTTCTCGCATCTTGACGACTGTCTTTCACTCATCTTTGAGTCACATTCTGATTTGGTGGTACCCGCTCGACAAATCGATTTTAGAGAAGATGGCAGCCCCATGTAAGTGGTCGAAGATTTCATAAATTTGAGGAATGGGGAAATGATACTTCATTGTTATTTTATTGATGGAGTAGCTGTCTATGCACATCCGAAATGTGTCATCCTTTTTGCGCACTAACAGAGTTGGGACAGCGCAGGGGCTAACACTAGGATGTATAAATCCTTTAGTGATCAATTCTTCTACTTGTCATTGTAGCTCTACATGCTCGTCGTGGTGAAGCCAATAGGAGGGCCAATTAAGTAGAACAACTCCGAGAATCAACTCCATATGGTGTCATACATCCCGCAGTGGGGGTAGTCCCTTGGTTAGTTCCTAGATTAGATCATCTTCATACTGCTATAACAGGCATCACACAGCTTCAGGCATGTTTAAGGGAATTTCATTTTCTTCAAATAGTATCAAGAGTAGACCTTCCTGAGCTGCTCTTAAGTCCTTGATAAATAATCTCCTACCAAACAAATTTTGGGTCACAAGGCATTCTTCTTCTAGAGTAGGTGACGACAACAACACAATTATTTTATTATTATGTATAAAGGAATAGGTATTAGTTGAACCATTATGTATTGTGTTCCTGTCAAATTGCTAGGGTCATCCCAGCAGGAGGTGGCATGCATCCATTGGAACAATGTCGCAAAGGAGTTGATCTTTGAACTGGCCAATTGAGAATCTTACCAAGCACCTTTTGCTTACCGGTACTTCAACATTCTTTTGAATCCCCATGATAGTGTATAAGGTTTTGTGTGTTTGGTCGTGGCTAGTTGTAGCCTGTCAACCATGAGGATCTACCATGTTCTCACAACTTCCACTTTCGATGATTACATTACAAAATTTGTCCTTACTTGTGCACCTAGTTCAGAAGATGTTATGGTGCAACCAAGATTTTCCTTGGTGTATGTTTAAAGCTTGTTTCAAGACGAGTAAGTTCCCCTCATCGCCTTATAGGTAAACTGATTCAGCATCGGGTGATCCAGTAGAGAGTGTGGCAACAAATTCTTCTTTTTCTAGTTCTTCAATTAATGTAACAACCCAGCGATTTGGACAATTGGAGGCTATGTGTCCAAATCCTTAACATTTAAAACACATTCGTGCAAGGAAAGGTGTTTGGGGCGGTGCAACACATGGTTTAGTTCGAACAGGGCGATCTTCTTACAATTTGCTGGGTTTAGCGGCATGCTTGTTCGAAGCAGACTCCTTTTCTGAGGAGGAATCAGGTGCCATTGTTTCATTAGTAGATTTGTTGAAGTAGTTTTGTTTCTTCTTCACCTTTAATGCTAGATTAACTACATCCTGGAATTTCCAGTAGGGTTGAAGCTGCACTATATTAGCAAATGATGGGTGCAAACCTCACAAGAATCTAGCCACAGTATGTTCCTCTGGTTATACAAAATCACACTTCAAAGATAGCTGCTCAAATTCAGCCACATACTATTCAACGATGGATTGTAACTGCTGCAGTTGTGTGAATTTAGGAACAAATCTTGTTTGTACTATTCGGGAATATATTTTCGCTGCAGCTCCCTCTTCATCTTTGGCCAGGATACAATCTTGCTCCGTATTTCCCAGTTTCTTGATCTTTTCAAATTCTCCCACCATAAAGAGGAAGATTTTTTGAGCTTAATTGCAACTAGGTTGACAATTCGATTAGTTGGTACTTTCTTAAACTCAAGAATTCGCTCTACCGATTGCAACCATTTAATGAATTCATCGGGATCCATTCATCCATCAAACTCAGGAAGATCAATCTTGATTCCACAATTGGATGGAGGTTTTCTTCCGATCTGTCCACCAGTTTGTCTTCCCATATCATATTCGTTGGAGCTTTCTTAATGAAAGGGGTTGACATCTTCTTCTTCCTCATGTTGTGCTGCCGGTTCTTTTTGTTAAAATCAAGCAAGGCATTGCTGTAATTGCGCAATCTCTACCTGCAGGTCCTGGATCACAGCTTCTTGAATCAGTCTCTGCTGATTCCAACGAGGCGGTATTTTGCCAGCTCTGATACCACTTGAGATCGGACCACCTCGGAGTAGTCACGGCAAGAATAGAACTTGGGCAAGACACCTCGCAGACAACTCAGGATAGGATTCGTAGCTGGAGCAAAACACAAGGCTAGAGTAAAAGCACTCCCTCAAAATGCTGGATCAAAATAGCCATGTGTAAACGGTTGCATAATGGAGCAGCCACACATAACCATAGAATCAACAAGCACCATAGGATCCTAACAAATCAATTTAATCACAACCATATATGTGTAAAGCAGTACTGCACTTATATGTATAAATAGACACAAATGTTACAGTAAACAGAGATGATAGTATGAATTTCACTTAGAAGAAAATCGCCTACTCTATTCGATTCTCTTAGTGATTCTTGTCTTTATTGTATTTTTTGTTGCTTACAGAGCTGCTGCTTTGTCTTTACAAAGAACCATCGAGACCACCACCTGACGTAACGTCAGGATACAGACCAAGCTCACAATACAAATCTCAGATTAAATTCTTCTGCCTTTTTCATTCATCAACAATGTATTTATATACATTTTAAGGCCACTTAATTGGCCACAATAGTAGAGGCTATAGGCTAGAAAATACACCATTGAAGTTTATTAAAGGATCAAGAAAAAAAAAACTATAAGCACCAGCGTCAAGCACTCTCACGTTCATTTGTCGTCAAAAGATATATCACGTTCATCTGTCGTTAGAAGACATATTGTTTGACTAAACTGCCTTTTAGGTAAAATAACAAACGCCTGGTGCCTAATTGCAAATTAAACCAGCAGATTCAATTCTAATAGCGGTCACTCCTGGAGCACTGTTAATTAATAACATCTACTATTATCTGAAATAAGTTTTGTATCTAAGTATATGAATGATCTCAATATCATGCTTAATAACACAAACATCCTTCAGTTTCCATTGTTATGTCCATCCGTCATCAAAGAGTTGGCCAACCATTTTAACTATGGGACATGGTGTTTTTCAAAACCTTTTAACAGAGTACCATCCAAATTGAGAGGAAGATAAGTAGCTTGTTATTGACAAGTCCAGTTATTAAAAATCAAATCAAGATCAGATCTTATTGACCACTAGCTAATCCAAGATGAGAAAGACAAAATCATTCAGTTACTGACGGATAAAAGGAGCATCAATGAAATAGCTAATAACCTCAATTCATACCCCAAACTTACACAAACCTTCATAGCTAAACACCCAATAACAAGTCCTAACCAACGAAGCACTAAACGCATGCATCAATACCAGCAAATTAACTCACACTTCATGACACGTAAAAAACACACACAACATGCATCAGTTAATTATGTCCTTCACTTTCTAGCTATTGACCACCCTGCAGCACCTTCGCACCTGGCCATCGTTCCCCGCCGGCGACACCAACCTCCCCATCCTCACCATCGCTGCCTTGAAATCCTCGAAGAAGGCGTCAACATCAGCTGCATAGGAGCCAACCAGGGCCTCGATTACTCCGGCGTCAGGACCCAGTAAAGCCTGGTCAGAAGGAAGCAGACCGTCGCCGGACAGGAGGTTGACGTAGTACTGATTGTCAAAGGTGGAAGGGGTGACCAGGTCAAGGTCGACCTGTGTGTTGTTGGAACCCGAAGAACATAGTTGCTGTAGCGAAACAATAAACTCTTGGTCTCCTAAGACTGATGAGCCTGGCCCGGCAAAGCTGAACCTGGAACTGAATGTGGCGCACCGGGCTTTACCGATTGTGTGAGCTCCTGTTACAGGCAAAAAAAAAAAGGAAATAAACGTACTTGAAAGTAGTCGTAGTCTATTGAGAATTCCCCGAAAACAATAAATTATTAGGAGGTCGGTCTTTTTTATTTAAAAATGTATGGTCCAAAATTATCTAAAGACTAACATATTTGATTAGAAATGGAAATTATTTATCTAATAATTATAAACAACATTGTGTTACCTAACTCGTTTTTTCTTCCATGATAAAATTATGTTTACTTATACCTCACTTGTAACTACAAAAATGGCTTCATTTCGTGATGGTTTTCAGCACCAATATAAGCTCTTTGCTCTACAGCTTCAAGGTACGTTAACAAAATTTATACGCTACGTACTTTTAAACGTTTGTTATAATACGACGATTCTAAATAGCTACCTGAAAGAATCACCATGTCCCTCTGAGAAATCCCTACATTTTGAAACTTCTGGGTAAGAGTTGCAACGTTGGAGTTAGGACCAGGAAGGTTATTCTCAGCTTCTGTCTTGTTTGCACTGAAGCTATCCTTCCTCCCCATCTCCACCTGCCATGAAGGACCACCCAACTGCACCAAATCACCAACGTCGTCACCATCACTTCCCTCGTCAGCTTATACAATGAGTAATTAATCATGGATCAATGGTAATTCTAATGAAACCACATTGTGCATTAATCATCTCCTTCTAGCTATCACAACACTCACCAACAGGACAGAATCCCGAGCGGCAACGGCAAGGATGTCAGCACACGACACTGTGTCGGGGCAGACCGTCTCGAGCTCGGCCTTGATGTTATCGATCACGTCGAACCCTCTCAAAGAGTTGAGGTTCGGCGCCGCTGTCTTCTCTCCAATGAAAGTAGCCGTGTCGTCAAGCAGTATGGATGCATCACAACCCTAATTCACAAACACCATGAAACCTTTTATGACTATATTATGATCATACAAATGAGAGGGGGAAACATGGAAAGAATGGAGAAGTGCTTATAATTGACAAATTCAGTAATTGAGAAAGAAAGCTGCTGTTTGCATGCATAAGATTTCTGGCACTACCTACCTACCATTTTAATCTTTTTCTTAACTCATAAGTATTAAGTGATGATTTAAAAAAAAAAAAACACAATCTGACTCAATTGTGCTCAGTTTTTAATTTAATTTAATTTTATTTTATTTGTAATTTTTTAATATTGCGATGTGATGGAAAGCTTAAAATTAATGATTCCCTATATTATAATTTAAGATAATTTTGGATTGGCTAGTCATGGTTTCGTTTGGGATAGCTTTTTTAGTGTTTTGCTTTTCATATCGCAAGCACACTTTCTATTTCATCATTTTTTATTTGTTGCTTTCAGAAAATTTTATACTAAAAACTGCTCTTTATAACACTTTAAAAAGTTAATTTCAATCTACAATAGCATTACAAAGCAATGTAAAAATTGTTCCAAATAAAGCCTTAATGTCAATTAAGAAAAATATATGGAAAAAATTTCTAAAATAAAAAAAAAAAAAGGATTAAACCCAAAGATAGTTTCTAATTATTCAAGTTGTTCAACTTAATCTCAAAGCACTATTTATTTTTAATTTAATTAATGTCTAACTTTTATATTATCAATGGACTGAATTGTGATCAGTTATAAATTATTTTTCTACAAGAGGGGGCATTTTAAATCAATTTTGCATGATCGATGGGTTAAAATAGAAAAAAAAGATATTCTAAGACTAAATTTGCTGCACAGAAATAATTGAGGGATTATTTTAAAATTTAATTTCTTTAAAGCATATCAGAAGTTCAAATGTATCCTTTAAATCTTTCTAAATTTTGTAAGAAATTAGAACTTATTTATATAACAAGTAAATTACTTTCTCAAAATAAAATTTGGCTGCATTGAAACTTTTATATAATATCCTACTCTCTTCAGTATATTTTGTAACAGTTCTGACATTCTTCATTTATAATAGACTTTATTTTATTCTTCTCATGGCATCAATCTATTCACCATATGGAAGGCTTAGTTAATGTTAACAATGAATCTCACATTGACGAAGCAATCATGGAAGTGGAGGCGGAGGAGAGAAGCAGCCATGCGTGGTTCAACGGCGATGGCACGCTCGACGCCGGCGAATATGATAGGCTCAACCAGAGGGCAGCTAGTCTCGTAGGTGTTGAACTGAAGGGAGCCGCTGCCAGAGTTAAAGCTAGGGTTAGGGTCCAGGCACTCTTTGGTGAGAGCAAAGGCTGTAGTTGTAAGGGTTACGCAGAGAAGGATTGAAGCTAAATTTGTGTTCATCATGGTTAGCTTGAATGCCAGCTAGGGGAAGAACAGAACGAACGTAATCAGGAAGTCTCTTCTGGAGCAGTTTGTAAGAGCTGCAGCCCCTGTGCAGGTATATGTAGACTGAGAAGTGAAATTGTCTGGCATGCATGTGAAAGAGTACTGCCGTTTCCTATTGCATGTGAGAGAGATTAGCGAGGGAGGGAAGACGCGTTCAAACGTCTTTCTGTTGTCCTTAGATGAAGAAGTCAATGCAGTAGGGAACAGCAGTATCAGGTGCAGAATCAGCTTCGTTTGAGGATAAGTTAAATAGGATTTGTGAAATGCATAATTCTATATATGAAAAAAAAAATCTTAGAATTTGAACAAATTTATTTATTGAAGGTAGACAAAATAGTTAAAATGCTTATTCTTCAAAGGAGGGTAGCTTGGCGGGTAGCCAAGTGGGCAGCAGGCAACGCGGCTTGCAGCTAGACAGCGGCCAGCCGGGCTAGCGAGCAGGGTAATGGGCAGCGCGGGATGGTAGCAGGCAGCCGGGCAGGCAGCAGGAAGCCTGGGGGGCAGCAGGGCATCCTGGTTTTTTTAATTAATTTTTTTTTAATTTTCGGCTGCATTATTCCGTCGGAAAGCCATCGAAAAAATCTACGATCTGACATTAGCCGCCGGTTATTCTTTTTCTACGCGGCTTTTACCGGCAGAAAAATATCCGCCGGAAAGCTGCTAGAAATCTTAATTTCCATCGAAAAAAATTGCCGGTAATAGGAAATTTTTCTGTAGTGTCCGTCGTCATTGTTACTTCCAATCCAACATAAGAACGGCGAGCTGTCTATCGTGACTTCCGACCCGACAGAAGGAATGTCGTCGAGGGAGGCAAGAAGTCTAATTTATCGATTGATTGGCCAAAGAAGTACGTTAATGGGAGAAAAAAACATCGCCGTTCTAAACGGAGAGTTATTGTCATGACTTCCGACCCGATAGAAGGAATGGCGTTGAAGGCGGTGAGGTGAGCTGTCGTGATTTCTGACCCGTCAAAAGGAATGACATCAAAGGAGGCAAGTTGTTCGTGACTTTCGACCCAACAAAAGGAACGGTGTCGAAGGAGGCGACTCAAGGTTTGGAAGTTGATGTCTATATTTCCTTAGGCGAGTTATCATGACTTCCGACCCGATAGAAGGAATGACGAGCTGTCATGACTTTCGACCTTACGGTACAGTGCAGGATGGGAACTAGGTCGGTTCCGAGTTGAAGTCGGGTTTTCTTGTTGACCCGAACCTGATCCAAATTTGCAATTGGGCCAGGATATTAAACCTGAACCTGACTTGTTTCTCAAATGGGCTGACCCTAACCCAAAAATTTTGGGTTGGGTTCAGGTCAGGTTTTTGGGTCATGTCAAATATTAACATCACCAACTATCATTTTCAGGTCCTAAGTCCTGAATGAAAAAAAGTGGAGGGTTACATTATGTTGTCGACAACTAGCATAAAACTTGTAGAATAATCATGACATGAATCTTTAATTATATTGTGTTGTTATTATTTTTGGTTACAAAGGTTTGATCAGTTACATAGGTTGAAAATAATATCATGCTCAAAAAGCTACAATAAAAAGAAAAAGAACCTAGAGAACACAAGGTTCCTATCTAAGATATAAAGCAATGTAAAAAGTAAAATGACAGGCCAAAAGCTGAAGCCCAAGAAATTTAAGAGGAAGCAGCCAACAAGTGAATCCACATTGATAAGCCTCTGACAATATTAAAAACTCCTATAAAAAAAGATATGAAGCCAAAATACAAATGAACCAGACTAACATACCTTAAAGGACCATGAACCATGACACAAGCGCAGACAAAATTATAATCTATCTAAAGAGTGAGATCCACCAGCAAACCAGCACAACAAGAAGATTGATCAAATATAAGATGGACAACCAAGAATATTAGAAAATATGAAATGAAATAATTAGAAGAAAATCAAACAGATATAGGAGGCTAAACTAAACAAGAAAAGGAACAAAAGATATGAAGGAAAATGTTGGAAACAGGTAACAGATTAAACCAATAGTAGCCAAATCACAATAAATGGTAAACCAACAAGACACAAAGTAGCAGGATGATATGAAACATAAATTAAAGAAAGAATAAAAGCATCCAAAGGTTTATTCTCCAATCAACCGCAAAGTGAGTCAGCAGAAAGGTGAAACAACAATTCTACCAATATAATAGGAAAACCTGCTGATAGGAACCATAAAAGAAGACGAGCAAGAGGTAGCCATGAGAAAAATTCTCCATACCACATGAGAAAGTCCCCATTCGAATTCTCCATTCAAGAACAAAGATAGGAGACCACATATAAAACACCCTTCCAGCCAAAGAATGGGATAAACCACCCTAGCCACACTCGGGAGCACCCCCAAAATCAAAAGCAATAGCCACAAAATTGAGAGCACCCTTTAGTACAACCAAGAACAGAAGATCCAAAAGAACTAGATGGAAGGACACACATTATGAAACAACAACAACCTAAACTCTAGAGATAATCCAAACATCATTAGAAAAAAAAAAAAGACTTGTTGCTTGATTTCTAGAAGTATGCGTCGAGGAGATTGCTTAACAGGAATGCCATCATGTTGAATTCCAAATTTATGGACTATTACATCGAAAAATAAACCTGGCATTTTGTCATATATTCAGGCAAATCAGTCATTAAACTTGGAGAAAAGTTGAAATAGATCCTTATACTCATCCTCACTCAACAAAAAACTTATGAAAGTGGGCCAACTCCTTTGTTCCAAGGTTAATTTCTTTTAATTCGTCAACTATCAATTTAATCTCTTCTTCAAATTCAGGGGGAGCATCCCAAACTTAAAGTTCATCCAGATCATCTGATGTCTCCAAATAAAGCTTGTCAAGGGGATCGACAATTTTTGTAGGGACTTTCTTAGATTTAAGATGATTTGTTATTACGAGAGAATATTCATCATCGTTAAATGAACAAACAATACCAAAGCCGAGACCACTGGTAAAACTTCTCTTATTTTTTGTATGCTAGAGGCTCTCTTGGTATAAGGCTTAACCCTTAGTCTATTGACCCAGCATTAGGCATTTAGAGATATAATTTCTTACGCACACAAGAAAGTAGCCAAAACATAATTTCATTAATTCATTGAAATTTGTCTCCTCAAGGATTACATCATCTTCATTCCTTGTGGTAGAGGAGCCAGCAAAAAACTTCTGGAATTTCCTTACTTCAGCATCTAAATTAGGAGAGTCCTTAATCACTAACCCTGTAACCCTTTTAGCAAATAGAGGGGTTATGATTAAGGATTCAATTCTCTTATTGAGCTTTTCATACATAGTTAATTTAGACTCATCACTTTGAACTTTTGAAGCATCACCCTCTGGATCATGACCTTTTTCTAAAGTGAGATCAAATTTTAGAGGAGGATTTATCTTTTGATAATTAAAAGGAATTCTTGAACTCCATACTTCCAATTTCTCATCAGAACTTGATTCCAAATCAATGTACATCAGGGGTGTTCTTCTTTCAAATGCAGCACAACCTCGACCACATACTCTTTTAGCCATCCTCCCACCTCTTTGAGGGAAACTATTTGGAGGCCTAAAGATCATTCCCTCAACGTCATCTTTACTATATGATTATGTTCTTTCCTGACTTTTATATTTTTTTTCCTTTTAAATTTTTATTTCATTATGAACTTTGTCACCTGTGCTCTCCTCTTTAATTGTGATCTCACCCTTACAATAAGTAGTGAACCCTTTAGATGCATAGTATGCTGCATCCTTGTAGATCCTGATCCTATGAATAGAGATTGGTTGCAGATCACCCTTAATCACATACTCAATATCGTCTCATTGGTACTTGACGTATTGGTGTAGGGTAGATAGAACTATCCTATACTCATGGATCCAAGGACTATTTAAAAGTGCGTTAAATGATATCGCTGCATTAATTATGTGGAATTTATCTTTTATTTTCAACTCTCTTAGCCATAAAAGGAGGGTGATCAAACCTAAAGTCTTCTCGCCCTTCTCATAGAACCCGCATAACACTATCATATCAGTGGTGAGCTTATGCATATCCACTTTAAGATATGCGAGAGTCTTTACATTCATCATGGTAACTAATCTACCCAGATTAATAAGGACTCTAAATAACTTGAAGTTTCCTACATTTATAATGATGTAAAGTCGGGGATTATGATTGATAATTCCTAGAAGTAAATCCTTATTAGAAAAGATTACCCCTGGGATTTTTTTGAAGTACAAATCTTTATCTTATGAAGTCAAGGCTAATTGGGCTAAGAAAATTTATGGGTCAAGAAGTGCTCTGATTAAGGATTCTCTCATCTCCTTCAAAAGGATGAGGGCATCATAGATACTCTACTTAGCCGACAACTTCCTAAGATGATCCAAGACATTGTAATCAATCTTGGGAACATCAGAGTCGGGACCCAGTGGATTGGAAGGAATATTTGATTGTTGAGGAAGATTTTGAATTAGATTATTAGAGATAACTTATTTGCCTTTCTCTTGAGGGGGAAGCCTAATGCGTAAGAATTTCCACCATGCAGTTGTACCTCTATGATCTCCTCAAGAGGATAAACTGTGGTGGGGTCTATACTCTGTGTAGGCAATTGAATGTCATTTTTTGATGGGGAGTCTGAATCAGAAAATCTATTAAGATGGGACTACCTTAAAAGTTAATTTTAGGGGTGTCACCATCTGACAAGTTCTCAGATTCATCTCCCCCTTTAGAGGTCAAATATGGAGAGTCGGGTTTTTGAAGATCTTAAATAATCTTAGCTGAGTCTTGATTTTCTTTTATGGAAGAGTCATTATGAGTTTCATTCTCAATATTAATCATAAAAATAGATGCAGAATGATCCTTTTTCATTTATTTTTGACTCTTTGCCTTTGATGAGGCAAAGTAAAAGTCAGATAATATCAACATGAATAGGAGTTTTATGCTACCATCCACCACCTGGATACATCTCTCATTAACATATTTCTCTCTATAAAAGTTTCACTCTTTTTTCTTTTTATTAATTATAGTAGTTCCTATAACTACTGGAAAGGAAATCAACTCAACATCCTCCTACGATGCCTCTAACTCAAGCTCCAAGATCTGGCCCTGGGCTCTCATCGGTAACTATTGAGAAGAATGAAAAGATTTATTAATCAACTTTTTAAATTGTTAGGATAGAGCAATATCCCTACCATCTTTAATTGATAGAGAAATATTAGAGATTTTACTAGAAATTGTATTGACAAACCCTGATATAGATCTACTAAGTATTCTTTAGGAATTATGATGTTGCACTGTCTGAAATTTTTCTTAACCAGTCCTTAAAGATTTCTCAGTCTTTGATTGTGCGGCCCAACATGCAGTGGTAAGGGCAAAAATTGGGGTCATCTCTCTTATTTACCTCTTCCGGCCTCTTATCCTCTGGTAATCTGAAGTCTAACATCTTTAAAGGACTCTTAAAGATCTTCCTTACTAACTCTCTTTTAAATGGATAGGCTTTCACTAATCTCTCTTTAAAATAGGTTGAGTAAGGCTCCCTAGTAAACTGAGGGGTTACATCAAATAGTTATTTCTAAATTGGTTGTGGTGTACTACTATACTGACTGATGACTGGTTTCTTCACCTTGTCTACTATAGAGATAGTAGCTGATCACTTCTCAAAAGACTTTTGAGGTTTGTTATCTTTCTTCCCATCAAACTAATCATTCAAGAATGAAATTTGAGAAGGCTCGTCTTGTAGATTATTTACCTTATTAAGATGCTTCTCAAAAGATTTAATTATAAACCTTTTCAAAAGAAAAATAATAGGCCCACGAAAATTCTTCTGTGTGAAAATTCTTCAGAAGAATTTCCATGGCATGTTGCTCTTGCAGTCAGGGTTCACACTTCATCGAGAGATTTCACCATATCAAGATGTACTCAATTAGAGACTCTCCCGGCTTTTACTTTTTAATGACCAGATTGCCCATGGTTATAAGATGCTGAGCTCTAAAGAATCTCTTTAAGAATAGACCCTTTAGCTTAGTAAAGGTTCTCATAAAACTGTTTGGTAGATCGGTATACCATTCAAAAGCACGTCCATAGAGATTATTGATAAATTAACAAAATAGTAGAGTATCTAACCCTCCTATATTACAACAGCTCTCAAGGAAGTGGGCTAGATACTACCTCAGATTTTTAACATCGCTAAAGACTTTAAAAGATGGTGGCATAAAGTCCTTCGGGTAAGGAACTAAGTCTTATTCCTTAGGGTAGGGCCTACACTTTGGAATAGATGCGGTTCCTTGGGAATGGGCTAAGGCCTCTTTTACTTGGGTCTCGATCATATGCTTAATATCTTTTTCTGCTAGCACTGGAGGGACTGAAGAGACTACTGGTGGGGCTGGAAGGACTACTGGAGTTGACTATGAAATTTTCAAACTTGAATTTAGTTTCCTACTTTGGTTACTCACTGTATGAACTGTAGGTTATGGTTACTCAGGCTGAGACTACTATATCTTATCCAACCGACTCTGCATTTCCTCAACTCTCAATAACACTTCCTTAACTTTTCTCTCCAAGTTCTTAATATATTCATCCTTATCTCTTAGTCTGACTGACCCATCTAAATCATAGTTAACTATTGCTAAATCTTCTTCTCTACCTGATTGATGTTTGCTAGGTTTAGTACCTTTGACTGATGCTCGTATCTTGACCATGTTAATGCTACTAGTAGTGGCTTCACCCTCATCCATCAAAAGATCATCCAAATTTAATTTGAAAGCTTCCATAGCCTTTTTCTTTTTAAGGATATCCTAGATCTCTTAGACCACCTCATCGACCGATCTACCCTCAACTAACTCAGGGTCGATGGGTATGTATCCACTGTAATCCATCATGTCGTTGAATTCCTATTCTCCTAACTTAAAGAGAATATTTTGGAGCTTGAGGTCTTCTGCAGAATCAAGAAACTCTTTAACTGTCTGGTCAATCATCTCATCATCTATATTGGGAACTATCCCTACCCCATCGACTGTCCCAAGATCAGTAATCGCTAGAGTGGAATCCACAACAGGTTGAGGGGTATCCTCCTTCGGAGGTGATGGAGGAGCTTGAGGAGTAGAAACTCCTACATCAGGTGGAGTGGAGCCTCACATCCCTGAATAGGGAACTGTTGACCAACAAATAAAGAACAAAAAAAGGAGCAGAAATCCCATACCTCGTACCCGTTGGATCCAGAAATTCTGCAGAAATCCCGTCGATATCCCGCTTACCTCGTACAGAGCAGCGCCGCTAGTGTCGCCTCCCACGAATCCTGCGATGGCCTCGTTTCTTTGCCTATTCACGTCTATAAAACACACAAGAGCGGATAGTTCCCTCCAACGACACTTCTCGCAAGTATCGTAGCCTCCCCTATTCACAAAACCCGGACTCTTCTCCGACCCAATCCCGTCGCCAACTCCCTCATCCCGACGCCTCTTCCACTTAACCCGACGCTAAGCACGCCGCCTCTCCTGACCCCCTTCCTTCTCCGGTCCATACATAGAAATAGAGAGAGAGAGAGAGAGAGAGAGAGAGAGAGAGAGAGAGAGAGCATTCACCTTACCTGCATACACCCGCCTCCTCCAGGTGAAGCCCTAGTTCAATCCATACCTCCGGCTTCCCCTGCTCGTAAGACCCCCCTCCGACCTCCTCCGATTCCGTCGCTCTCCACTTGCTGAAGCCGACGCCAACGCCACCGGATCTGCAACACCCATGCAAGCAGACAGAAGGCGTACAAATCTCCAAACGAAACTCCAGCGCCACGCCACCGGATCTGCAACCTTTGTACAAGCAGACAAAAGGCGTCCAAAAGCTATAACGCCACACCACCGGATCCACAACATTTATGCAAGCGGACAGAAGGCGTTTATAAATATTCCAAAAGTATCCCCCGAACGTGCACCTTAATTTGTATACAGATAGGAACACAAAAAGGGGGGATATGCAGTCAAAACCCGCATGGGCCCCGGCGAGCGTGTTATTGGTATACACGTGACGTCTAGGAATGCTGCGCGGGTTAACAAATATGAACCCGATCCTCCTAAGCAGGTGAATAGGAGTTGACAGGGTTCAACAAATAATATAAAATGCCCCCCAAACACCTGTATAGGCCCCGACGAGCGTGTTATTGGTAACACGTGATGTCTAGGGATGCTACGCGGGTCTATTAATTTGAACCCAATCCTCCTAAATAGATAAATAGGAGTCGACAAGGTTTAACAAATGATTACAAAATACCCCCAAACACCCGCATGGGCCCCGGCGAGCGTGTTGTATGAACATACGTGACGTCTAGGGATGCAGCGCAGGTCAACAAATAAACCTGAGTTCGAGCTCGATCCTCTAATACGAGTGGATAGAAATCGACACGGCTCAAACTATACAACAAATATTTTGTCACGATGGTGACTGAAATATTTGTTTTATAGTTCATATTAGGCCTTCGAAATCTATAAACCTGATCCTCTATCGATAGCCCGATAGAGTCGACAAGGTTCAACCCATAAATAAAAATGACCCCATTCTACCCCGATGATGGCCGTGTTGAACGCAAATCTCAACCGGAGGGGTCTATTCCAAATAATCCAAAATGCCTCCCAAATTTCCATAAAATCCAAAATCCCAAACACCCAAAAATCCAAAAACTCTAGAAAACCCCAATTTTAAAATATTTAAAAATTGAAATCCAATCATCAAACACTTAAAACAAAACACATCCACCCTCCGCAATAGTTTGCCGAGGTGAACAAATTAAAATTTACTTCAGCTCGCAAAGAGCTAATGTCTGGTCGAAAATATCACTAGGATCCATTCTCAAATAATCTCCTTCCAGCAAGGACGTGGTATGAGTCCTCTAACCGGCAGTTTTGCCGCCAAATGGCACTGCAGGATAAACGGTTATGACTCGGGGCCCTCGGAACCAGGTGGTTGCCGCCAAATGGCACCATTATATTATGGTTATGGCCAGAGCCCGTATGCTCCCCAATGGCATCAAATCCTTGAGATATGAATCAATAGGATATGATCGATAGGGCACAAAGCTCTCTGTTAGCTAAGGTGGATTCAAATTTGTCCCCTTAGGCAAATATTCACCCCAGGTCTACAAGGTTTCCTTGGACGAAGCAACCCATGGCTGCCGACAAGGATCCTTCTGTCAGGTTGGGTCGACTACCTCCTCTGACTAAGTAGACCAGGGACCACGATGGCCCAGGATGACGGAACCATGGGATCTTGATTGGGTCTATCATCCATTCCCCCACCATCCGCTTTAAGTGCAAGATGGTGAAATCTCTAATTTTAAAATATCAACCCCTCAATTTCCAAGCTTCAATCCCATGCTGATACTATAAGCCAGACTCACGTATCTCTACATATCTGATTGACGACTAGCCTTAATCGAAAGTTCTCTCTCATTATCGGGAGGGGTAATTAACTATAGGGGCTTGCGCCTATAGGAAACCAGAACTCAGATCATAAAGTCCTCGCAAAATGAGGGCGAAATCTCTGGGTAGTGTCTTATCTACTATCTCATCTGCCTTCCAAAATTTACCCCAGAACTTAGTTCGTTAAAACTCCCTCGAAGAAAACAAAATAGCGGGCGGAGTCCGGGGCCGAATTTTCGGAGCCCACAAGAGCCTAAGGACATCAACAGGTATCTGAAGATCTTCATTCTTACTAAACTTTGTAGGCACATACTACATCTATGGAGACTTGGGCCCCTTGCCCTTAACTTCTGTCAGCTTCTTGTCATTCTCCTCACTCTGAGGCTTGACTATGATCGAGACTTGCTTTGATGTTTTCATAGGAGGGATCGATGGCCTACCATTATGATGGCAGCCTTTGCTAGATCCAACCAGAGATTCTTGGTAGATGGGAGGTGAGGCACCTAGTGGTAGCCATCCACTAGTACTGACATGGCTGGTTGTCTTTCAAACTTCTTATTCTTCCTCACAGGCTGAAGTGTTAAAATTTTTTCTTCGATTTCCTCTTCTTTCAGGATCTCTTTCTCAAACCCGTGTGAAATCACCCCCTTCAGGTGTTTCATGTTTTGTTCTTTGGTTTCACTTGCTTGAGCATCACATGTGTAAATTATATTTCTCAGCATTCTGATCCTTTGAACTTATGTTTTCTGAAGAGTTCTCTTGACAATATAGTTCACTAAGCAAGGTAGAGAGCTAGCTATCCTAATGAACCTCTCCTCCCCTACAGCAGTAGCAAGGGGGTACAAACAACTTTCTTTTAGAAGGGGAGAGGAGGTAGGAATACGTAGCTCCTCAGCAGCCTCAGGCTCTACCTAACCTAGGGATTTTAACTCAGCAATCTTCTTTGATTTAGTAATCTTTTTTTTACTCTTTTAGGGTAATTTTTCTTTGATTTTTGCTGGTGAAGGGGATCCCAAAACTTCCCCCAACTTCTAAAACATATTTGACTTCAATATCAATTGGAGATTTCAATATCTCATTCTCCCAAGTAGAGGATGCAATGGGTATGGAGGTGACAACAACCTACATTTTGGGAGTGGGGGAGTCAATCCCCTACTAAAAAATAATATTGATTAGAGGGATGTCCTTTTCCCCCTTGGAAACTATGTCTAATACCACACCTCCATTAATAGATGGTTTAAGGATCTAAAACTCCATCCCAAACTGGATTGTGTTATTGAATATTAACTCCTCAACATAGAGATCTTGATATAAGGAAAAGATCAGTTTACTAGCCATTGTAGTGAAATTGATTGTTTAAAATTGAAAAGAGAAGATTTAAATTAGAAATTTGAAATGGATTTAGAAAAGCTATAAAGGGTTTTATATCTTATCATATTTACCGAGTTATAGGCATAACCCAGCTCATGATGGCAAGATACAAAAATCATTTATAACTAAAATAAATTGAATTCTCATTGCTTATATTAAGCTACAAGAGGATATTATGTCATAATATATGATAATAATATTTGAAATTAATTTGTTCATTTTTTAAAGGAATTTTGAAATTGATGGATGTTCTTCAAATTGTGAAACTCAACATGTCGAATTTCACTCAATCATACAAGTTCACAAAATCGATGAGAAAATCCCAAGAGTTGGCTTAACTCTCTCATTCCACTAATTGACTTGGGGTAAAATGACAAAGCTTGAATTTATTAGAGGTTCCTTGCTCACCTCTCTTGTTAATTTTCTTTTTGATGTTGGCTACACTCACCCAAGGAAGAAATGGGTAAAGAGACCAACGAAAGGAAGATAGTCAAGACTACCGATGCAATAAAATTTCTACGATTATTAAAGATAGAGGGAGAGATTTTCCTCAGCAGAGTCACCATTTTTTTATTAAAAATTCTTTGCTTTGCTTTGGAAAGATGCAAAATAAATATAATTTTAATTTCTTTAAGAGAATTTAATTTTTTGAATTTCAGTTTTGAAGTTGAACACATCATTATAAATGATTTATCACCTTAAGAGGCGAAAATATCATTCCCTAATGGGTTCATATAACAAAATAGTAAATTTCATTTTGATTATGATAGTCCAATTAAAGGTAGAACTACATATGACCCCAAATGGTCCAAATGTCATTCAATCAAGTATTTGGCTATGATAATCTAGATGCAGTATCGTTAATTTCATATTCAAAGTCATGATAATAAATGATGTATCTTCCAATGGAAAGAAAATACTATTTATTATCAATCATCCGAATATGACGATAATGATCATCATTAATTTTAAATTTTTTTCAAAGAGAATTAATTAAATTTTAAAATTGATCTGGGCTCTTTAAATCTCCTACGAGTGTAATCCCTTACAATTAATTATATCATAAGAAACCTGAGTTTCCTATGAAAAATCTCGATTGAAATAATGATAGAAATTTTATTTTTGAATTCTAAAGGTGTGATATCAAATGGAGTGAGGTTGGAATTTTAACTGGGATTGGATCAAATTTGAGCACTTATTTTAAAAGTCAATGGAGGAGAAGTAGGAGGTATTTTGAGATTCTGAAGCGATTTAGAAATGCCCCAATCTATCCTATATGTTGGGTTTTAAATTTTGGTTTGAAAAGAAATTCTTATTCAAGTTGTCAATTTATTAGAGAGCTAGGATAATATTCCCAAAGTTGGGGTCTTATGATTTTGATTTCGCCCCGAATCCTAGATCTATATTGGGCACTAAACAATAATGGCCCAAACCTAACTAGTGTAATATAAATATGGACTTATCCCAACCAAGATTAGGGAGCTAGTGATGGATGGTTTGATGTATATATATCTTAGTGAAGTGGTTTGAACATGATTGAGGTCATAGGTGTCAATGCATTTGGCTAGGCAATGCACTAGGCCTAAGGGGCTATAGTTCATAATTAATCTGGTCAACCATGATTGTCCTGGTCAATCAGGTTAAACCAAGAGCTAGAATTAGATCCAACAAGATCAAGAGAATGGTTTGAAACCAATGGAGGTGGTCATAAGCCATGGAATGGTTATTTGGCTTGAAATGGCCATTTGGACTCTTAATGGGCAATTTGGTCAACATGAGTTGACTTGGTCAACCATGTATGACCAATGCCTAAATTTGAGTCCAATGCACTCCTAATGATGTTTAGGGTGCATTAGAGAAGATTTTAAGATTTGATTTGACTGAGCCATGTTGAGGTTTGGAGAAAATTTGAATTTCCCCTTAAAGTGTAAATTGGTCTTTTGGACCCATGGTCAACTGTCGATCAACCTGGGTACACCAAAGTATAGTTTTATATCATAACAAGGTTTATGGATATGGTCAAGGGTTTTGGGAAAGGTCCCAAGGTCAAATTCTACAAGATGGAAGGTCTAGGGGCATAGGTTGTAAATATTTGAAGGTTTTACAGTCTTTGGATCTCAATTGAGTTTATGGGGTTAGTTGTCTTAGATTGGCCTCAAATTTGGGGGGTTTACCCTAGGGACATGCCTAATTAATATGCAGATGATAGATTATAAATCGGGGGTCATTTTATTGGGTTTTGTAGTCATTGAAAAATCACCCAAAAAGGGTTATAGGACATGAGTCCTTAACCTTGAATTTCAATATGGAAATCTGGATTTGAACTGGACTTTGGATTTGGTTAACTGATTTTAGTTTATCCATCTCAATTATAATCTATTAGATGATTATTAATGATTGAATATGATTAAAACTTGATTAAAAATTGATTGAAGATTAATTAGAGGCTAGATGATTTATAGCTGGATTGAAGTCTGAATTGATTGATAACTAGATGATTTTTAACCATCAGATCAATAGTCAGGAGTTTGGATAGATCCTTATGACCTCATATAGAAATGCGGTCAATATGATCTAGGCTGAAATATGCTTAACTTTTATTTGATATGTAATACCCACTAAATACACAAGTGTACATACTGATCAACTAATAAAGTGATTGAGAGAGTGTCGATCCCATGAGAAAGTGTTTTGGTAATATGCAAGTAAACTAATACTACCTACTATAGGTATAATATTAATCCTATTGAATGAAGACAAGGGTAGAGAATTTATCACTATAGAGGATTACAAAAGAAAAGAAAAGATACCTGATAATAAAATATTTTGGACAAATGAATGCAAATTACCAATGTTTTCCTAATGAGACCTTCTTTTGTTAATGTCGATCAGAGCATATGCATCCCTAGATCTATATTGATCTTATAGGGATGAAAAAGAAGGTTTGTGGCCTTCCTATAGTGCTTGTATCTTCATAGATCCTACAAGATTAAACATCTTATGTCTAAGCATACAAACATTCCATTCCAATACTCTTATTAATTCCAATATTACTCCACTGAGGTAATATATCATATTAGCTTTTAACTACAAACATGACCACTATATGCATTAAATTAAATTTGAGAGATTAAAAATATTAATTTCTCATTCAAAACACTAGAGTTTATATTAATACTAACATTGGATTCACATCATTAGCCCAAAACTATGGAATAAGCCAGATATGATATGTAAAGATAGCAAATCAGATTTTTTTACTTACATAAAAGAGAAACTTATAAGAGTAGAGGTTATTTAAGATGTCACCCAGATAGTATAAATGCACTCTTCACACTCCTTTATCCTTGAAATAACTAATTACTTACTAAGAGAAAAGCTAACAATTCCCAAAAATAATATCCTTTTCTCCTCTATCCTCCCTTTAGCTTTATTCTAAGGGGGAACTACAATCTGGACTGAACTAGATAAAAATTATGACAGAACTATTTACTAAATTAAACTAGAAAACTATTTATACTTGTATAGAAATATACTTAGGTGCCATGGTGCTTAATATTGTGGCAACGCAGTGTTATAAAATGAACTAGCGCCTCAGCATTGTTGGGCTTGCTTAGCTATGATGTTGGGATGATTTGGGGCATTTAATGGATAAATCAATAAGTCACTTGGTTGATTTGGCATGGTTTCATCTTTCATCGACCTCTACATCATGGTACTCTAAAAGTTGAGTGCTACGATGCTTGAATGTGCAATTTGGCGCTGCGGTGTCATAAAGGTATCACCCTCCAGTGCTCAAATTCCTAAGACTTAGATGCTCCAGTGCTGATTTCTGGTGTTATGACATTGTGAAGCACTGCAACACTAACCTTGGCTCCATTGGGGAACTAATTTAATTTCCATTTTTTGAGGCTCTGGTGCTATAATTTTTTTATCAAATGTTGGGGCATTATGGACACTATGACACTGGTGGTTTGAACGCTGCAGCGCTAGTTCAAAACTAGTGAATTTTTATCCTTTTTTAAACATTAATACCCAATAATAACTAAAAATATTATTTTTATTAATATTTAAGATTGTTAAACACTTCAAAATTTATAATTAATAAATTACCCCAGCTTATACTCTTACTTATCCTTAAGCAATAGTGTAATCACCTATTGAATATCCTAGTAGGCCAAATTAACTTGACGGTTTAAGATGATCCAATGTAAGAAAAAACATTACCATTTAGATTTAATTTAAAATTATTAAAGTTATGCAACTTTAATTTGAAGGATTATAAGTAATTATCCTAATCAATCATCCTTATTGTTGCTTACTTTGAACTTATGCACTACAAGTGTAAGTGTAATGATGACTACTAACTTTTAGATAGGAATAATATATCATTTAAAAATAAAGTATGCTTGTAGTTAAATTAGAAATTTATTGGTCATCCATCATGTGTATTAGTTTACTTACATTCTCTAATTTGATTTAAATATTATGATAGTTTTAGGAGTTAAGCTTTATTAGATACTAGTTTTAAAAGTACTCATCATCTTTTTCTTCCTTTCTTTTTGATTTTCATATTTTTCTTCTTTTGAGTACTAATAATGATTTTGAATATCTGATTACTATTTTTCTTCTAGTAACCATTAATTGATATAAGGTAAGGATATTAGTAAGCGCACTAATTCCATAATCAAGTTTTTAATATTTTTCCTAATTTAATCTACACAATTCCTCTCTCTAAATGCAATTATTCGTTCTTTAAATCATTCATCTATGCTTAAGTGTGTAACTTTTAAGTTCAAAGTAACTCAAGAATTTAAATGATTTTCTTTAGTTAATTATTATGATTTTTAAATTGAAAATTATGGTTCTTTATTCATCCAAATTGTCACCTAGAGTTTAATATTATTCTTAGTTTTAAATAATTTTTAATCATAATTTTTATTTTGGCTAAATAAATAATCAAAGTGCAAGCATTATGAAGAGGACACTTTTAACATTTAAGCTATTATAGGGATTTCATGAAATGTAAATTGAAGTTCAATAAAAATAACATAAATAATTACAATAAACAAAATCATACCACCGATAAACAGAATAAAAGACTAAAAAGAAACTAACAAAATACGTGTAATAATACATAACATATTTGGGTTGCCTCCCATCAGTGCTAAGTTTATAGTCTTCAGCCAGACTAGCCTATATTTTCATTTTGGCTGGGATGCATCACAACCACTCCTAAATTGATCCATACTAAGATCCTTCCCTTTCTCCTTCAGATTAATTTCAGTATTACTAGGCAATGTTCCATGGATTTACTATATAAAAAAAATTCCAAGCCGTCCTAGTTGATTTTCCAAAATTTTAATCAAAGTAGCTTGATTTTACTATTGAGTTCTCAATTCACTGCCTCTTCCAAGGATGTCTTCCTATCTCTAAATTGATTACTTTTGATTAAAACCTAGGGAATAAGAAGGTCTAAGATTTGCTACAGGTTGCTAAGAATTATTCTAATTTCTTCCTTAATCTAATAAACTTATATTCCACTGATTGTTACCACCAATATTATTATTAGACCAACTAAAATTATGGTGGTTCCTCCAACCTGGATTGTAATTAATTGAATATAGATTATTTTTTCTTCTAAGAATATTCATATTCTTAATCCCTTGAACACCATTCTCTCCAATGAAACTCAAATCATGCTCTTCCAATTACATAGGTGATCCTGATCCTAAACTTACTCAAAAACTATCTAACTATTTAAATATAGTAGCTACCTGAACAATCAAAGTAGATAAGGCATCTAACTCATAAACTCCAGCAATTCTCTTAGGATTAACCCTATCAGAAGGCCACTAAAATTTATTTATAGCCATTTTCTCAATTCATGTATAGGTTTCATCAAATGGCTAAAACATTAAAGTTCCTTTGACTATTGCATCAATTATTAACCTAAGGGATCCTACCAGCCCATTATAGAAAGTTTAAATAACCAAACAATTTAGTAAAGCATGGTGAGGGTATTTCCTAATAATCTCCTTAAATCTCTCCGAACTTTTATAAATTGACTCTTCTTTAAACTGGGAAAAGGATATGATATCATTCCTAAGCTTGGTAGTTTTTGAAGGTAGGAAATACTTAGCTAAAAATTTGTGTGCCAAGTCATTCCAAGTGGCTATTGAGCCCAGGGGTAAGGTATCCAACCATTTCTTAGCTTTGTCCCTTAGTAAAAATGGAAACAATTGAAGCCTAATATCATCATCATTGATACAATTACACTTGAATGTAATGTGATTTCTATGAAGCTAGCTAAGTGTAGGTTAGGATCCTCAATAAGAGTTCCCCCAAACTGAGAATTTTGAACCATCTAAATTATGGAGGGATTCAGCTCAAAGTTATTAGACTAGATTATCTATTGATACTCTGGTGAATTTCATATACTACATGATTGGCATACTCCCTAAATGGTCTAGAATAGTCCTAATCTTGAACTTGTTCAGCCATACCTAAAATTAGAGTCTTTTTGGATTTTATAATTTTTGAAAGGGTCCTCTTAGTTTCTATGTCAAATAATAAGGGCTCTTTACTAGATCTATTACACATACAATAATAAAATAGAAATTAAATAATCTAAAAATAAAATTCAATAATAGGCAAAAGATTTTTCATTCTTTTTTTTCAAAACTTTTAAAAATTAAAATAATAATAAGATACAAGATACAAGTAAGACTAAATATGTAACTAATTCAACAATATAGATCAACTTGAAATACACACATTACTTCCCCCAGTAACGACACCAAAAACTTAATGTGGGGGGTTTTGCACAGGCTGCGTTCAATGCATGAACTAAGTTTATTTATTGGGTTAAAATATACTTAAGTTTTCTTTGATATGTAATACCAACTAAATACACAAGCACACATATTGATCAAGTAATAAAGTGTTTCAAATAAGGTCAATCCCATAAAAAAGTGTTTTGCTAACATGCAAGTAAACTATTACTTCCTACTATAGCTATAATGTTTATCCTATTGAATGAAAATAAGGGTTGAGATTCTATCACTAAATATGATTACAATAGAAAAGATAAGATACCAAATAATATTATTATTTGGACTAATGAATGCAAATAACCAAAGTTTTCCCTTTTTTTGTTGAGGTGGGTTAGAGTATATGCATCCCTAGATCTTTGTCAAGCTTATAGGGATGTAAAGGGAGGTTTATGGCCTTCTTATAGTGATTGTATCTCCATAGAACCTAGAAGGATAAACATCCTATATCTAGGCATGAAAACATTCCATTCAAATACTCCTATTTATACCAAAATTCCTCTGTTGAGGTAATATATCACACTAATTTCTAACTGTAAACATGGACACTATATGTATTACATGAAGTTTGAGAGATAATGAAAACATTCATATCTCATTCAAACCACTAGATTCTACATTAGTACTAACATTGAATTTATATCATTAGCCCAATACTATGGAATTAGTCAGACATGATATGTAATGAAAATAAATTAAATTTCATTACTTGCAAAAAAGAAAAAAATAAAAGAGCAAAAGCTATTTCAAATTTCACCGAGATAGTATAAATACACTTGCCACACTTCTTTCTCCTCTAAATATCTATTTTCTTACAAAGAGATAGGCTAAGAATTCACAAATATAGTATCCTTCTCTCCTCTAGCCTCCCTTAAACTTTACACAAAGGGGGCACTACAGACTGGACTTAACTAGACAAAGACTATGATAGAACTTTATACTAAAATGAACTAAAAAACTATTTATACTTGTACAAAAATAAACTTAGGGATTGTGGTGCTTAACATGGTGGTGCCATGGCATTATATAATAAACTAGCATCTCAATGATGTTGGGCTTGCTCAGTTATGGTGGCGGGCTGATTCAGTGCATATAATGGCTAAACCAATGCAACACTTAATTATTTTAGCACGGTTCCATCATTCATCAATTGCTCTACCTCAATGCTCTAGAAGTTGACCACTGCACCACTTGAATGTGAAATTTGGAGTTGCAGCGTCATGAAGCTTGGCGCTCTGGCACTAAAATTCTCGAGACATAGGTGATGCGGTGCTAATTTTTAACACTGTGGCAATGTGAAGTGTTGCATCACTGATCTAGGCTCTATCAGAGCACTGATTTAATTGACATTTTTTAGGATTTGGCATTGTGATTTATTGATATGGCACTGGGCATTGTGGCTGTTGCAGTACTGGTGGTTTAAACGTTATGGTGTTGGTACAACCCTTATAAAATTTTCTCCTTTTTTTAAGATATTTTTACATAATATGTACTAAAAATAAATTTTTTATTGATATTTAAAATAGTAAAATTCTACAAATTTACAGTTAATATGGTGCTTAGAGACTCAACGCTATGGTGCTTTGGTAGATTCTTCCATACATGTTCCACACAAGGTAAAGTCTACCACACATTTTGTTGTTTCCATAAAACACAAATCATACCTAACCAAAGTAACTTCTCATTGAAACATGAATATTAATAACACACAATCTATCTTAATTAAAATAGTAAACAAATACGATCATTTGGGTTTCCTCTTATGAGGTGCTAAGTTTATAGCCTTCGGCCAGACTAAGCCTATCTCCTATCTAGTATGAGTCAATTCCATTAAATTTCTAATATGATTTATGTCTCCTCCTAAGTTTTGCTTCAATCTCTAAACCATTAAATATAAAGATTTGGGTGGTCTTACTGTCCTTAAAATCTATAGCTCTATAAAGATACACCTTGATAACAATTAATGGTCTTGACCACCTATTCTTTAACCTCTTAGGAAATAATTCCAATCTTGAATTATATAAAATAACTTCATATCCAAGATTAAATTCCTTTCCAATGAGCTTATGGTCATGCCACTTTTCAATTTTTATCTTACACATCTTGGCATTTTCATAAGCATCATTTCTAAATTCTTTTAACTTATTCAATTTTATTAGCCTTTTCTCCTCAGCATCCATATGATTATAATTTAATTCTTTCACCACCCAATATAGTTTATGCTTTAACTCTAAGGGTAAGTGACAATCTTTTTTAAAGATCAAGCTATAGGGAGACATTCTAATTAGCATTTTGAAAGTAGTTATGCAAGCCCAAAGTGCATCATCTAATCTCAATGCCCAATCCATCCTATTTAGATTCACAATCTTCTCTAAAATCATCATCCTTTCCCTATTACTTATTTCAGCTTGGCTATTAATTTTGGGATGATAAGAAGTTGCTACCCTATATTTAATTTTCATATTTCAAAATTATATTATCTACTCTCTTATTATAAAAATGACTCTACCCATCACTTTTGATGACTCTAGGTACTCCAAATCTTGAAATGATATTTTTCTTTAAAAATTTAATCACTACCAGAGCATCAGTGTGGCACTCCTTCAATTCACATGGAGATATATCCATCTACTATCAATATATATTGACTCCCAAAAGATTGAACAAACGGACACTCCAAACATAAAAGACCTCCACTTCCAACATAAAATTAAGGAGAATTTCATGTCTCTTCAAAATATTGCAAACCCTCTAACATCTATCAAATCTTTTAACAAAATCATTTATATTTCTAAATAAGGTAGGCTAGTAAAATTTAGATTGAAGGGTCTTAGAAGTATTCTAAATCCTCTAATACTCTCCATACTTAGAGTCAAGGCATTAACCAATAATAGTTTTAATCTCCTTTTCTAGGACACACCTCCTAATGATTTGATCCTTACGCCTCCTAAGTAAATATGAATCATCCCAAAAGTAAAATTTGACATTATGCATAAATTGGTGCCTTTTTGTACATGACATATCAATTTGGATCACTCCACTGATAATTTAGTTCATAATGTCAGCATACCAAGGCACACATAATGAATATAATGTAAATAGCTTCTCATCAAGGAAGAATTTATTAATGTCATAATCATTATGTAAAAAATTCACCCTCTTTAATCTAGAAAAATGATCAACTACTTAATTCTCATATCCTTTCTTATCTAAAATATCAACATCAAACTCTTGAAATAATAAAATCCATCTAATTAATCTTGGTTTAGCATCTTTTTTAGTTAACAATTATTTGATAGCAAAGTGTGTTGCAATCCGGGATCCTGACCTTGTGTTTTAATGATTATAAATATTATTAAATATTTATTTTATTTTCTTATGCTTTGTACATTACATATTTTTCCTTGGCACCATTAACATTTCAATATAGGCATATAGAAAGCACTGTTCATAAATCAAAGCTTAAGAAAATATTATGTTGGCCAGTTCTTTATGAAAGAGTCTATAATTTTACTTTTCTTTGTGAATATTTAAAATTAGGAGTATCTTGACTTAGCAACCTTGTGCACAAGAACAAAAGGGATGAAAAATAATTATTTTAATTTTATTAATCGTACAATATGATCTATATCATACTGTATGTTCATTTTAAATGGAAATTAATTAAAATATTTAACTAATAATATTGTATGAACAACACTTCACACGGGATGATTAGCTAATTTCAAAAACCCAACCATCAAATCCTACTTATTTAAAATTAATAGGTAAATTTGAAATTTAAAAATTAATCTTTTTTATGTTATACAAACTTCTTCAAATTGCACAATCTATATTTAATATTGCCTAAATTAAGTTTGGGGATTAATGAATGAAATTAGATTTATATTAATTATAAATCATATTGTACGATAAAGTATCGTTCTCTACAATCCAACTAAAAACTCGATGGATAAGCTTGTTTTCATCATGTATGATAAGATATTTAATTTATATAATTATATTGTATGACTTAAGTATATACAAATAGAAGCGACAGAATTAAAAATTAGGATTTCTTTTAAGATCTCTTTATAATCTCATATTATAATTTTAGCAAGAGTCTTTGGGAAGTTAAGGTTTCTGGTTCTCTTGTAAGAGAGCTTGAAAAGAGAGAATTGAATAAAGTAGATAAATGGTGAGATTGTGTGAGAGGGAGAAGTGCCTTGAGTGATTTAAGGGAGTACAAGAAAGGTTTTCACTTGGTTTCTTTGATTGGATTATACTTGAGGTCCTCCAATTATGTAGGTGTGTTTCTTGAAAGGAGCTCTGTTAAGGAATGGCTTTAGTTTCAAAGATTGTCAGTGACTCCGCCTCCAGACTAAGATTGTAAAAGGAGGACCCGACGACTCCACCGAATTGAGGAGGTAAAAGGAGAACTCAATCACTATGTTAGACCACGGAGGTGAAAGGAAAACATGGTGACTTCACCAGACCGAGGAGGTGAAAGGAGGACTCCGTGACTTCGTCCGATCGAAGAGGAGAAATGAGAGAGCCTTTGGGTGTGAAGATTTTGTAAAGCTGTATTCTCCACCTGTGGTAAGGGAGAAGGGATTTTCTACCTACCTTTGGGATGAAGGAGAGTCACCACTTAGTGCAATACCCAAGGTGGAGGGTGCTTGGGGAGTGGGCGTTGGCCAAGTTGAATGAACCACTATAAAATTGGTTTTCATTATTTACTTTTCTCATTTACTTTTAGTACTTTTATTTTCTTGTGATCTAATTTTTAGCACTCTAGTTTGATTATGGTTGAACTTGAGATAGGCAAATTATTTTGATTGATTTTGGTTCATCTTTTCTTTAAAAGATATTAAAAAATTAGAAAAAGAAATCAAAAATATTTTTTTATAAAATCTAAAAACAAAAAAATTAGTACTTTCTTGAGTTATGTTTGAAAGTTCGATATAGATGTTAAGCCCTTATGAACTAGTCCCGAGGCTAACAAAGAGGGGGGGGGGGTGAATTGGTAGTTTTAAAAATTCATGAGCAAATAGCGATTTAGGAAATCTTTTTGAATATTTTAAAAATGTTTACAGTTATGCGATGATTTGTAGATGTTCAATGATATGTTCAATGATAATAGAATAATAATCACAATCACATAATCATTAACAGAAAAGTAAGTGCAGAAAATAATCAAAAAGAACACACCAGATTTTATAGTGATTCGATCAACTTGACCTATGTCCACTCCCCGGAGCCTCCCCTCCGGGTATTGCACTAACACTAAGTGACTCTTCTTCTGCTCCCACAGCAAGGTGGAGAAGCTTGTACAAAAACTCCTTTCCACCAACCTGGTGAGGCAGAGAACCTGAACTCCTTTCGCTTCCTCTTGAAGCAGGCAGAGAATCTAGACTCCTTTCGCTTCCTCCTGAAGTAGGCAGAGAACCTGAACTCCTTTCACTTCCTCCTGAAGCAGGTAGAGAACCTGGATCTTCTTGTGAATGATCCTCCCATAGAGACACCGACAAGACAAGAGACGACGAATGGAGAAGATGACTCAGATCCTTACTTGGAGCAACCTTTGTGAATCCCTCACAAACTCTCCCTCACAAGATTCTCTTTCTCTCTCTCCCAAGCTCTCTCTCTCTCTCTGAAGGTTTTTTCTGGAAAGGAAAGTGACAAAAAATTTTTCTTGTTGGAAGAAAAAGATCTTAAATAAGAGGGCTCAAAAATTGCCCTAAATCTCAACTGGTCGTCAAAGATCGTCCAGGACGATCGGTCGATCGTCCTGCACGATCAGTTCAAAAACACATGTATCAGCCTGGACAATCTGGTTCCTCTGGATGATTAGTAGATAAAATTTGTTCAGATCATCCTGTACGATTCTGCGATCGTTTGGGAAGATTAGTGTAAATCAGGAATTTCGTTCAGAAGACAGCTCTGGTAGTCCAGGGGAACTTGTATTGGATGATCTCAAAATGACTTGCTCTTCCAGGATGATATGGGTATCATCCCGTATGATTAGTTCAAAATTTCCCAAAATTGTTCGGTACATAGTTCTGGACGTACTGGTGAAAGGCACTGGATGGTCAGGATTTTTAACACATCATCCCGTATGATATGATTGAATCAATCAAACCTTAATTACTTTCCTTAATCACCAGACTAATTTAGGCATGATTGTGAAGAATCTTCCAGGATAATACACGTATCGTGGTATCGTCCTGGACGATCAGACCAAATCTCTAAAAATAAAAACTTGCCTAACTTGATCTGGCGGCTGAGAATTTCTAATTTGAGCATATCATCCTGTACGATGGGTCTATCGTCTAGGACGATCTGCTTAATTAAACCGACTTAACTTGATGGCCCAAGTTAGGATTTTTATTTTTAATGGATCGTCCAGGATAATATATCTATTATCCAGGATGATGTGATCAAAACTTAACAGAACCTCTAAACTCACAAAAATCTCCCCATGAGTATGTGTTTGCAAGGTTACTTAGCTAGGGGATCAATTACATTGAATCTGTCTCAAAAAAGAGAAAAAATATAATTAAACACACACGGATCTGATCTTGAGTTGGCTTGGATTGCATTTGATCTTTTATACCTGAAATGTTAGCCAATCAAAGTAGAACACAAAAATGTTTATTATAATCAAACTATACTCCTTGAATTCAGATTTGCAATAATCTCCCCCTTTTTAATGATAGCAAATATTTGTTAGGAAATACAAGTTCAGTAAATAAACATTGATATTTCAAAGAAAATATCTGAACATTGATAAGTCAAGGAATTACAATGATCTAGAAATATAACAACTAGAACATAACAACAACAACAACTCCCCCTCTTGACATCTCAAAAAGGAAAAAACAACAGAAAAACACATAAAAATAATAATACCAAACAAACACAAGGAAAATAACATAAGTAAAATAGACTAGTACGATGTGGGTCCTGATCAGATGGAGGAGGAGGTGGTGGCTGAAAGTAGCTATGGATGGCTGCAAACTGTGCTCCAAACCAGGCCATGTCCTGGTCGTATTGCTGTTGCTGTTGGGCAGTATAGTCATTGAAGCACCTCAAATCTACAGTGTGCTGCTGCTCCTGGGCATCCACATAGGAATCAAAATGGGCCTCCCACTGATCGAATCGCTGTACCAGATGATCTAAGGGTGATGCAATACGAAAAAGGGCAGGTACATCGGGAGCAACATGTACAAGAATAGCTTCTTCCTTTTCCTCCTCAACATCTGTGGCGGGCTCTGAATGAAGTCGGGTACTGTGGAGGACATGGAAGGAGTTATTTATGTAGTAGGAAGGAGGGACAGTAGTAGGAACCAAATATTGCAGATTATACTTCGACTCAATTGCATAGGCAATGAGGTGGCCTAGAGCTAGATTTGTGCATCTCGTGTGGCCTGGATCCCTAATGCTAGTGAGATGTTTGATATAGTAGAAAAGGAGATCGGTAGCATTGAAATTCTGGTGGGCCATGATGCAGCAGGTAGTCAGGGAAAGTAAAGGTGTGATGTGGATGCGGTCCCCAGCCTTTGGGATGATTGAGGAGTGAAGGACATGTTGAATTATTCGAGCATCCTTAAGTAGGGAAGAACATGCATTATCGTGGTAGTGGATATTGGTATTTCTAAGGAAATGATTGGCGACACTCCAATCAAAATCTAGATCAAAAACTATGGTGTGGAGCTTATCGCCAGTGATTGAAAGTTGGAGGATCTTGTGAAAGTCCTGTGTGGTCAATTCTACAGGTCTCTGATTTACAAAGGACTGCAGTGCAGACTAATCAGAGGCAATGTGAAGATTGGAAAAAAAGATCCTAAGAAGTTCAGTGCTAAAGGGGAAGGCCAGGGAATGAATAAAGTTAAGGGAGGTATAAGTAAACAGATCCAGTACCGGGTGGTAAGAGTGCGGGGGTTGACGATCTTTTATTGAGTGATTTCAACGTCAAGGTAACGCTGGAAGGCAGCCTGATCGGCTACATTAGGAAAGTGGGGATCGACATTTCCTTGGGATGAACTTACACCGTGATGCCTTAATCTTTTTTCACCAGCCATGAGGAACAAAATGCAAGTGAGGAGAGGGAAGAGTGGAGTGAAAAATTTGGTGAAGAGGGGCTATTTATAAAGAAAAATGGACCGATCGTCCAGGACGATCGCAGGATCATCCAGGACGATCACAGGATCATCCAGGATGATAGGTGTAATAATGACGGCCTGGACGATTGGTTAAAAAGGCGGTCCGATCGTTCAGGATGATTAGATATTATTCAGGATGATTAGACATAGACGATCGTCCCGAGGAGTCCATCCAGACGACCATTGATGAAAAGTATTATCCAGGATGATGAGGTGGATCGTCCGAGATGATATGCAATAAAAGTATTGGACGGGCTGAATTTGAATCGTCCAGCTGTAGACACGTGGATCATCCAGAATGATAAGGTGGATCGTCCAGGCCGATCACTAATAATTGGTGCAGATCAGTTGTTGGATCAAGTGGGGATGATTTGAATGAATTACCCATGATGATGAATGGATCATCCAGGATGAAGAGAATCGTCCAATATGATGTGGGGATCGTCCAGGACGATGTGAGGAAAAAGTGAAAAAGATGAAGGATGGAGAGGAAAGATTAGGGCTCCTAAAAACATAAAAAAAAAGAAAAATCCAAAATCAAGTCAAATAAAAAATAGAAACGAGAAAAGCAACAGTGAAAACAATGATTTTGATTGATTTTTTTTGATCGGCTCCAATAAAATAGAATTTTCCCTGATTTTCAATTCAAAAGCCAACAAGAAGAAAACCAACAATGTTGAAATTCAGAAAAGTTGAAAAATTAACTTTTGTAACTCCTACCTTGGACACCTTACAGGTTCAAATTCCTTTCAAATAAAAATCTAATTCAGAAGAAAAGCAATTAGATTTGAAAAGAGATTCTTTCAAGCCTCGTTCTAGAAAAAATATCTGATATAATAGTATTATAAAGTAAGGAATCAGAAATCATGATTTTTTGTCTCAAGCTTTTGAAAATATTAAGTGGCTCATGGATTTTTCTAAGACATTTAAAGATCTAAAAGGGAAGAAAGCTTATTTCTTTGTGGGCTCATTTTGTGCCTCTTTTTTAATTTGTTTGGCCCTTTGCGCATATTTTAATTTTTGATACACTTTGTGTATCTTTCCAATTTGGCGATATTGCGCATCTTTTCAGCTTTGGGCTCATTTTGTGCCTCTTTTGTATTTTATTTAGCGTTTTGCGCATCTTTTGTAAGCTTGCTTCCTTTCATAATCATTAAAGAATCTCAATAGTGAAATTATCTTCCAGACATAAGAGACGATAAAACTCACTCTCTACAGTAAGGAAGAGTAATTCATAAAATAAAAACTATATATCATATGATAAGTGTAATCACTTGATTAAAAAGAACATAATAATGATTCAAAGCTTTGAAAATACTATTCATATAAGGTAGATTACTGTAGGAAGATAAAATAGATCTCTATTTCAAAAACTAACTTTTTAATTTTGAAGAAGATTTTTATCCAAAAGAAACAATACACCATTAAAGAAGTTAGAGGAAAAGAAATAATCATCAACGTTTCTTTCTTTTAACAGATCCAGAGGAGTCAATCACTGCTTACGAGCTTCCAAACAAAAATCAGGCAGAACTCTCAGTCAGAAATCCAGATTATCAGCAATAGTGAGCAGTGATTTGATAAAAATAGTAAATCAAGAATAGGTAGGAAATTGCATGAAAAAAAATACTCAAATCAGGGAAACAACAATAATAAAAAGAAATAGCAGAGACTAAAAAATAAACAGGAAGAAGATAATCAAATCAAACAAAAACTAAGAGAAATAAAAATGAAAAATAGAAAACATCAAAAATCAACAATCATCAGATTCAGGCATTTATGTCAATCACACCCAATCTGGTCCTTAAAATGCTAAATGAGTCAAAGGCTAGTGGTTTAGTAAAGATGTCAGCCAGTTGGTTTTCAGTTGCTACATGATGTATCTCAATGTCCCCTTTTATAAAATGGTCCCTAATGAAGTCATGCCTTATATCAATGTGCTTATTTCTAGAATATTAGATTGGATTCTAAGAAATGTAGATGGCACTGGGGTTATCACATAGAACTGAAATTGTGCCAATAGGTAATCCTAAATCCAAAACTTGTTGCTTCAACCAAAAGACTTGGGCCACATAACTTCCTAAGGCAATGTACTCAGCTTAAGTAGTGAAAGGCAACTGAGTTCTATTTCTACTGGACCAGGAGACTAAAGACTGTCCTATGAATTGGCAAGTTCCAGAAGTGCTCTTTCTATCCACTCTACACCCTGCAAAGTCAAAATCAGAATAGCTAATAATCTCGAAAGAAGTACTATGCCTAAGGTACTAGATTCCTAGGTTTGGGGTCCCTAAAAGATATCAAAGAATTCTCTTAATAGCAGTCAGGTGGGGCTCTTTACGATCAGCTTGAAACCTAGCACAAAGATAAACACTAAATATAATATCCGGTCGGCTAGCAGTCAGGTAAAGCAGTGATCCAATTATTCCCTTAAACTTCTTCTGATCAACAAATTTTCCATTTGAATCCTTATTTAACTGAATAGTGGAACTCATGGAAGTGTTGATTGGCTTAGCTTTGTCTATTTCATATTTCTTCAAGATGTCCTTAGCGTATTTTGATTGATTTAGAAAGGTTCCATCATCCATTTGCCTTATACTAAACCTCAAAAAGTAGGATAATTCTCCCATCATACTCATCTCAAACTCTTTACTCATTGTCTTAAAAAAATCATCACATAAAGTTTTATCAGAAGATCCAAAAAGTATATCATCAACATAGATCTGGACAATGAGTAGATCATCTCCTTCTTTCCTAAGGAAAAGGGTGGTGTCTACGCTCCCCTTAACAAACTCTCTTTATAGTAGGAATGTGCTAAGCCTCTCATACCAAGCTCTGGGTGCCTGTTTCAATCCATATAAGGCCTTTTTTAATTTGTAGACATGATTTGGATATTGGGAACTCCCAAAACTTGGGGGTTACTCTACAAAGACATCATCTTTTATTACCCCATTTAAAAAAGTACTCTTGACATCCATTTGAAATAGCTTAAATCCCTTATAGCATGTAAAAGCTAGTAGCACCCTAATAGCTTCCAATCTAGCTACAGGAGCAAAGGTTTTCTCAAAATCAATCCCTTCAATTTGATTGTACCCCTTAGCCACCAATCTTGCCTTATTCCTAACCACCACACAAGAATCATTCATCTTATTCTTAAAGACCCACTTGATTCCCACTACACTTTGATTCCTAGGTCTTTCTACTAACTCCCAAACATCATTCCTTACTAATTGATTCAATTCCTCTTGCATAGCTAAGATCCAAAACTCATCAGAAAGGGATTGATTGATGTTGGTGGGTTCAGTCATTGAGATAAAGGCAGAATGGTTTACTTCCTTCCTAAGTCCATGCCTAGTTCTAACACCTTCAGAAGGGTCTCCTAAGATCAGTTCTTTAGGATGACTTGAAGAATATCTCCATTCTCTAGGCAAAGTTTTTTGAGGCTCTACCCTTTCCTCCAGATTTACATTTTCAACTCCTTGGGTAATCTCTCCTACATCTTCTTCTTTCTCAACTCTAGTCTCCTTAGGATCAGATTCATCAAACACCACATGAGTTGTCTCCTTCATCACCAAAGTCCTCTTATTAAACATCCTAAAGGATTTTCCCACACTAGAATAGCCTAAGAACACTCCTTCATTAGATTTGGGGTCAAATTTTTCTAAGGATGATTTCCCATTGTTCATAATTAAAATCTTACAGCCAAAGACATGAAGGTGGGACATATTTAGAGTTCTACCCTTAATGATCTCATATGGTGTCTTATTCAAATTTAATCTAGCATTCACCCTATTCAACACATAACAGGCAGTGTTCACTACTTCAGCCCAAAAGTACTTTGAAAGTGAAAACTTAGCAAGCATGGCTCTAGTGGCTTCCACTTAGATCATGTTCTTTCTTTCAGCTACCCCGTTCTGCTGAGGGGTCTCAGGAGCTAAAAAGTTATGGCTAATCCCTTGCTCCTCATAGAACGTTTCAAATCTCATATTTTCAAACTCTCCACCATAATCATTATGAATAGTCAAGATCTCACAACCTAACTTCCTATGAATCCAAGTGGAGAAAGATTTAAATTCATCAAATGACTCAGATTTATGTGACAGAAATTTAATCCAAGTGAACCTTGAGTAATCATCAACAATCACAAATCCATAGACTTTCCCCCCTAAGCTAGCAGTGCTAATGGGTCCAAAGAGATCCATGTGAAGGACTTCTAAAGGTCTAGAGGTGCTGATGTCCTTAATGGAATGGAAGGAGGATTGGACTTGCTTCCCTAACTTACAGGCATCACACAAGTGGTCCTTAGTGAACTTAAGCTTGGGGACACCTCTAACTAAGTCCTTTTGGGTGACTCTCTTAAGGGTTTTTATACTAGCATGACATAATCTCCTGTGCCACAACTAAGACTTATCAGCAACAGTTTTAAAGCAAATTGAAATATTAATTTTAAAGCAGCTTATATCCAGTATGTAGACATTATTAATCCTTTGTCCCTATAAAATAATTTTGTCATTTAAGCTTATAATGCAGCAAGTGGGAAGGAACTTGATGTTGTATCCTTTGTCATAAAGTTGACTGATGCTCAGCAAGTTGTGTTTCAATCCATCTACAATCAAAATATTATCAATAATGAAATTTTTTGAATCACCAATTATACATGCTCCTACCACCCTCCTGGTGGTGTTGTCTCCAGTGTAACATTGCCTCCAACTCTGGTCTCCAGCGAAATAAACTGATTTGTATCTCGAGTTATATGCCTTGAACATCCACTTTTTAGGTACCATATGCTCTCACAAGGTCTTGTGTGAGAGCACACCTATAAAATCATCAAATGTCAGATTTAGGAACCCAAACAGGTTTGGGTTCCTTCTTATGAAAAGAAGAATGCAATACATGTGTGCCTGCTATGAAACATATAATTTGGGTCTCCACACCCAATGTGTACTATGATGAATAGTGCAGGTGTGGGAGATGTGTCCTAACATGCCACAAGAAAAATATTTAACGCTAAGAAAAGGGTTAACTAATATACATGAGTGATAGTATCTCTTCCTAGGTTTCAATGAAACATGCTTTGATGATTTTGAATTAGATTCTTCAAATGGTGGAGGTGCATAAAACTGTGCAAAAGTAGGAGGTGTTTCATTTTTCTCAAAAGCACTAATTTTTACTCTTAGAAATTCATTCTCCTTTTTAAGACTTGTAATTTCAAATTTTAATGCTCCGTTACTACTCTCTAAGTAACATGCCATGTCGTCTAATTCTTTAAAAGCTCTTTCTAAATTAACATGCGATATTTTCAATGAATCATGCTTAATAATTAGTTTAGAATGCTTTTTGTTTAATTCATCAAATTCATCAAGTAATGTCATGTGATTGCTATCAAGTGTAGAATGATCTTTAATCAAAACATCATGCTCTTTTTGCAAATTCAAGAAATCTAATTTCAGAATTGCATGAGTTTTCTTAAGTTTCCTATATGATGAAACACTTCCTACTTAAGTAAGGATCTGAGTCATCTTCTCTAAACCCTAAACCCTAAATCCTAAACCCTAAACCCTAAACCCTAAACCCTAAACCCATTATTCTATTATCGTTAAATATCTGCACATCATCGCATAACTGTAAAAGTTTTAAAACATTCAAAAAGATTTTCTAAATCGTTGTTTTGCTCTCAAATTTTTAAAACTACTAATTCACCCCCCTCTTGGTTAGCATCGGGACTAGTTCATAAGGGCTTAACATCCCTATCAAACTTTTAAGTGGTTTTAGAGAGGGATTCAAAAAATTAAGTTTAAAAACTTTTAAATTTGATCCATGGCTAACTTTGGTAATCGTAATACTGCTAAAGGTTATTCAATTACATGACCATCATTGTTTAATAACATACCTTTTGATTTTTGGAAATCTCGCATGTCCACTTTTTTTCAATCTATAGATTATCGAATGTGGATCTTGTTAAGGATGGCTATGAAGCACCTTTTAGATTGGTTAATAATGTTAAAACTGAACTGCCTTTCATTGAATGAACTCTTGATGATCGGGACTTAGCCTAACTGAATGCAAAATATTTGAACTATTTTTTCTGTGCACTAAAATCTGAAGATTACATGCGTGTTTCTACTTGCACTATTGGTAAAGAAATCTAGGATATATTATGCATTACTTATGAAGGTACATCTAAGGTTAAGCAATCTTGATTAAACATCTTACTTCACGACTACGAACTCTTTCACATGAAACCTAGTGAATCGATTTCTGAAATGTATACCAGGTTCACTCAAATTGTCACTTCTTTATATGCTTTAGGAAGAGAACTTACAAACTATGAAAAAGTGAACAAAATTCTGAGATGTTTGCCTTCTTCTTTTGATGCCAAAATAACTACAATTACTGAATCCAAAAATTTGAACACTTATTCTATTGATAACTTACTTGTGTCACTCATTGCATACGAGCAAGGAGTGAACCAATAACAAATTGATGTAGGTGAGAAGAAGAGGGAGAAAACTGTGGCACTGAAGGCCAACGATACTGACACTGACTCTTTCAGGTCTGATAGTGATGATGTTGCCTTAATCACTAGGCAATTCAAAAGCTTTCTAAGAAAGAAACATAAGAACTTTCATAAATGGAACAAAGGTAAAAGTAGCAAAAATTTTAAAGGTTCATCTTATACTGTTTTCTTTGAATGCAGGAAGCCTGGACATATAAAGGCTGATTGTCCTACACTTAAGGCTCACCCAAGTAAGGAGAAGGGTGAGGAGAAACCCAAGTTTAGGAAGGACAAGAAGCGGATTTAGAAGGCATTCTGGCCAAATTCTGCATCCGACTCCTCTGAGACTACAAATTTGTATCTGATGGCTGATGATCATCCTGGTCAGTCTGATCAAGAAGAGGTATATGAGCTAACCTATGATCAATTGCTAGATGTTTCTAAGAAAATTTATTCATCGTATAGGAAACTTAAGAAAATATATGCCAGCCTGAAATTAGATTTCTTGAATTTTCAAAAAGAGCATGATGTTATTATTAAGGATCATTCTATACTTGATAGCAATCACATATCCTTACTTGATGAATTTGATGAATTGAATAAAAAGAATTTTGAACTAATTATTGAGCATGAGTCATTAAAAATATTGCATGTTGATTTAGAAAAAACTTATAAAGATCTGGACACCATGGCATGTAACTTAGATAGTGATGAGTATTACTTGAAGTTTGAAATTACAAGTCTCATGAAGGAAACTGAATTTCTAAAATTAAAAATTTATGCTTTTGAGAAAAATAAAACACCTCCTACTTTTGCACAATTTTATGCACCTCCACCTTTTGAAGAATCTATTTCAAAATCATCAAAGCATGTTTCATACACACCTAGGAAGAGGTAATATCACCCACGTAGATTGATTAATCATTTTCCTGGCATTAGATATTTTTCTTGTGGCATGCTAGGACATATCTCACACACCTACATGGTTCACCGTAGTACACATTGGGTGTGGAGACCTAAATTATATGCTTCACAGCATAGCACAGCATACATGTGTTGCATTCTTCTTTTCATAAGAAGGAACCCAAACCTATTTGGGTTCCTAAATTTGACATTTGATAATTTTGTAGGTGTGCTCTCATAAAAGGCCTCGTGAGAGCATGTGGTACCTAGACAGCGAATGTTTAAGACATATGATGGGAGATCCAAATCAGTTCATTTTACTGGAGATAAGAGCTGGAGGCAAGGTTACACTTAGAGACAACTCCACCAGGAAGGTGGTAGGAGTAGGTATAATTGGTGATTCAAAAAATTTCATGATTATTAGTATTTTGCTTATAGATGGATTGAAACACAACTTGCTGAGCATCAATCAACTTTGTGATAAAGGATACAACATCAAGTTCCTGCCCACTTGCTGTATTATAAGCTTAAATGATAAAATTATTTTGCAAGAATAAATGATCAACAATGTCTACATGTTGGATGTAAGCTGCTTTAAAATTGATATTTCAATTTGCTTAAAAACTGCAGCTGATGAGTCTTGGTTGTGGCATAGGAGATTATGTCATGCCAGTATGAAAACCCTTAGGAGAGTCACCCAAAAGGACTTAATTAGAGGTGTCCCTAAGCTTAAGTTCACTAAGGACCACCTGTGTGATGCCTGTCAATTAGGGAAGCAAGTCCACTCCTCTTTCCACTCAATTAAGGACATCAACAGCTTTAGACCTTTAGAAGTCCTTCACATGGATTTTTTTGGACCCATTAGCACTGCCAGCTTAGGGGGAGAGTCTATGGATTTGTGATTGTTGATGATTATTCAAGGTTCACTTGGATTAAATTTTTATCACATAAATCTGAGTCATTTGATGAATTTAAGTCTTTCTCCACTTGGATTCAGAGGAAGTTAGGTTGTAAGATCTTGACTATTCATAGTGATCATGATGGAGAGTTTGAAAATGTGAGATTTGGAATATTCTGTGAGGAGCAAGGGATTAGCCACAACTTTTTAGCTCTTAGGACCCCTCAGCAGAATGAGGTAGCTGAAAGAAAGAACTGGACCTTAGTGGAAGCCACTAGAGCCATGCTTGTTGAGTATTTACTTCCAAAATACTTTTGGGCGTAAGAGGTGAACATTGCCTGTTATGTGCTGAATAGGGTGAATGTTAGATCAAATCTGAATAAGACACCTTATGAGATCATTAAGGGTAGAACTCTAAACCTGTCCCACCTTCATGTCTTTGGCTGTAAGGTTTTCATTCTGAACAATGGGAAATCATCTTTAGGAAAATTTAACTCTAAATCTGATGAAGGAGTGTTCTTAGGCTATTCTAGTGTGGGGAAATTCTTTAGGGTGTTTAATAAGAGAACTTTGGTGGTGGAGGAGACAACTTCTGTGGTGTTTGATGAATCTGATCCTAAAGAGACTAGAGTTGAGGAAGAAGAAGATGTAGGAGAGATTACCCAAGGAGTTAAAAATATAAATCTGGAGGAAAGGGTAAAACCTGAAAACACTTTGCCTAGAAATTGGAGATATGCTTCGAGTCATCCTAAAGAACAGATCTTAGGAGACCCTTTAGAAGGTGTTAGAACTAGGCATAGACTTAGGAAGGAAGTAAACCATTCTACCTTTATCTCAATGACTGAACCCACCAACATCAATCAAGCCCTTTCTGATGAGTTTTGGATCTTAGCTATGCAAGAGGAATTGAATCAATTTATAAGAAACGATGTTTGGGAGTTAGTAGAAAGACCTAGGAATCAAAGTATAGTGGGAATCGAGTGGGTCTTTAAGAATAAGATGAATGATTATGGTGTGGTGGTTAGGAATAAGGCAAGATTGGTGGCTAAGGGATACAATCAAATTGAAGGGATTAATTTTGAGGAGACCTTTGCCCCTGTAGCTAGATTGGAAGCCATTAGGGTGTTACTAGCATTTGCTTGTTATAAGGGATTTAAGCTATTTCAAATGGATGTCAAGAGTGCCTTTTTAAATGGGGTAATAAAAGAGGATGTCTTTGTAGAGTAACCCCCAGGTTTTGAGAGTTCCCAATATCCAAATTATGTTTACAAATTAAAAAAGGCCGTATATGGATTGAAACAGGCACCCAGAGCTTGGTATGAGAGGCTCAGCACATTCCTACTAGAAAGAGAGTTTGTTAAGGGGAGCGTAGACACCACCCTTTTCCTCAGAAAAGTAGGAGATGATCTACTCATTTTCCAGATTTATGTTGATGATATACTTTTTGGATCTTCTGATAAAAATTTATGTGATGATTTTTCTAAGACAATGAGTAAGGAGTTTGAGATGAGTATGATGGGAGAATTGTCCTATTTTTTAGGGTTTAGTATTAGGCAAATGGATGATGAAACCTTTCTAAATCAATCAAAATACACTAAGGACATCTTAAAGAAATATGAAATAGACAAAGCCAAGCCAATCAATACTCCCATGAGTTCAACTATTAAGTTAGATAAGGATTCAAATTGAAAATCTATTGATCAGAAGAAGTTTAAGGGGAATAATTGGATCACTGCTTTACCTGACTGCTAGCCAACCTAATATTATGTTTAGTGTTTGTCTTTATGCTAGGTTTTAAGCTAATCCTAAAGAGTCCCACATGACTGTTGTTAAGATAATTCTTAGATATCTTTTAGAGACCCCAAACCTAGGAATCTGGTACCCTAGGCACAACACTTCTTTTGAGATTATTGGATATTCTGATTCTGACTTTACAGGGTGTAGAGTGGATAAAAAGAGCACTTTTGAAAGTTACAAATTTATAGGATAGTCTTTAGTCTCCTGGTCTAGTAGAAAATAGAACTCAGTTGCACTTTCCACTGTTGAAGCTGAGTACATTACCTTAGGAAGTTGTGTGGCCCAAATCCTTTGGTTAAAGCAACAAGTTTTAGATTTAGGATTACCTGTTGGCACAATTTCAATTCTATGTGATAACACCAATGCCATCTATATTTCTAAGAATCCCATCCAACATTCTAGAACCAAACACATTGATATAAGGTATCACTTTATTAGGGACCATGTTACAAAAGGGGACATTAATCTATATCATGTAGCAACTAAAAATCAACTGGCTGACATGTTTACTAAACCACTGGCCTTTGACTCATTCAGCATTTTGAGGATTAGATTGGGTGTGATTGACATAAATGCATGAATCTGATGATTACTGACTTCTGATGTTTCTCTTTTTTCTTCATTTTGCTTTTAGTTTTTTTCTGTTTTAATTATTCATTTTACTTTATAATTTTTTCTTTTCCTGTTGATTTTAGTTGTTTGATTCACTTATCAGATTTGATTATTTTCTGCTGATTTTCATTTGCTAGTTTTTATTTACGGATTTTTTACGTGTCTGTTTTTCTTCCTTATTTTGTTTACTGATTACTCACTTCAAAATCAGATCACTGCTCACTACTGCTGATAAACTGGATTTCTGACCAAGAGTTTTGCCTTATTTTTGTTTGAAAGCTTGTAAGCAGTGATTGACTCCTCTGGATCTGTTAAAGGGAAGAAACATTGATGATTGTTTCTCTTCCTCTAACTCCTTTACTGGTGTATTGTTTCTTTTGGATAAAAATCTTCTTCAAAATTAAAAAGTTGATTTTTGAAATAGAGTTCTATTTTATCTTCCTACAGTAATCTACCTCATATAAATAGTGTTTTCAAAGCTTTAAATCATTATTATATTTTTCTTAATCAAGTGATTGCACTTATCATATGATATATGATTTTTGTTTTTTGAATTACTCTTCCTTACTGTAAAGAGTGAGTTTTGTCATCTCTTATGTCTGGAAGGTAATTTCACAGCTGAGATTCTTTTACGATTATGAAATAAAGTAAGCTTATAAAAGATACGTAGTGCGCCAAATAAATTGAAAAAGAGGCACAAAATGAGCCCAAAGCTGAAAAGATGTGAAATATCACCAAACTGAAAGATACACAAAGTGTATCAAAAATTAAAAGATGCACAAATTGTCAAACAAATTGAAAAAAAGGAACAAAATGAGCCCACAAAGAAATAAGCTTTCTTCCCTTTCAGATCCTTAAATATCTTAGAAAAATTCATGTGCCACTTAATATTTTCAAAAGCTTGAGATTGAAAATTAGGATTTCTGATTCCTTACTTCATAATATTATTTTATCAGATATTTTTTTGGAACAAGGCTTGAAAGGATCTCTTTTCGGATCTAATTTCTTTTTTTCTGATTTAGACTTTTTTTTGAAAGGAATTTGAACATGTAAGGTGTCTGAGGTAGGAGTTATGAGAATCGATTTTTTAACTTTTCTGGATTTCAGCGTTGTCAATTTTCTTCTTGTTGGCTTTTGAATTTAAAATCAGGAAAAATTCCAATTTACTGGAGCTAAAAAAATTTCACTATTATTTTTCTCATTTCTATTTTTTATTTGATGTGATTTTATTTTTTTCTTTTTCTTTATGTTTTTTAGGATCCCTGATATTTCCTCTCCATCCTTCATCTTTTTCAAATTTTCTTCACATCGTCCTGGACGATCTCAATATCATCCTGGATGATCCTCTTTGTCATGGACGATCTATTCATCGTCCTAAACGATCTATTGAAATCATCCCCACTTGATCCAATGGCTGATCTACACCAATTATTGGTGATTATTCTGGACGATCTACCTTATCGTCCTGGACGATCCACGTGTCTGCAGCTAGACGATTCAAATTTAGCCCGTTCGATGCATTTATTGTATATCGTCCTAGACAATCCACCTAATTATCCTAGACGATACTTTTCGTCAAAGGTCATCTGGTTGGACTCCTCGGAACGATCGCTTGTGTCTAATCATCTTGGATGATATCTGATCATCCTGGACGATCAGACTGCCTTTTTGACCAATCGTCCAGGCCATCGTTATTATACATATCATCCTGGATGATCCTGCGATCATCCTGGACGATCGGTCCATTTTCTTTAAATATAGCCTCTCTTCACCAAATTTTTCATTCCAATTCTTCCCTCTCCTCACTTGCATTTTGTTCTTCATGGCTGGTGGAAAAAGATCAAGGCATCATGGTGTAAGTTCATCCCGGGGAAATGTAGATCCCCGATTTCCTGATGCAGCCGATTGGGCTGCCTTCTAACGTTACCTTGACGTTGGAATCACTCATTCAAAGATCGTCAACCCCCGCACTCTTACATACCTGGTACTGGATCTATTTGCCCATACCTCCCTTACCTTCATTCTTACCTTGGCCTTCCCCTTTAGCTCCGAACTTCTTAGGGTCTTTTTTACTAATCTTTGCATCACCTCAGATTACTCTGCACTGCACTCCTTTGTGAATTAGAGATCGATAGAATTGACCACACATAATTTTCACCATATCCTTCGACTTTCAATCACTGGTGATAAGATCCACACCATAGTTTCTAATCCTGATTTTGATTGGAGTGTCAACAATCGTTTCCTTCAAAATACCAACATTCACTACCACGATAATGCGTGTTCTTCCCTACTAAAGGATGCCCGTACAATTCAATATATCATTCGTTGCTCAATCATCCTAAAGACTGGGGACCGCATCCACATCACACGTTTACTTTCCCTTACTACCTACTACATCATGGCCTGCTGGGATTTCAATGCTACTGATCTTCTCTTTTGATACATCAAACATCTCACTAGCATTAGGGATCCGGGCCATAGGAGAAGCCCAAATCTAACTCTAGGCCACCTCATTGCCTATGCACTTGAGACAAAATATAATCTGTAATATCTGGTTCCTGCCGATATCCCTCCTTCCTACTACACAAACAACTCTTTCCATGTCCTCCATAGTACCCGACTTCATCCGGAGCCCATCACGGATGTTGAGGAGGAAGAGGAAGAAGCTATTCCTATACCTGATGCACCTAATGCACCTGCTCCTCTTCGTATTGCATCACCCTTTGATCATCTGGTGCAGTGTTTCGACCAGTGGGAGGCCCATTTTGACTCCTACATGACTACCCAATGGGAGCAGCACGACCAGGACATGGCCTGGTTTGGAAAGCAGTTCGCCACCATTCACAGTTTCTTTAATCCACCACTACCTCCTCCGTCTGATCAGGATCCACCTCTTTATTAGATTATTTATTTTACTTTCTTTGTGATGTGTTAATTTGCTGTTATTTTTGTCTTTTTTATTCCTCCTTTTTGTGATATAAAAAGGGGGAGTTATTTTTGTGTTGTAGTAGTTTCATTTATTATTTTTGTTATAGTTGTGTCCTTTGTGGAATTGAATGTCACTGGTTATTAATGATTAGTAAAATTTATCGTCTCTCGCCTGTGCTTTAATTATTGCAATCTGGTTAATTTAAAACTACCGAATAAATGTTTTTCATTATCAAAAAGGAGGAGATGGTTGCAAATTTGGGTTTCAAGGATTATGATTTTGATGATAGCAATATTTTTGTTTCTGGTTGATTATCCAATCTTTCAGGTCCACAGGATCAATTACAAGTTTAAGCCAGCCCAAGATCGAGTTAGTCTGTTTTGTAGTTCAGGTCCAATGTACTATTTTCATCTTTAGTGAGTCAAATGTAATGTAAAAGATTCCCTAGCTAAGTAACCTTGCACACATACACTCAGGGGGAGAGTTTTGATGAATTAGAGTTTTTGTTCATTTTTTTTTCAGATCATCCTAGACGATATTCACATCGTCCTGGATGATCCAGTGAAAATAGAAACCCTAATTAGGGCAACCAAGTTAAATCGGTCTGATTAAGCAGATCGTCATGGACGATCTTTGTATCGTACAGGACGATAGGCTTAAATAAAAAATTCTCAGCCGCCAGATTAAGTTAGGCAAGTTTTTATTTTTAAAGATTTGGTCTGATCGTCCCTGACGATACGTGTATCATCCTAGATAATCCATTATAATCATGCCTAAATTAGTTTGGTGATTAAACAAAGTAATTAATGTTTAATTGATTTAATCATATCATCTTGGAAGATCTCGAGATCGTATGGGATGATATGTTAAAAATCCTGATCATCCAGTGCCTATCATCTGTACATCTAGAGCTGTGTGTAGGATGATTTTATCATTTTTGAACTAATCATATCAGACGATAGACATATCATTTGGGATGATCAAGTCATTTTAAAATCGTCCAGCATGTTCTGACCTGTACGTCCAGAGCTGTGTGAAAGATGATTTTGTCATTTTTAAACTAATCATACAGGATGATAGGTGTATCATCCTAGATGATCAAGTCATTTTGAGATCGTCCAGCCTAAGTTCCCCTGGATGACCAGAGCTGTCTTCTGGACAAAATTCCTAATTTACACTAATCATCCCGGACAATCGCAGAATCGTACGGGACGATCATAACAAATTTTTCTTCTAATCATCCAGGGAAACCAGATCAGATAGGCTGAAATATGAGATTTTACACTGATCATACAAGATGATCCTACGATCGTCCTGGACGATCTTTATTGACCAGTTGAGATTTAGAGCAATTTTTGAGCCCTCCTATTTAAGATCTTTTTCTTCCAACAAGAAAAATCTTTTACCACTTTCCTTTCTAGAGAAAACCTTGAGAGAGAGAGAGAGAGCTTGGGAGAGAGAGAGAGAGGATCTTGTGAGGGAGACTTTGTGAGGGATTCACAAAGGTTGCTCCAAGCAAGGATCTGAGTCGTCTTCTCCGTTCATCGTCTCTTGTCTTGTCGGTATCTCTGTGGGAGGATCATTCGCAAGAAGATCCAGGTTCTTTGCCTGCTTCAAGAGGAAGTGGAAGGAGTCCAAGTTCTCTTCCTACTTCAGGAGGAAGCGAAAGGAGTCTAGGTTCTATGCCTGCCTTAGGAGGAAGCAAAAGGAGTTCAGGTTCTCTGCCTCACCGAGTTGGTGAAAAGGAGTTTTTGTACAGGTTTCTCCACCTTGCTATGGGAGCCGAAGGAGAGTCACTTATTGTTAGTGAAATACCCGGAGGGGAGGCTCCAGGGAGTTGACGTAGATCAAGTTGACCGAACCACTATAAAATCTGGTGTGTTCTTTTTAATTATTTTTCGTATTTACTTTTCTGTTGATGATTGTGTGATTGTGATTATTATTCTGTTATCATTGAATATCTGCACATCATCGCATAATTGTAAAAGTTTTAAAACATTCAAAAAGATTTTCTAAATCGTTGTTTTGCTCTTGAATTTTTAAAACTACCAATTCACCCCCCTCTTGGTTAGCCTCGGGACTAGTTCATAAGGGCTTAACATTCCTATCGAAATTTCATACATTACACTCACTTGCACACTATACTATAGAGCACAATTAATTTGGAAGCCAAAAGTATTAGTATCATAGCATTGCATTCATATATTCAAGCATAGGGCAATACCCAAACCCGCTTGGGTTACCAAACTTAATATATGATTGCTTTATAGGTATGCTCTCATTATAAGTTTAGTGAGAGCATGTGATACCTAAACAATAATTACTTGAGGCATAAGATAGGAGATCTAAAGCAGTTCATTATACTGGAAGCCAGGAGTGGATGTAAAGACAGCTTGGGAGATAATATCATAAGGAAGGTGGTAGGTACATGTATAATTGGTAAAACTATCAGATTTACTATTTAAAATGTTATCTTAGTTAAAGGCTTAAAACATATCTTGCTTAGTATTAGCCAATTGTGTGATAAAGGATTTGATATTAAATTTCTTTCTAACAAATTCCTAATTATTTTAAATGAAAAAACTATTTTAGAAGGTATGAGAATAAATAATGTTTATATGCTTAACTTGAACTATATTAATGCATCTAATAATTTATATTATTTGAAAACTAATGTAGGTGAGTCTTGGCTATGACATATGTGACTATGACATGCTAGCATGAAAATACCTAAGAAAATAACTCAATTGGACCTAGTTAGAGGCATCCTTAAATTAGAATTCACTAAACATTATTTGTGTGTTTCTTATCAAAAAATAAAAAAATAAAAAATTAAAAATTAAAAAAAAATTGTGTGTTGCTTATCAATTAGGAAAGCTGACTAGACCATATTTTCACTCAATTAAGGACATAGTAACCACTTAACCATTATAAATCCTCTACGTGGACTTATTTTGACCCGTCAATATAGCTTGTCTTGGTGGTAAAAGTTTTGGATTTATGATTGTTGATGACTTTCTAAGATTTATATGAATAAAATTCTTAGCACATAGAATGGATCTTTTGATGAATTTAAAACCCATTTTTCTTAAATTCAAAGAAAGTTAGGGTGCTTAATCTCAATAATTCATAGTGACTATAGTGGAGAATTTAAAAATAAAAAATATGAATTATTTTGGTTGTAAATTTTTTGTGCTTATTAATAGAAAATATCACTTAGGAAAATTTGACTTTAAGGCAGATAAAGTTTTTTTCTTAGGTTATTCCTTGGTAGGTAACGCCTATATGATTTTCAATAAAAGATCCGTAGTTGTAAAGGAACCCACAAACATGGCCTTTGATGAATCATATATATCTATTGAGACAAAAATAAATGATGAGGATGAGGATGAAATGACCCATGGAATAGAGAATGTTATCTAGAGAATAGATAAGAATCATATGATCATTTGCCTATATAATGGAGGTACTCATCTAGTCACCCTAAAGAGTTCATCTTAGTAGATCTATCTATAGAGGTTAGAACTAGGCAAAGTCCTAGGAAAAAGGTTAGCCATACTGCATTTATTTCAATGATAGAACCAACTAGTATAAATCAAGTCTTAAGTAATGAATTATAGATTATGGACATACAAGAAGAGCTTAATCATCATTAGAAATGATGTATGAGAGTTGGTTAGTAAATATGTTAATCAAAGTGTAGTAGGTACCAAATGAGTTTTTAAGAATAAGTTGAATGACTCTGGATCAGTAGTAAGAAAAATAAATAAGATTAGTAACTAAGGGATATAATCAAGTAGATGGAATTAATTTTGAGGTGATTTTTGCCTTGGCAGCTAAGTTAGAGGCCATAAGAGTTTTATTAGGATTTACATATTTTAGAGGTTTCATGATGTATTAAATGGGTGTCAAAAATTCTTTTTAAAATGATGTCATAAAACAGGATATTTATGTAAAGTAACCTCCAAACTTTGAGAATTCTTCATTTTCCAATAATATTTATAAGCTTGAGAAAGCATTGTATGGGTTAAAGTAAGAAACAAGGGCATGGTTGTTTGATTTAAAAGTATATTTTTTTAAAAAAAGTTAATTATCTTTGGGAGTTTGAAATGCTTAATTTCTAAAATTTTTAATTGTGAAATCGAACACATAATGTGAATGATATATCACCTTGAAAGGCGAATATATCGTTCCCTTATAGGTTCAGATTTAAAAACTTGAGATTTATCCTGATTATTGTAATCAAACTCAAGGAGAAATAACATATAATCCCGAAGGATTAAAATGATGTTTAATCCAATGTTTGACTATACTAATCTGAATAAATTAATCATTAATTTCATAATCAAAATTATGATTTTAATTAACATATCTATCCGAAGAAAGAAGATATCAATCAGTATCGACAGTTTGAATATGATGATAATGATCATTAGGTTTGAATTTCCCAAAGATGATTAATTGAGGATTTTGAAAACTTAATTTTGAAAATCAGGTCCAGATTTCTAAATCTCCTACGAGTGCGAGCCCTCGTAGTTAATTACTCATAGGAAACTAAATATTTTCTTACGAATACTCTCGATTAAAATAGTGATATGAATTTTATTTAGATTTCAAAGATTGATATCAAAGAAAGATGAGGTTTGGAATTTTAAATAGAGAATTGATCAAATTTGAACACTTATTTCTGGAGTCAAAGGAAGAAGGGTAGGAGGTGTTTTGAGATTCTGAATTACTTAAGAAACACCCCAACCTATCCTAGGTGTTGGGCTTGAATTTGATGGAAAAAGATTTAAGTTTAAGTGATCAATTTTATTAGAAAGTAGGAATTAGATTCCTGGAGGTTGAGGTCTTAAGATTAAAAATCTCCCTCAGAACTTAAGTCTAAAGTGGATACTGAAAATTAGTGACTCGAAACCTAGCTAATGTAATGTAAGATTTGGACTTACCCCGGCCTGGATTGGGGAGCCAGCTAAGCCACCTAAACGCTTTAAAACCATGTGTCAGGTCTTTTATGAAAGAATAGGTACATTATTTAAGATTAGTTTAAGGAGTTGAGGTCGACATCTAGAGCAGATTCCTAATTGACCCTTTTGACATATGTTGGGTGAAATTTTTAAGCAATGCGTGCTAGTTGACTCGATTTAGACACTTTTAAATTTGTATCTAATGCAATGCGTGCTAGTTGACTCGATTTAGATACTTTTAAATTTATATCTAATGCAATGTGATCAACGGTCGAGATCAAGATATCCCGTGCTAATGTTTAATAGCGTGGTTTTGTTCGCTATAACAGTCATCGTATGGCTTGATCAGGAAGGTCTGTTCAAACAGTGGCTGATTAAACGGCATCCGCATTCTGCTGACGCTCAGTCAATCAAAATGCAATGATTGTGCGGTGGCGCAATCATTGCTAATGATTGTCGCCGCCGTATGGTATTGAACCCCCGAATCCCGTTGCGCCACGTGGCATCCTCCGTCGCCGACGCCGTCAGGGGTTTAAAATATATTTAAATTTATTTTTTTAATCATTTCTAAACCTAATTTCATTTAATATATATATATATATATATTAAAAATTAAATTTAAATCCTAAAAATATATATTAATATTTTAAAAAAAATTAAAATTTTAATTTAATATTACTATTAATTTGAAATATTAAATATATATTTTGAATTATTTTAAATATTAAAATTTTAATTATTTTGAGTTAAATCTTAATGAAAAATGATAAAAATATCTTTATAAAGCTTAAAATTTTATTTTAAAATTAATTTTAAATGTTCAGATAAGTATTTAATTTATTTCCTTATTTTAAAATTAATTTTTTTAATTCAAACCATTTAATTTATTTTTATTAATTTATATTATCTATATATTTAACTAATTAATTAAAATTTTATTAATCAACATTAAATATTTTTAAATATTAATTTTTCTTTATATTAAGATGCTTTAAATAATTAAATTTTTATTTTAAAATTATTTTAATTTGAAATTTAATTAATTTAAAATATATTATATATTTTGAATTATTTAATTATTATTATTAATTAAATATTCAAGATATTAATTACTATTCAATTAAAACTAACCTTGAAAAACTTTGAAAATTTAATTAAAATTATTTTAAATCATTCTCAAATTTTAGAAATAGTTAATATTTAATTTAATTAAATTTAAGAATTATTTCAAATATTAGTTAATTTCAAATTATTTTGAACACCATTAATTAACATCAAACTTCAAAAATTCAAAACAAATTCAAATGAATTCAGAAAAATTAATATTATATCTTAAAATTTTTAGAATTTTTAGATATTTTAATTTAAATCTAATTTTGAGATTTAAAATTTAATTTTTTTAAATAATTTGAATCATTTGATTATTTTAATATTTAATTACTATTTAATTAAATATTAAACTAATTATTTTCAAAATTAATTATTTATTTTCAAATTACTTTGAAATTAGAGGATCTCTCATTAATATATTAAATCTATTTGAATAATACTTTTAATTATTTTAATTTCAAACTTATTTTTATATATATGTTTGTGTGTGTGTGTGTGTGTGTGGTATTTTAAAACTATTTTTAAAATTAAACATATTTTAAACCTTTAATTTTGAGTGATCCCTTAAAATTCTAAACATAGCTACTTGAGTATGAATGAACAGAATTAGTGTGGAGTGATAAGTAATCAATGGGTAATTAATGTGTTAATTATTCATTGATTATCTTTTAATTAATTAAGTCATGTTTTATTCTTTGCATGCTTAAGGTGCACACACTCGCACTTATCTTAGGCTCTCCTAGACTTAGGATGTGATTGTGTTTATGTGTGCACTCATGTATGTCCAAGGGTTAGCAAAACCTTGATTTGAACCTACTCAAACCTAGTGTCATTAAAAATAATAATTAAGGGCCTAAGACTAATAAACTTCAAAAAATTCCAATAATTAGAATTCACATCCTCTTGACTTGAAACTTCAACCACTTGAATGTAGTGACGCTCTCAGCCCATAGAAAATTTCTTACTAAATTTTAAAATCATTAAGCCCTCTAATTAACTTAATCAAAATCAAACCTTAATTAAGCCTTTAAAACTTCTAAAAAATGTAATAAATCAAATTTAAACCCAAAAATTACAAATAAGACCTCTAACTGACCAAAATTGAACCCTTAATCAATAAAAAATGAAAGTCCCTTGAATGGACATCAAATTTGATCTTAATTTAATTTTTATTGAAATTGAATATTTAATTAATTTAATTAATTAAAAATAATTAAAAATTCCAAAACTCTCTCAAACACTTAGGAATATCTTCTTAGGTCATTCCTGACCTTTGGAATTGATTCCAAGGAGTTTGGAGGCCATTTGGATTCAAATCAATAAAAGGCCTTTAATTAAGTAAAATTTGAAAATTCAATAAATACCCAAAACTTTAAAAATTCATAAATATTTCAAATAAACTCCAAATTGAGCAAACTCAAAGGCATTCAACTCACATTAAGGTCTAATAATTATCAAAAATATAAAATTTCTAAAAATCAATCAAATTTGAAAAAAATACTTTTAGTCAAACCTAGTTCAAAATCAAGTCAAAACTTCAAACCTTCATAATAAAATATAGAAAAATATAAATCTGGCATACTTATAATCTAACTGATCGTATTAAGGTCTAATATTTTAATAAAATATTAACTTTTTAGAATTTATTTTTTAATCAAAAAGTTAACTTTTGACACTTTAATTAAATGATTAAGGTAATCCAGAAAATTCCAAAAATTCAATAAAATCTTCTAAAATTTCAAAAAATATCAATTTAATATTAAAACCAGCAACCAATTAATTTGAATAAAATTCATCGACTCTCAAACCCTTAATCAATTAAAATATTCTAATTATACGATTATCACTAAGTAACCTAGGCCTACGAGGCTATTAACTTAGCCCCAAGGAAGGTGAAATAAACTTCACGGCCTTGGTGTGAAACGAAGGTGGTGATCAATAATCCTTTAAAATATATTTTAAAATCAATTTTAATTCATTAATACTTAAACTCAAATTTAAATCCCTTAAGCCTTTCAACCAACCAGAACATCAAACAACTTTAACTAATTGCCATACTTAGGACATATCCAAACCACGCAGCCTACCCCACACACTTTAGATGGTTTGCTAGGACAACCAACTCTAGTATTAGGTTATGCCAGTGTTTACTTTTCTGCTACTTGCATGTGCCGAGTTTTTTGTGATTTTCATTGCATGCTGGTTGTTAGATTTAAGTTATTAATATTGATATGATTGTTTATTTAATTTATGCACTCTGTGATGTGATTAGTTGTATGTTAGATCTACCCCTAGGTTAGGGATGACTTATACTAATTCAATCTTATGTAAGTGACCATGCTCTCACAGGGCATTTAAAATTAAAAGGTGGCAATAATTAAAGCTTTAAAATATATGTTATTTCTACAAGTGCTTCAGAAATTTACTTAAGTCCCCTTTAAGTTAGAAAGAGCATGGCCAAGCGTGGCTGTGATTTGAGTATTTTAATTTCAAATGTTAATTGCTTGAGATTGATTATAACTGCTTGGGATGTTTATATAATTGTTGATTATTAGGATAACCCTGCAGGATTGAGTCTACATTTTTTAATTTTGATTAATGTAATTTAATTTGAATTGAGTTGTAAAATGTTAAGTGCTTTGAGATTGGATTATAGTGATCCAAACTGGATTCTAAGGATGAGAGTGACATCCCTTAGGGGAGAGTACCTCTTCACTTAGAAATATAGTTTATGATACTTTCAAAGTATCCAAAGAGAAAATATAACACCCCCACCCAAGGAGAGTTTCTTTCCATTTGGATATCCAGACCCAATGATTCAAGGAGCCTCACAAGATGACGAAGAAGTGAAGAATGAGAAGACCCATTCACAAAGTCACTTGAGTCTTAGGAATAGAATTCGGGTTGTAGTCAGTGGTACCCGGCCACTTTACTTTTCCTGTAGACCCTGGATTGTAATATTAAAAGGCACTTGCCTATGGACTTTTCAATTTGAGTATTACATTTAATTGATTTGATTAATTATTGATATGTTGATTGTGATTAGGGATTTACCTCCCTTTCTTAGTTTTTTTGTGATCTTGCATGTCATATTTTGATTTAGATTGGAACCCGATCGGAGGCTCGTGAGGACAAGTTTAAAATTATTTCTACTTAAACAAAATTTAAAACATCTAAGCTCAGATAGAAACTCTAACGCTTTTTAAGAAGTAAGCCCGGACTGCCGGGAGTTTTTCATGCATACATATTAAACTTTCTCTACCTTGTTAGGCACCTCCCCGCTTGGCAGGCCATTCGACCTATTAGGGTGCAGTCCTGTCAAGGGGATGTTGTGTAATCTCTAGGATAAAATTATTTTTTAAGCCTAATTTTAAAACTGCTTCATATTTGACTTCAAGCATTTAATCGAGTCAACTAGCACACATTGGATTAGATACAAATTTAAAAGTGTCTAAATCTTTAATTGCATTTTAGCTTAAATATTTCACCCAACATATGTCAAAAGGGTCAATTAGGAATTTGCTCTAGATGTCGACCTCAACTCCTTAAACTAATCTTAAATAACATACCTATTCTTTCATAAAAGATCTGACACATGATTTTAAAGCATTTAGGTGGCTTAGCTGGCTCCCCAATCCAGGCTGGGGTAAGTCCAGATCTTGTATTGTATTAGCTAGGTTCTGGGTCACTGATTTTTAGTACCCACTTTGGACTTAAGTTCTGAGGCAGATTTTTAATCTACCTCAACCTCCGGGAATCTAATTCCCACTTTCTAATAAAATTAATCACTTAAACTTAAATCTATTTCCATCATATTCAAGCCCAACACTTAGGATAGGTTGGGGTGTTTCTTATATAATTCAGAATCTCAAAACACCTCCTACCCTTCTTCCTTTGACTCCAAAAATAAGTGTTCAAATTTGATCCATTCTCTATTTAAAATTCCAAACCTCATCTTTCTTTAATATCAATCTTTAAAATCTAAATAAAATTCATATCGTTATTTTAATCGAGAGTATTCATAGGAAAATTTTTGGTTTCTTATGATGTAATTAACTACAAGGGCTTACACTCGTAGGAGATTTAGAAATCCAGGCCTGATTTTTAAAATCAACTTTTCAAAACCCTCAATTAATCATCTTTGGGAAATTCAAACCTGACGATCATTATCATCATATTCAAACTGTCGATATTGATTGATATCTTCTTTCTTCGGATAGATATGTATGTTAATTACAATCGTAATTTTGATTATGAAATTAATGACTAATTTATTCATATTAGTATAGTCAAACATTGGATTAAATATTATTTTAATCCTTCAGGATTATATGTTATTTCTACTTGAGTTTGATTACAATAATCAGGATAAATCTCAAGTTTTAAAATCTGAACCTAATAGGGAACGATATGTTCGCCTTTCAAGGTGATATATCATTCATAATATGTGTTCGATTTTAAAATTAAAAATTTCAAAAATTAAGCATTTCAAACTCCCAAAGATAATTAACCTCTTTTTAAAAAATATACTTTTTAAATCAAACAAAAAATGGTGACTCTGCTGATGAATATCTCTTTCTCCATCTTTAATAGCGCTATAAATTTTATTATATCGCTAGTTTTGACTATCTTTCTTCTGTTGGTCCCTCTACCCATTTCTTTCTTGGGTGAGTGTGGCCAACTCAATTAAGACATGTGAAAAGAGAGATAAGTATAAGAAACCTCTCTCCTGTTGAAATCCAGGATCCCGAGCACTTAATTTTGATGGTGATAACTAATACTTACTGAATCCATATAGACTTCCTTTAGATTACAAATACTTAATCATTGTATATGAGCACTAACATTTCAGGTCAGATGCATACTGCTCAAGATTACTGGAGACTCAAACCGGGTAAAATAAGATGTTGAAAAGTCTGTAAATTTTATTTCTTTATTTTTATTTTCTTAAGTCTGCCACAGAAGCATGCATGTGAAAGGAGCAACCATGCACACACACAGAGGGAGAATTATTTTTAATGATTTAAAATTTTTTTTAAGAAAATCGTACTGTACGATTTCGTATCGTACTGTACGATTAATTAAAAATACTCAAGCTAACGGCTAATTTTCGAATGATTAAGTTTATAAACTAATCGTACTGTACGATACATATCATACTGTACGATAAGATATAATTGAGAAACCCTAGCCGCTAGAATAAGTTTGATAAGTTTTTAATTTTGATTTTCTGTACTGATCGTACTGTACGATGCTTATCATACTGTATGATTAATTAATACTTACCAAAATTATCTCCCTAATCAGGAAATAAATGTTGGTTTCTAATTTAAATGTCGATCGTACTGTACGATCCTTTATCGTACTATACGACTGACAGAGACGATTTCCTTCGTCCCAGCGATCGTACCACACGATACCAAGAATTTTTGTTCTATTCATCCTGGATGATATTCGTATCGTACAGGATGATATCCTGAAAACACTAATCGTACTGTACGATTGAAGGAGTGCTGGACGACTGACAGAGACGAATTCTTTCGTCCCAACGATCGTCCCACAGTTCGTCCTATATGAACAGTACGACTCAACAGTATCGTCCTGTATGATATAATTATCATACAGTATGATATGTATAAAATTCTATAACTGTTCGTCTGTACTCATACTAGACGAAGCTGTAATTGAACTGATCGTACTGTACGATTATAAATCATACTGTACGAACAGAAATGCAAAAGTTGAAACTTTTAGGGTTTTCTGAAACCTGATATAAAAACAACTTAAAATTTTCTTTAGGGAGTTATTGATCTATCCTCTTGTTGTGAGAGGCTTTGAGGAAAGAAGGGGATTCGTTAGAGAGAAGTTTTTGGAGAGATACAGGGCTTGAGAGAGGAAGGTGAATGTGAGCTTGAGCGTGAGGGAGAAGTAGTGTGAGGGGATCACACGGTGGCTCCAAGCTAGCTGCATGCTTTGCTCCTCTTATGGCTTTGGGAAGCTTCAAGAAAGTTCTCGAGGGAAGAGTCACTTCAAGATCAACATCGTCAAGGTACTCTGCCATCTCCAGGAGGGAGAGAAAGGAGAAGGTCTGTTGCCGTCACCAGGAGGGTGACATAGCATTTGGTATTCCGCCGCATTGAGGGAGGTGAAAGTGAGTATTGTAAAGGCTTCTCCGCCTTGCTGTGGGGGCAAAAGAAGAGTCAACTTTTACTAGTGCAAATCCCGGAGTATAGGACTCTGGGAGTGGACGTAGGTCAAGTGACCGAACCACTATAAAAATCTCTGGTGTGTTTTTTCCTGTTTACCGTACTTTACTTTTCATGCTTTTAATTAGTACGTTAAATTGCTTGGTGAAAAATCATGATTTAAATCTTGTGTTGTAAAATCTAAAATTGAATCATCAATATCATCGTTGTGAATGTTATATTTGCTTCCGCACATTATTCGTTGAGTTATATTTTAAAAATACAAAAAAATTAGAACTCTTGTGTAGGGTTGAATTTTTTAAAATACCAATTCACCCCCCCCCCTCTTGGCGCATCTCATACTTTCAAGTGGTATCAGAGACGGGTTTCAAAATAGTATTTTAGAAAACCTAGAAACATAAGATCCATGGCTCAATTTGATAACCGTAACACTGCGGAGGGTTATTCTATAACTCGTCCACCGTTATTTGACAACATACTGTTTGATTTCTGGAAAATACGCATGTCTACATTTTTATAGTCTTTAGACTATCGCATGTGGATGCTAGTCCAAGAAGGTTATTCTACACTATTTTGTATGTTGAATGGAATTAAAACTGAACTATCATTTAATGAATGGAGCATTGAGGATAGAGAACTTGCACAACTAAATGCTAAATGTCTAAATTATTTCTTTTGTGCATTAAAATCAGAAGACTATATGCGAGTATCAACTTGTACTACTGGTAAACAAATTTGGGACAAACTGTGTATCACGTACGAAGGAACTAGTGAGGTCAAACAATCTAGGTTGAACATACTGCTACATGATTACGAACTATTCCGCATGAAACCTAGTGAAACTATATCTAACATGTACACTCAATTCACCCAGATTGTAACATCTCTGCATGCTTTAGGAAGAGAGTTGTCTAACTCGAAAAAAGTAAACAAAATACTACGATGTTTGCCTAGCTCATATGATACTAAAATCACTACAATAACTGAGTCAAAAGAACTGAATGTTTATTCTATTAATAATTTGCTTGGGTCACTCATTGCCTATGAGCAAGGAGTGAGTCAACGACAAAGTGATGCAGGTGAAAAGAAGAAGGAGCGAGCGGTGGCTTTAAAAGCAAACAATTCTGAAAGTGACAGCTCAGCAGCGGAGGAAGATGACGACATCGCCTTGATGACTCGTTAGTTCAAAAATTTTCTGAAAAGAAAGCAGCGCCATCATCAAAGCAATTGGAACAAAGGTAAGAACTCAAAGAATACTAAGGTTGCATCTGAAATAATTTGCTTTGAGTGCAGGAAACCCGGTCATCTCCAAGCTGATTGCCCCAACATCAAGACTCATCAAACCAAGGAGAAGGGTGAGGAAAGATCAAAGTTCAAGAAGGGCAAATTTAAGACTCAAAAAGTGTTTTGGGCCGACTCTGCCTCAGAATCATCAGAAGAAGAAGTAGAGGAGGAGGTAACGAATATGTGTCTTATGACTAATGATAATCTTGATCAATCAGATCAAGATGAGGTATGTCAACTATCTTACGATGAACTGCTTGTTATTTCTAAAAAAATCTATGACTCGTATAGAAAGTTGAAGAAAAAGCATGTTAGTCTTAATACTGAGTTTAGTACTTTACAAAAGGAGCATGCTAGTGTAGTAAAGAATTTTTCTAACTTAGATAAAGATCATATGTCTTTGCTTGATGAATACGATGCATTAAACAAGAAGCTTATTGAGTTAACCACTGCACATGATACCTTGAAATCATCACATGTTGAATTAGAGAATGCATTTAAGGAACTAGAAGAACTAGCAGGGGAACTTAGTAGTAGTGAGCATGCATTGAGATTCGAATATGCTAGTCTTAACTAAGAGAACAAATTTTTAAATGAAAAACTTCATGCATTCGAGAATAATAAAAAACCTCTCACATTTGCTGAGTTTTTTCAGCCTCCACCATATGAATCATCTCATTCAAAACCAGCACGGCATGCATCATCCAAACCCAGAAATAGGCACTACCACCCTCGTAGATTAGTGAACCCATTTCTAAGTGTTAGATGTTATTCTTGTGGCATACTAGGTCATATAGCCCGCACGTGCTCAATTCACTATAGGACACATCTAGTGTGGAGACCTAAATCGCATTCATCACAGCATAACATGCATACATTTCATTCATATAAGCATAGGGTGGAACCCAAACTCACTTGGGTTCCCAAAGCTAATCCGTGATTGACATTGTAGGGATGCTCTCACAAAAGACCTAGTGAGAGCATGTGGTACCTGGACAGTGGCTGCTCGAGACACATGACTGGAGACATGAAGCAGTTCGTGACACTGGAGGCCAGGTCAGGAGGCAAGGTAACTTTGGGAGACAACACCACCAGGAAAGTGGTGGGCTCAGGTATCATTGGAAACACTAAAAATTTAATTATTGAGAATGTACTTTTAGTGGATGGTTTAAAGCATAATCTTTTAAGTATAAGTCAACTATGTGACGAGGGCTTTGACATAAAATTTTTGTCTAATAAATGCATGATTAGCCTAAATGATTCACTTGTGTTAGAAGAAAAATATATAAACAATGTTTATATGTTAGATTTAAACTGCATTGAAACCTCAAACTCTTTGTGTCTGAAAATAATAGCGGATGACTCTTGGCTATGGCATAGGAGACTATGCCATGCTAGTATGAAAACACTTAGGAACATCACTCAGAAAGACTTAGTTAGAGGCATACCAAAGTTAGACTTTACTAAGGATCATCTCTGTGATGCTTGCCAATTAGGAAAACAAGTTAAATCTTCATTTCATGCAATCAAAGATGTCAACTCCACTAGGCCACTAGAAACTCTCCACATGGACCTGTTCGGACCTGTTAGTATAGCCAGCCTAGGAGGGAAGTTGTATGGGTTTTTAATAGTAGATGACTACTCTAGGTTTACTTGGGTGAAATTTGTAGCTCATAAGAGTGAGTCATTTGAAGAGTTTAGAATTTTCTCCACTTGGATTCAAAGGAAATTAGGATGTGTAATTTCAATAATTCATAGTGATCACGGTGGGGAATTTGAGAATGATAAATTTGAATCATTTTGTAAAGAGGTTGGAATAGAACATAATTTCTCTGCTCCTAGAACTCCTCAACAAAATGGAATAGCAGAAAGAAAGAATAGAACTTTAGTTGAAGTTGCTAGGGCTATGTTAGCTGAATACACTCTCCCTAGATACTTTTGGGTAGAAGCAGTAAATACCTCATGCTATGTGTTAAATAGGGTAAATATTAGATCCAAACTTAATAAGATACCCTATGAGTTGCTTAAGGGTAGGACACCCAATCTTTCCCACTTACACATTTTCGGTTGCAAATGCTTCATCCTAATCAATGGCAAGTCACCCTTAGGAAAGTTCGAACCTAAATATGATGAAGGGGTTTTCCTAGGCTACTCATCGGTAGGTAAAGCCTATAGAATATTCAATAAGAGAACCCTAGTAGTAGAAGAGTCCACCCATGTGGTATTTGATGAATCCAATAAGACCTCTGAACCTAATCATGAAGAAGAAGAAGTTGAGGTTATACGGGGAGTAGAAACCATTACCATAGAGACTAGAGTGGAACCTCAGGAACATCTGCCTAGAGATTGGAAATTCTCTTCTAGTCATCCTAGAGAACTGATCTTAGGAGACCCATCAGAAGGGGTAAAAACTAGGCATGGACTTAGGAAAGAGGTTAGTCATTCTGCATTCATATCTATGATTGAACCCACGAGTATAGATCAAGCCTTAGGAGATGAATTTTGGATCCTAGCAATGCAAGAAGAGTTGAACCAATTCGTTAGGAATGATGTATGGGAGTTAATCAAAGACCTAAAGAACAAAGTGTGGTTGGAACTAAATGGGTCTTTAAAAACAAGATGAATGACTCTGGAATAGTAGTAAGAAACAAGGCTAGGTTAGTAGCAAAGGGGTATAACCAAATTGAAGGAATAGATTTTGAAGAAACCTTTGCTCCAGTAGCTAGACTAGAAGCCATCAGGGTACTGTTAGCCTTTGCTTGTTTCAGGGATTTTAAGCTGTATCAAATGGATGTCAAGAGTGCCTTCCTGAACAGGGTAATCAAAGAAGATGTTTATGTGGAGTAACCTCTGGGGTTTGAAAACTCACAATTTCCAAACCACGTGTTCAAACTGAAAAAGGAACTATACGGGTTAAAACAAGCACCTAGAGCCTGGTATGAAAGACTTAGTACGTTCCTACTAGATAGAGGCTTTGTAAAGGGTAGTGTGGACACCACCTTATTTTTGAAGAAGGTAGGAGTTGAAGTACTCATTGTTCATATTTATGTAGATGACATCTTATTCGGATCGATGGAGAAAAGCTTATGTAATGAATTTTCAAAAACAATGAGTGATGAGTTTGAAATGAGTATGATGGGAGAACTTAGTTACTTCCTTGGATTTAGTGTAAAACAAACGGAAGGTGGAACGTTTCTTAGCCAGTCTAAGTACATCAATGATATTTTGAAAAAATATGAAATGGACAATGCTAAGGCTATGAATACACCCATGAGCTCTAATATTCAATTGGATAAAGATCCCAGTGGGAAGTCTGTAGATCAAAAGAGGTATAGGGGAATAATTGGATCGCTTCTCTATCTGACTACCAGTAGACCAGACATAATGTTTAGTGTGTGTCTCTGTGCCCGCTTTCAAGCTGACCCGAAAGAATCTCACGTGACTGCTGTCAAAAGGATTCTTAGATATCTACTAGGCACCCCGAACTTAGGAATTTGGTATCCTAGACACAACACTTCTTTTGAAATCTTAGGATACTCAGATTCAGACTTTACAGGATGTAGGGTAGATAGAAAAAGCACTTCTGGCACTTGTCAATTCATTGGACAATCGTTAGTTTCATGGTCCAGTAGGAAACAAAATTCAGTAGCCCTATCAATAGCCGAAGCAGAATATATAGCGGTAGGTAGCTGTGTTGCATAAGTTTTGTGGTTAAAATAACAGCTTGTAGATCTAGGACTACCTGTAGGAATCATTTCGATCATGTGTGACAACACTAGTGCTATTTGCATATCTAAAAATCCAATTCAACATTCACGAACTAAACATATAGACATTAGACATCATTTCATTAGAGATCATGTAGCCAAAGGAGATATTGAACTGCACCACGTTGCTACTGAAGATCAATTGGCTGATATTTTCACAAAACTATTAGGTTATGACACATTTAGCACTTTAAGAATCAAATTAGGTGTCATAGACATTCAAGCCTAAAATAAAATAAAATAAAATTTAAAAAAAAAATTTTATTTGTTATGATTTATGTTGTTAGAAAAAAAAAATAAAACAAAAAAAACAACAAAAAAATGAAGAAAAAAAATGGATTCCTGATCCTCTTACCATGCTGCTCACAAACCTTGATATTCTCTGACAATCGTACTATACGATACAATATCGTACTGTACGATAAGGTTCAAATCACTCCAATCTCAGCCGTCCATTCCCATTCACGGTCCAGATCTTTCATGTCTTATACCTATCGTACTGTACGATTCACCACTCGTACCGTACGATACTAATTATTGGTCATCGTACTGTACGAATTACCAATCGTACTGTACGATCCATGTGTCAAATGGATTAGGACGAATTTAAACTCAGTCGGTACGAATATTATTGCCTTTCATACAGTACGAACACCTGTTCGTACTGTATGAATATTTTTGTCAAAAGTCATTCAGACGACTCCTTGGGACGAACGCCTCACACTCACGTTCGTACAATACGATTCTGATCATACTGTACAATTTGACTCACCTTTTTACACGGTCGTCCAGACGACATTATTGCGCATATCGTACTGTACGATAATCAATCGTACTGTACGATAGTTCACAAATTCTATAAAAAGGGAGGGATTATTTGCATATTCTCACTCACTCTCAATCACTCCGAATTTCCTCCTTTCTCGAATCCTTTCTTCCACCATGTCTGGGTCCAGTAAGCACGGTCGAATGGTCATCGGGAGCTCTTCCTCCTCTCGGCATTTCGATGATCATTTTCTCTCCGCTGCAGACGAGAAAGCGTATATTAAAATCAAGGAAGCCAAAATCACTCCATCCCGCATGCTAAATCAAGCCGCCCTAAATTTCGAGGTGATGAATCTGTTCGCCTCCACTACCCTTCAATTCTTTTTGACTCTTGCCTTTCCTTTTCACTCTGAACTCCTGTTTGAGTTTCTTACCAATATTCAAATCGACCTAGAAAACATCACTTTCACGTCTTATATCTATAAACAGAATGTCGTTATCACCGTCAACGACATTGCTGCACACATAGGGCTGTCCACTGACGGCCCTCGTCCCCAATCCATGATCTCCCACGACTATGATTGGACATCAGTAAATATGACCCTTAGGGGTGTCCCCTCCAATCAACACCTACCCCTGGTCCAAACCCTAAATCAGAATGCCCGTGTTATCCAGCATGTCCTTCGCACATCCATTATACACAAAGCTGGAGACCGCATCCATATTACTCCACTGCTTTCTATCGTCACATATCTAATCATGTCTGGCACAAAATTCAATGAAGCCCAAATAGTTTTTGACTATATTCATACCCTGTCTGCCTTCTGATATCCCGGTGCCCGCCGCAAACTGAACCTTGCTTTAGGGCATGTCATAGGATACATCCTATATGCCAAATACCAACTTCATTATCCGCTACCTCCAGATCACCTTCCTATCTTCTACTCGGAGGCCTCCTTTCGTATCTTGTTCCATCGGGGGGCCGCTCCCGCCGATCCCGAGTTTGATGACGAAGAGGCTGCTGCTCCTGCTAACGCACCTCCACCACCACCAATCCACCCACCTGGCCTTGCTCCTCCCGACTACCCTCACGACGACATTATTCAACGCCTTGATCGCCTGGAGACTAGGTTGGATGCCCACATTGCTCAGCAACATCAGGAGCATGAAACTGATATGAGATGGTTTAGGGAGCGCTTCACCTCGATCGATCACCAGTTTGCGTCCCTCCATCAGTACCACCAGCTATTTCCACAACCTCCACCACCACCTTCGGATCAGGATCCAGATTTTTTAGTTATTGTAGTTATTTATGGTTTCTGTTTGTTATCATTGTAGTTGTTTCCTTTTTCTTCCCTTTTTGGTACTGTCAAAAGGGGGAGACATTTCTGTGTGTTCTGTATTGTTCTATTTTTGCTTACTATTAAATGATATTGGTTGTTTATATTTTCACTACATATTTTTTTTCTATCTTTTTTTTATATGTTATAATAATAATAATAAAAAAACTGTTTCTTCTCCTCCTATTTAAAAATTAATAAGCTACTCCTCTGAGGGGGAACTAAAGAAGTTAGAACATCTGTCCATCAGAAAATATTATTTGACACCATCAAAAAGGGGGAGATTATTGAAATCCAGGATCCCGAGCACTTAATTTTGATGGTGACAACTAATACTTACTGAATCCATATAGACTTCCTTTAGATTACAAATGCTTAATCCTTGTATATGAGCACTAACATTTCAGGTCAGATGCACACTGCTCAAGATTACTGGATACTCAAACCGGGTAGAATAGGATGTTGAAAAGTCTGAAATTTTTATTTCTTTATTTTTATTTTCTTGATTCTGCCACAGAAGCATACATGTGAAAGGAGCAACCATGCACACACACAGGGGGAGAATTGTTTTTAATGATTTAAAAATTTTTTTAAGAAAATCAAACTGTATGATTTCGTATCGTACTGTACGATTAATTAAAAATACTCAGGCTAAGGGCTAATTTTCAAATGATTAAGTTTATAAACTAATCGTACTGTACGATACATATCATACTGTACGATAAGATATAATTGAGAAACCCTAGCCGCTAGAATAAGTTTGGTAAGTTTTTAATTTTGATTTTCTGTACTGATCGTACTGTACGATGCTTATCGTACTGTACGATTAATTAATACTTACCAAAATTATCTCCCTAATTAGGAAATAAATGTTGGTTTCTAATTTAAATGTCGATCGTATTGTACGATCCTTTATCGTACTGTACGACTGACAGAGAAGTTTTTGGAGTCGTACTGGATGGAGCTGTAATTGAACTGATCATACTGTACGATTATAAATCGTACTGTACGAAAAAAAATACAAAAGTTGAAACTTTTAGGGTTTTCTGAATCCTGATATAAAAATAACTTAAAATTTTTTTTAGGGAGTTGTTGATCTATCCTCTTGCTGTGAGAGGCTTTGAGGAAAGAAGGGGATTCGTTAGAGAGAAGTTTTTGGAGAGATCCCGGGCTTGAGAAAGGAAGGTGAAGGTGAGCTTGAGCATGAGGGAGAAGTAGTGTGATGGGATCACACGGTGGCTCCAAGCTAGCTGCATGCTTTGCTCCTCTTGTGGCTTTGGGAAGCTTCAAGAAAGTTCTCGAGGGAAGAGTCACTTCAAGATCAACATCGCCAAGGTACTCTGCCATCTCCAGGAGGGAGAGAAAGGAGAAGGTTCGCTGCCATCACCAGGAGGGTGACATAGCGTTTGGTATTCCGCCGCACCAAGGGAGGTGAAAGTGAGTATTGTAAAGGCTTCTCCGCCTTGCTGTGGGGGCAAAAGGAGAGTCAACTTTTACTAGTGCAAATCCCGGAGTAGAGGACTCCGGGGAGTGGACGTAGGTCAAGTGACCGAACCACTATAAAAATCTCTGGTGCGTTTTTTCCTCTTTACCGTACTTTACTTTTCATGCTTTTAATTAGTACGTTAAATTGCTTGGTGAAAAATCATGATTTAAATCTTGTGTTGTAAAATCTAAAATTGAATCATCAATATCATCGTTGTGAACGTTGTATTTGCTTCCGCACATTATTCGTTGAGTTATATTTTAAAAATATAAAAAAATTAGAACTCTTGTGTAGGGTTGAATTTTTTAAAATACCAAGTCACCCCCCCTCTTGGCGCATCTCATACTTTCATCTCCAAGTCTGGCTTTGACATTTTGCCTCCAAGTTCATTGGTAGAGTGAAAGAGTCAAGCCGAGCTTTTTAAAATCATCCTGTATATGTTGCAAACTCGCATTCTCAAGTAAATCTCTGCATGCTAAGTTTCATATTTATAAAAGATCTTTCAATCTCAAAATTAAAGTTTCAAGCCTTCAATAAAATTTTACCCCCTTCAAATTCAGTTCAAAACTTCAATCCTTCCAGTATAGTCATTCTTTGACATTTCACTCTCAAATAATTCCTCGGATGAAAGAGTCGGGTCGACTTTTAAGAATTTCCCCCAAAATTTGTAAACATTTATATTGAATGAGAATTCAACACATTGAGTTTTAAAAATAAGGGGAGATTCTGCCAGATTTTCAAATTTTTCTTAAATCTCCTTCAAGATTTCTCAAATTAATTTCAATCATCATTGCCATATGTCTTCTACAACATTATGTTGTAATTGAATGTATGCAATGTAAATCTAAATTTCTCCAGTCAATTCTGGGATTTAACATTTTATTCCTAAACCACTAGGTAGGATGAAAGAGTTAAGCCTATTTCTTAAGATCTTCAGGTTACTTTTGTAAACCTACACATCTAAATAAAAATTAAAGTGTTGAGTTTCAAAGTTTGAAGAAGATTGATTCAATTACAACCTCAAAACCAAATTCAATCTTAAGTCTGAATTCAGTTTCAAAATTGAATTCATGTCTGATTCTAACCTTAAATTCAATTTCAATTTTCATTTCAAATTTAAATCCGGGCTTTGACATTTCGACCCAAGTCAATTGGTGAAACAAAAAGAGTCGAGCCCGATCCCCAGATTTTTCATATTGATTTGGTGAACCTGCATGATTGAGTGAAACTCAACTTGTTGAGTCATAAAATTTGAAGAAAGATCCATTCAACTTGAACCTCAAGCTCAAATTCAAATCTAACTTTGAGTCTTAGTAGGATTTCAACCTTAAATTCAAATTTGATCTCTAACCTCAAAGTTTAGATTCGATCTCAAAATTGAATTCAAATTTTGTTTTTAACTTTAAATTCAACTTCAGTTTTGAATTCAAATTCAAACCCAAGCTTTGACATTTTGCCCCAAGTCAATTGGTGTAGAGAAAGAGTCAAGTTCAACTCTTAAGTTCTCCTCATTAATTCTATGAACCACCTTGTTAAATGTAAATTTAACAAGATTGAGTTAGAAAATTTTGAATAACATTAATCAAGTTTAAAATTTAAATTTAATTTCAAGATTAACTAATTCAAGTCAATTTCTTAATTCCAGGAATTAAGCACTCAAATGACTGGGAAACTCATCTTCTCCATGGATAAAAACTTGATAGTAGAGGGAATCACTTTTGGTAATTTCATCCAGTTTGAAATGGAGTTCCAAGTGAAAGTTTGAAAGTGATGTTAAGCCCTTGTGAACTAGTCCCAAGGCTAACCAAGAGGGGGGGTGAATTGGTTATTTAAAACAAAACAAAATCTTTTTATAAGTTGTAGCGAAAATGAATTAAAGCAACGATAAAAAGATCAATCACAAATTTCACCCAAGCAGATAATCGCAACAAAATAAAGTGCAAAAAATAATAAGAAAGAACACACCAGATTTATAGTAGTTCGGTCCAACCTGACCTACGTCCACTCCTCGGAGGCACCCTCCAAGTATTGCACTAAACCAAAAGTGTCTCCCCTTTAGCCCCCACAGCTAGGCGGAGAAGCCCTTACAAAATCACTTCCACCTTCCTCGGTGCGGCTGAGTAGCCGGGTCCTTCGACAACGAAGAGATCTTCTTCTTGCCAGAACTTCCCTCGAGACGACCCTTGAATCTGATGGTACTTAGGTGCAAGCTTGCTGGAGCAACCGTGTGAACCCCCTCACACTCCCTCGAGAATCTCCCTTCCCATGCTCTTCTCCCACTCAAACTCCACCCTTTCCTCTCTCCCTTTCAAGCTCTCTCTTTAAGTTTTCTCCAAAAGAACGAAGACTCAATGGCTGCCAAAGACACCTATCAAGTGCCTTGAGAAAGCTTAAATAAAGAGCTCCAAAACCCTTCCAAATTAGTTCTGGTGGCAAAGATCGTCCAGGACGATCGCCGGATCGTCCAGGATAATGTGCTCCAAAAGACGGCTTCAGAAAACCCTAAAAACTCAATTCTGCCGCCAAACATCGTCCAAAATAATCGCAGGATCGTCCAGGATGATGTGCTCTTTGTGCTCGAAAAGACTACTTCAGAAAATACTAAAAACTCAATTTTGCCGCCAAACATCATCCCGAACGATCGCAGGATCGTCCTGGACGATGTGCAGAATTTGACCTGATAGTCCTGTACGATCCTAGGATAGTCCAGGACGATCAGTACAAATTTTGTACAAATAGTCCAATATGATATACATATCGTCCAGGATGATTAGAACAAATTTTGACTCTTAAATCCTTGCCTAAGTTATCATGGCGGCTAGGGTTTTGAGATCATATTGGATCATCCAGGATGATATAAATATCATCGAGGATGATTAGTTCAATGAACAGATCGGCCTGGACGATCAGAAATCGTCCAGTACAATTTGTTCAAAAGTTGAACTTCTGGTTTTGATAGGATCTCACTCCCCCTGAGTTTGTGTACACATAGTCACAAATAAGCATACACCCTTATAGGACTTGACTCAAGAAAGCAAAAAGTGCATCAATGAGAAATACAATAAAGCCTATTCTACTCATTCTTGAGTCATGAATCTTTTTTGGATTGATGCATGTTGTTCCTGAAATGTTAGTACACACAGATAAATATATATTTCAAATACTAGGAGATGAACCATAATTTTTGTTATCATCAAAATAAGAACTCGTGAGCCCGAGTTACAATAATTTTCTCCTTTTTTATGATGGCAAATATTTCTGGTTGGATTTGCAAATAAAACGATTTTCTCCTAATCTCCCCCTCACTAAGAAAAGACTTTTAAAAATAGAGAGAAACATATTTTTTTAATTTTTTTATTTTAAAAAAAAATTACACAATACAAATAAATGTCACAAATAAAATAGTACAATTACAATACAAATCAACTTCACAAATACAACAAATACAACAGTACGTTCTCCCCCTTTGACAATATCAAAAAGAAGAGGAGCAGAAAAAACAAAAGTAAATCAAAAATAGACTAAAAGATCGAAAACGGTCTCTGATCTTGTGAAATTTTTATAAAATCAAGAATTTTCTTGTAATGAGAAAGCTACCCCTTGATTTTATTCAAAAAGCTAAGTAATGCATGAATTGACTACTCATAACCCAGAAAGATTAGAAATTCAGAAATTGTTAAACCAAGCTCAAGTTTTAAAAAGGCTAAAAAACTTTTTAAGCCAATATCTATATCAATGAATAAATTAGATAAGGAAATAAAAATCTTTCAAAACTCCTTTCATGAAATATATTTAATAGAAGATTAATGCAAAGTAATAAATCAAAAATCTTAATTTTCAAGCTCAAGTAACGAATTTATCAAAAAGACATGGGTTTTCTAAACTTTAGAGATTAACAAGAAGGGAAGCTAACTTTTTGTGGGCTTATTTTGTGCCTCTTTTCATTTTGGAGCTCTTTGCGCATCTTTTGATTTTTGATACACTTTGTGTATCCATTTATTTTTGGCGATATTGCGCATCTTTTACTTTTTGGTACACTTTATGTATCCTTCCATTTTTGGCGATATTGCGCATCTTTTAATTTTTGTAATTTGCCTCCTTTCTAAATCTTTAAAATCAGCAAACCTTATTCTTTTGATAAAGACGAACAACCTGAATAAAATAATCTTGAAGTTGGTTCAATAGTTTGCAAAAGATTCCTATGAGATAAATAAAATGTCGGGAGATGAAAAAGTTTCAATTTCAAAAACTAATTTATAATTTGAAATAGATTTTGAATCAAAAGTGAAATAGCCTCACATAAAGAAATAAGACGGAGAGACAAAATCATGAGTTTCCTCCCTTTGCTTGATTTTAGAGAAATCAACCACAACTTATATAGAATTTTAAGAAAAATAGGAGGTAAATTTTCCATTTTTAGAAAATATGATCTTTGAAATATAATTTTGATTTCTTAAATGCAAATAAAATAAAAAGTGATATGTGTGTGGTGATCAGAGAAACAACTAAAACAACCAAGAAACTAATTTAATTTTTTTTAAATTTAAAAGAAAAATAAAAATAATAATAAAACATAAAAAATACAACAAATAAAAATCACAAACAACAAAAGTAAAAACAAAAAAACAAACAAAAGTAAAATATTAATTCATATCATCTCGCTTCTAATCTGATGATTCAGAAGCTAGATCTGCCCAGGACATTTTTCATTTTGTATTATCAGCCTTTATTATAATTTTCTTAGCTTTACCCTTTTCCTTTTCAGGAAGGGTTCTTAAGTTTGGGCACTGATTTTTCATATGTCCAGGCTTCCTACATCCAAAACAAATAATATCAGAAGAAATCTTAACATTTTTACCTTTTTTACCTTTGTTCCATTTTTGTTGATGTTGATGTTTGTGCTTTAGTAGATTTTTCAATTTGTTTGTTATTGATGCAAACTCCTTACTTTCATCATCGTCTGACTCGCTTTTTCCAATGTCTTCAATTTTCAGCATAATAGTTTCACCTGCATCCAAAAGCTTTTGACCCAAACCTTGCTCGTAGGCAATGAGTGAGCCAATCAGATTATCAATAGAATATTCATTCAAATTTTTAGATTCAGAAATTACAATGACTTTGGCATCAAATTTATTAAGTATAGAACGTAGGATTTTATTGACTTTTTCAAAATTTAAAAGGTCTTTACCTAAAGCATGTAATGATGTCACAATTTGAGAAAACCTAGTAAACATGTCCAAGATCGTTTCATGAGGTTTCATGCTAAAAAGTTCATAATCATGCATTAAAATATTTAGCCTAGAATGCTTGATTTCATAAGTACCTTCATATGTAGTGCATAATTTATCCAAAATTTCTTTTCCAGAAGTGCATGCGGATATTAATATATAATCATCAGAATTCAAAGCACAGAAAAAATAATTCAAACATTTAGCATTCAATTGAGCATTGATCTGATCTGATCTACTCCATTCAGAAAAAGGAATATCAACTTTAATTTCATTTATAATACGTGACGGTACAGAATAACCAACTTAAATCATATGCCACATGCGATAATCAATAGATTGCAAGAAAGTAGACATTTGAATTTTCCAAAAATCAAAAGTAATATTTTCAAAAAGTGGTGGCCGGGTGATTGAATAACCTTCCGCAATATTACGATTATAAAAATTAGCCATGGATCGAATTCAAAAGTTTTTAAAAACTTGATTTTATGAATCCCACTCTAATACCACTTGAAAGTTCGAAAGGGATGTTAAGCCCTTGTGAACTAGTCCCGAGGCTAACCAAGAGGGGGGGTGAATTGGTTATTTAAAACAAAATAAAATCTTTTTATAACTTGCAGTGGAAATGAATTAAAGCAATGATAAAAAAGATCAATTACAGATTTCACCCAAGCAGATAATTACAACAAAATAAAGTGCGAAAAATAATGAGAAAGAACACACCGAATTTATAGTGGTTCGGTCCAAACTGACCTACGTCCACTCCTTGGAGGAGCCCTCCAAGTATTGCACAAAACCAAAAGTGTCTCTCCTTTAGCCCCCATAGCTAGGCGGAGAAGCCCTTACAAAATCACTTCCACCTTCCCCAGTGCGGCGGAGTAGCCGGCTCCTTCGACAACGAAGAGATCTTCTTCTTCCCAAAACTTCCCTTGAGACGACCCTTGAATCCGCTGGTACTTAGGTGCAAGCTTACCGGAGCAACCGTGTGAACCCCCTCACACTCCCTCGAGAATCCCCCTTCCCAGGCTCTTCTCCCACTCAAACTCCACCCTTTCCTCTCTCCCTTTCAAGCTCTCTCTTTAAGTTTTCTCCGAAAGAATGAAGACTCAATGGCTGCCAAAGACACCTATCAAGTGCCTTGAGAAAGCTTAAATAAAGAGCTCCAAAAACCCTTCCAAATTAGTTATGGCGGCAAAGATCGTTCAGGACGATCGCCGGATCGTCCAGGACGATATGCTCCAAAAGACGGCTTCAGAAAACCCTAAAAACTCAATTTTGCCGCCAAAGATCATCCAAAACGATCGCAGGATCGTCCAGGACGATGTGCTCCAAAAGACTGCTTCAGAAAACACTAAAAACTCAATTTTGTAGCCAAACATCATCCCGGACGATCGCAGGATCGTCCTGGACGATGTGTAGAATTTGACCTGATAGTCCCGTACGATCCTGGGATAGTCCAGGACGATCAGTACAAAATTTGCACAAATCGTCCAGTACGATATACATATCATCCAGGACGATTAGAACAAATTTTGACTCTTAAATCCTTGCCTAAATTATCATGGTGGCTAAGGTTTTAAGATCATATTGGATCGTCTAGGACGATTAGTTCAATGAACAGATCGGCCTGGACGATCAGAAATCGTCCAGTACGATTTATTCAAAAGTTGAACTTCTAGTTTTGACAGGATCTCACTCCCCCTGAGTATGTGTACACATAGTCACAAATAAGCATACACCCTTACAGGACTTGACTCAAGAAATTAAAAAGTACATCAATGAGAAATACAACAAAGCCTATTCTACTCATTCTTGAGTCTTAAATCTTTCTTGGATTGATGCATGCTGTTCCTGAAATGTTAGTACACACAGACAAATATATATTTCAAATACTAGGAGATGAACCATAATATTTGTAATCATCAAAATAAGAACTCGTGAGCCCGAGTTGCAACACCAAGACTTCAAGTTATTAGTCAACAGAGAAGAAATGATTGATATGTCTGCTGGAATATAAAGGGATGTCCCCTTAGTTAAGATTACTTTAGGGTTAAGAGTTGACTCCCCCATCTCTGAGATGGAGGTCTATGTTGCCCCTTTATCCACTGTACCTTCAACTCAAGTGGATAAGAACCAGAGGTCAATAATGATAGAAGAGCTACCATCTCAGCCTAAGGTCAGGTCAAGTTCTAACACACCTTTAGTCAGTAAGAATAAAAGGAAGAACTACCTTCGAAGAGTAAGAAAGAAGACTGTTAAGACTAGAAAGACTGCTGAGTCGGGAGCTTTAAAGTAAGGCAAGTCTAAGGTCAATCAAGAGTTCGTTGCTCCTGCTACGTACCCCTTCCCTGGTGGAAGTTATTTCCACCCTTCTCTTATTGTCCAGAGGAAGGAGGTTATAGAAACGAAAGCACGATCTTCAATACACCTTCTTGACTATACATGGTAAGAATTAATCAAGCCAAAACTGAACAAGCACCAGCACTAGGCCCTAAGCCCCCAGTTGAAGGTTATGATCTGTCCACTCTACTAAAAGATGTTATGTTATGTTTCTATACGTGTCACACTACATCAACTAGAGAGGAGGAGGTGTAGAAACCACTCGGGGTGCCACTCTCCTAATTACTAGGCCACTAGTAATGGGAGAGAGGAAAATAATCTAAGATTATATCAGATAGTGATATCGTTGAAATTTAATTTTCAACGGGATCCTATCATGATAAATCTTTTGATTAAAATGATGCCAGTAGGATAGTACAGATTCTATAACAGTTCTCCTTCTAAAGGAGATCACAGGAATTCAATTCCATACTGTTGGGATTTTGCCACCTAGATTTGCAACTTTTAAGGAAAGCTTCCAATTTCTCAGTGTACTGAGTTCAAAATTTCAAGATAGTTGAATCATCTTTTTAATGAAAATTGACCTCTACTTTAAGTCTTAGGCAGGAGAAAGTTGTAGTTGACTTCACCAGATGTTTAAATACCCCTTCCTCCCACCCCTTTTGTGGGATTAATTTAACTATTGAAATAAAATTAATGTCAAACATAAGTTGACCTGTGAAATAAAAATCTTTTCAATTTTCTTACAAATTTCTATCTCAATAGATGTCTCTTGCATGCTTAAAATCTATTCAATGATTTCTAAAAGTCAAGCCAACATTCTTTTCAAAAAGATTGAGTCCTGCCTTGAGGATTATCCATCCTTGCATAAGAGAATGAGTTTCTTCTCTTATACTTGAGATGTACTCCCTACATTGAAATAAAGAAGGTGCAGCCTCTTCTCAAAATCAAAACAAATTCAAAATATATGCAAAGTGCACCAAAAAAAATTAAGAAATGCACAAAGTGCACCAGAATTCAAAAGATGCGTGAATACACCAAAATTCAAAAATGAAATAGTGGAAAATACACTACAAATTAAAAGATGCGTAAAGTAAGCCACCAAGAAAAGAGAAGAAGAGTAAGAGTCCTCCCTTCCTTTCAATCTTTAAATTTAAGAAGACCTAGTCAACTTTAAATTACTTGACTTTGATGAATCTTGAATTCAGAATTTCTATCGTGCATCGATAACCTATCAAGATACAAAACAAAAATCTCTTGTGCAAGAGAATTGAAAAGATCAAATTTTTTTATTCAACTTAAACCACTTTGAAATTGATTTTAATTCAAAATATTTAAGGGAAACCCGAGTTTAGTTTCTACGAAACCTGGTCTGGGTCAACAAAACCTAAATCCTGAAATCTTTCAAGTTTGCTGGAGTTACTTAACTCTTCACTGTACTTCTAATTTTGTTCCCGCTTGTCATTCCGACAGGGTCCAAATTGTTAGAGGAAGTTTTCTAATAAGAAAAATGAATCTTCTACTCTTGATGGAAATTCAAATCTAGTCCTTGAGGAATGTGTGTGAGTTCTTCTTCATATACTCTTTTCTTTGAGGCCTTCTCTATAAAATTACACTCTATGCTGGATCCAAGATCAATCCCACTAGAGGAGTATTTTATAATGCTGGAGATTATCGTTCATAATCAAACCACACCCTGTACTGGGTCCAAGATCATCCTGATCTAAGGGTGTAGTTTCCCTTACTGGGACTTGCTGTTCAAAATCAAACCCTAATTGAGCAGAGTGCCTGACTCTAATTGGAAGAGTTCAAGGGTCTTAAATAAAAATTAAATATTAAGCTCAAAAAAGTTTGAAAGTTCATAAGTCACGGTTGATTCTAGATCCTGATAAATTGTGTCACTTTAGAGCTCCCCAAATAGGAGACTTGGTCGTAGTCTTTTGGAGACCACTTCTAATCCATTGTGAAATCAATGAAAAGCTTGAATCAACGTTGACTGGATCATTCAATCTAATGACGATCTTTCAGGAAGTTTCCCTCTAACTGATCAATCCTAACGAATGCCACCCAATATTTTCAACCATTGGGGAGGCTCTTTAGGAAGTACCATGCCAGATTAGTGTTAAACTTAAAATTAAATTCAAAATTTAAAATTCAAATTCAAGAAATTAAATCAATTTCAAAATTTTCAAATTCAAACAAATCAAAATTAAATCAATCACAATCAAATTTAAAATCAATTCAAATCAAATTCAAAACACACCATAAATTTAAAACCTTTCAAATTCAAATTCATCAAATCAAATTTCAAATTTAAACATCTTCAGATTCAAAACTAAATCAATTCAAATTGAAAAATCATTCAAATCTCAAATTCTAGAATCCAGATCTGGTCCTCTGTGTAGAGCAAGTTTCCTCACCACTAACCCTTAGTGAGCTCCTTGGTTTTAATTGCCTATGTCATTCAATATGTTCTCCAGAATAATATTATTCCTAAAATCAGTGATCATATGAATATCACTCCTTTGCTTTCTTTGGTCACTTATTTTTGCATGTATGGCATGCAATTTAATGCTACCAATATGATTATTTAGCTACAAGCGCACCGATAGCAAAATTCATCCTTTGGACACATTATTAATGTCATCCTAGATTCAAAATACAATCTGACCTTCCTTGAATCGCCAAACCACTTGCATACGTTCTTTATAAATAATTCATTTCATATCATCCATAGTGAGTGTTGTAGGGCTACAACAAGAGAAAATACATTTGATTTTGATGAACAAGTAGGGGGAGCACTAGCACAGCCTCGTCCTTGTATTGCTTAATTATCACTATCCTCAGGATGCAAGGACTGGGCACTTCACATAATTAGAGCTAAAAGTAAACACCTACATCAATAAATCCTCTTAATGCTTAGAGAAGATGCAACAACAACACAAGACAGATCACGCTTGGTTTCATAAGAAATTCTTCTCCCTACATAGTTACTTTCAACCACCACCATCACCAACTGATCACGGTCCCTCTTATGAGTAGTTTGTGAAGCTTTATCATTTATAGTGAGTGTTTATTATTTGTATTGTGTTGATTGTGCTATTTCATTTTAGTATTTCTTTTTTCTTTATGCAATCATATGTCTGTAGCTCCTCTTTTTATGAATGTCAAAAGGGGGAATAGTGAGTGCGTTGGTTTTACTTTTTTTAATTAGTACAGTTCTTACTTTTAGTATTTGTTATGATCGTTATTTATTTTTTCTCATTTAACATTAAAATAATCAAAAAATAATTTTTTTTTCCTATTTTTAAAAAGAGATCACTTAGTGAGGGGACACTTACTACGAAATTATAAATTAACTTGCATTTTTAAAATTTCAACCAATAATGTTTTTCAACATAAGAAAAGAGGAGATAATTATAATCTGGGTACCCGAGCTTGTATTTTGATGATTACAAATATTATTAGAAGTTTATTTTATTTTCTCCTACTTTTTACATTACATATTTTTCCTATGCACTAGTAATGTTTCAGGTTCAGTATACACAAAGCACCATCAAAGAATTATAGCTCAAGAAAATGTTGTGTTGGTATGCTCTTTTTGAAGGAGTGTATAATTTTATTTTTCTTGAGTCAATGTCTGTAATTAGGTGAAATTTTTTAATAATTTAAAAACAAACAATAATATCACCCGATGTGAAAGAAAATTAACAAAACAAAACTTATAACTATGGTGACTATGAGTTACTCAAATCAATATATCATTAAACATATAATTTTTAACATACAATTTTCAAAAAAATTAAAATACAAAAAAAAATTTTGCATAAAGTAAAACTCAAAATGAACACACCATAATTTTATAGTGGCTTGATCAAACTATGACTTACATACACTCCTCGGAGTTCTCCTCTCTGAGTATTGCACTAAAACTTTAGTTACTCTCCTTTAGCCCTCATAGCTGTATTGACCTGAATTTTGACTTTGCTAATTTTTTTTGGAGTCATTATAACTCCAAATCGTAAATCGATTTCATTGATATTTTATAATAAAATGATTTATTTAAATTTTATACTAAAGAATTAATTAAATTAAATATTATATTAAAATATCTAAAAGCATTATAAGATTTTTATTTAAATCCATTTTCTCCTCTTTAATTTGGCAACACAGAGATGGTTTAAGGGATTTTAGAGAAAAAAAGGTAAGATAGAAAAAAAGAAAATTGAGATTTAGAGGCAATAGTTACGATTTTTGTCCATCGAGCCTATTGGAAGATTTACTCGTCTCGCTGTAAGGAACCTTTACCATATTTCTGACTTCAAAGATTTTGTATTTTTGGTATTTTTCTAATTAAATTTATGTTTTCGTTACCAAAAAATGTGAATAAATTTGTATTGGAAAAACTTTCACTATATAACTTTTGTATGTTATAGAGATCATGATTATGAGCATTTTGAGTATTTATTTGAGATTTTTCACCGGGTGATTTTGAAAATACAGCAATTTTTGTCTACCCAAAAATTTATTTTGACATCTAAAAATAGTAGTGTAGTATAATAAAAGTCTTAAAACATCATTTTACATAATCCCTGGTATTTTGGTAATTTTCTGAAAATGTGTATTTTTTGCCTAATAGGATTCTTTGTTGTCTACCCTTATGACATTTTGGCATCTTCTTAATTAAGCTCAATTATACAATATTTATAGCAATGCATTAAAAATAGATGTGGATATATACTTGAGTAATAGTTGGTCACTATTACTATTATAGTATTATGATAATAATATATATGTGTGAACCAAATAAGTAAAGACTAGTTGACCCGTTAGTTGGAGACTGATTAACCTGTACAGGATGGTAGGCCGACGAGCTTTCCTTTAAATACTATGGTTTGATGTTATTCTTTACTAATTCACACAATACACTGATTAGGAGTTATATGGAGATCATTACGGTGCCGATGGGGAAAGAGTGTCGATGGGCAAAGAGTGATGACTCTGTTTACTGAACCAACAGTTTATTAATATTGATAATAACACTGAAAAATATCGTGATAGCAAGAACTTCTTACTTATTTAGTGTGACTACTGAAATACATATTTTGAGGTATTATTCTTATTATTGTACAAATTTATTAGTATTATATGGATTTATTATTATTGTATTATTTTACTACTCCTACTATTGAACTGTTACTAACATTGATATTGATACTACTGATTCACTTACTAATATTATGCATATGAAATACTGAGCACATGATATAGAATATCTGGATAATATATGTACATTCTTATATGATTTTGCTACATTAATTTGATTTTAATAGTCTTTACTGATGTTTTGATTTGATACTTTATTTGATTTCTATACTGATTGGTATTACTGATACGATGATTGCTTTATAAATTTGACACTCATACTGATTTACAACTTTACTAGCTTCTTTAACATTGTATTTTATTATTTATAGATTCTACTACTACTGTATTAATTTAATATTTACTATTTATGCACTAATTCAATGATCATATGGATGCAACTGCTATGATTTGACTGTTGACATGCATATTGCTCATTTACAATGCTTTAAATTTAGTTATAAGTTTTGGTGACATGCTGGGCTTTTCAAGCTCATTATATGTGGTTAAATGATTTAGGTCAGGGAAGGGGAGTAGAAGTGTGAGGCTTGTTAGGATTCCTTTAGGTTCAGGTTCTTTTTGTGTTAGCTATTTTTATATTCAGGATAGAATAGTTGTGATATGATTGTGTAGGTCATGAGTAGTGTATATAATTTTTAAGAATGAATACAGATGTGTATATTAATATTTTAAATTATAGAATATGTTTTCCTATTTATTTCTGATAGATGATATTAGAAAGCCTTGGTTATTATTTATTAAAAGATAAATAAGTAATTCTTCTAATTTAGATTCTAGGGCATCATAATTGGTATTAGAGCATAGTTATTAGAAGAATTGATTGTTACTAGAGCTGTAGGATTTGATTGAGAGTTGGGTAGGATGGGTAGTTTAAGGTGCATTGGTTTGCATACATAGTTGAATGACATGTGATAGAATGAACTGTATGACTATTTTTTTAATGAGTTTTGATTTGATTTTGATTTAATTTGAGTTTTGACTGGACTGATTTGGTTTATATAGATTTTATGCCCGAATCCTTAAGGAATATGTCGGGGATGACATTTTCTTAAGGTGGATAAATTGTAATAACACAAATTTTGACTTTGCTACTTTTTTCTGGAGTCATTATAACTCCAAATCACAAACCGATTTCATCGATATTTTATAAATAAAATGATTTATTTAAATTTTATACTAAAGAATTAATTAAATTAAATATTATATTAAAATATCTAAAAGCATTATAAGATTTTTATTTAAATCCATTTTCTCCTCTTTAATTTGGAAACAGAGAGATGGTTTAAGGGATTTTAGACAAAAAAAAGGTAAGAGAAAAAAAAATAAAATTGAGATTTAAATGCCACGGTGCGATTTTTATCCGTCAAGCCTATTGGGAGATTTACTCGTCTCGCTGTAAGGAATCTTTACCCTATTTCTGATTTCAAAGATTTTATATTTTTAGCATTTTTCTGATTAAATTTGTATTTTCGTTAGTGAAAAATATGAATAACTTTATATCGACAAAATTTTTACCGTATAACTTTTTGTATGTTATAGATATCATGATTATGAGCATTTATTTTAGATTTTTCACTGATGATTTTTAAAATACAATGATTTTTGTCTACCAAAAAATTTATTTTGACCTCTAAAAATAGTAGTGTAGTATAATAAAAGTTTTAAAACATCATTTTACACAATCCCTGATTATTTGATAATTTTTTTGAAAATGTGCATTTTTGCCTAATAGGATTATTTGTTGTCTACCGTTATGACATTTTGGCATCTTCTTAATTAAGCTCAATTATGCAATATTTACTGTAATGCATTGAAAATGGATGTGAATATGTGCTTGAGTAATAGCTGGTCGCTATTACTGTTATAGGATTATTATAATAATGTGTGTGTGTGAACTTAACAAGTAATGACTGGTTGACGTGTTGGTTAGAGATTGATTGACCTGTGCAGGATGGTGGGCCGACAGGCTTTCCTTTAAATATTATGGTTTAGTATTATCCTCTATTAATTCACATGATATACTGATTGGGAGTTATAAAGAGATCATTATTATGCCGATGGGCAAAGAGTGATGACTCTATTTACTGATCCATTAGTTTACTAACACTGATACTAACACTGAAAAATACCGTGATAGCCAGAACTTCTTACTTATTTAGTGTGACTCCTGAAATGCATATTTTGAGGTATTATTCTTATTATTGTATAGATTTATTAGTACTCCACAGATTTACTATTATTGCATTATTTTACTGCTCATGCTACTAAATTTTTACTGACATTGATATTGATACTATTTGATACTACTGATTCACTATAATGATATTAGGCATGTATATACTGAGCACGTAATATAGAATACCTAGATAGCATGTGTATATTCCTATATAATTTTACTATATAGATTTGATTTCAATAGTCTTTATTGATATTTTGATTTGATACTTTGATTGGTATTACTGATACAATGATTGCTTTATAGATTTAACACTTATACCGATTTATAACTTTACTAGCTTCCATACCATAGTGTTTTATTATTTACAGATTCTACTGCTATAATATTAATTTGATATTTAGTATTTATGCACCGATTCAATGATCATATGGATGTAACTGTTATGATTTGACTGTCAACATGCATATTGCTCTTTTACCATGCTTTGAATTTAGTTATAGGTTTTGGTGACCTGCTGGGCTTTTTAAGCTCATTAAATATGGTTAAATAATTTTAGGTCAGGGTAGGGGAGCAGGAGTGTAAGGCTTGTCAGGATTCCTTTAGGTTTAAGTTTTTTTTATGTTAACTATTTTTGTCCTTAGGATAGAATAGTTGTGATATGATTGTGTAGATTATGAGTAGTGTATGTAATTTTTGGGAATGATTATAGATATACACATTAATTAATATTTTAAATTATAGAATTTATTTTACTATTTATTTCTGATAGATGATATTAGAAAGCTCTGGCTATTATTTATTAAAAGATAAATAATTAATTCTTTCAATTTAGATTATGGGGCATCACAACAGCTTGGCGGAGAAGCCCTAATAATCTTTTCACCAACCCATTGCGATAGAGAACCTTGACCTCTTTTTCACCCTCGACCAAGAACCTAACAATCCTTTTTCACACTCCTGGTGAAGGTAGAGAACTTTGAGGGTCTTCGAGCTGAAATTCTTCTTCCCAGAGCCACCCAAGAAACCAAGCAAGACATTCAGAGGAAATAAGGTAGAACCTTACTCAGAGCAACCGTGTGAAAATCCCTCACACTACTTCTCCCTCATGCACAAACTCTAATTTATTCTTCCCAAAGCTCTCTAAGATCTCTTTTCAAAGCTCTCTCTCTCTCTAAAAAACCCAACAGCCAAAGACTTGAAATAAGTCAATTAAGAGATCTTAAATATAAGGCTCCACAAAAAGACCCTAATAATTCAATTTTGTCGACACTGATTGTGCAGTACGATTAGTTCAAATAGCCTTGTTAGTATTGTATAAAAAATAAGGCAACATATGATCAGTTCAAGTATTTGAGCTAATTGTCTAGTATGATATAGAGCATTATCCTTTATGATTAGTTCAATCAAATTGGATTATTATCTCGTACGATTGATGGAGAATAATGATTATCCAATGTAATGATTAGACATACAGTATAATTTATCAAATCATAAAGTACAATCAAACTGGATCAATTAATCCAAATTTGATCTCCTAATTATAGGATTAATTTTGGCAAGATTTATTATATCATACAGTATGATACGTATTGTACGGTACGATTAATATAAATTTTAAATTTTAAAATATTACCTAAAATATGATTGGTGGCTGAGATCTTGATTTTAACTAATTATCCTATATGATCTGGATCATACAGTAGAATGAGTTCAAATAGCTTTAATTATACTAATTAGCCGTTATAATGATTTTTTGAATAGTTGATTGTATAGTACGATATGTAACTTATAGAACGATTAGTTTAGGAAAATTATACTTCTAATTTTCTCACTTTCTCACTCCCCTAAGTATGTGTGGGCACGATCACCAAGTTTAGCATCCACCAATTATAAGACTTTAACTCAAGAAATGTAGAACTAAATAAAGTAAAAATACATACACTTAAGGACACTTAAAGCTATTTAATCTAATCTTGAGTTGATCACTTTGTGTGGTGAGCGGTGGACCTAAAATATTAGTACACAAGAATAAATATCCAATAATAATAATAATAATAGGAGATGACATAGTAGATAACCCAATAATGTTTGTTATCATCAAAATTATAAGGCCTGGGTTCAGATTTGCAACAATCTTTTCCTTTTTTATGATGGCAAATATTGTTGGTTATGATTTCAAGTTAATTTTTTTATGTCCTAAACTCCCCCTTACTGGTTGAGTTTTTGAAAATAAGGAGTTTTTTTTATTTTAAAGGAATGAATGAAAAGGCTAATCAAAGATAAGAGAATAACACATAATTAGGATAAAAAAAGACTAATCATAACAAAGCAAAATTATAACCTGTCAATAATATTCTACTCCCCCTTTTAACATCACCAAAAAGGAGGAATGACTAAGTATAAAAAGAATAAGACAAATAAGGTAAAAAAAGAAAAAAAACATAGACATAAATTAAAACAACATATGCTAAAAATAGGAAGGTCCCTCATATGGTGGTGGTGGTTGAGGTGGCTGAAAGTATCAATGAAGGGATGCAAATGGCTCTCCAAATCATGCCATATCAGTCTCATGCTGCTGATGTGCTCCATGATGTAGGAGTTGAAGCGAGTCTCCATTTGATCAAATCTCTAAATCAGTACCTCATTCTGAGAAGGCTGGCCGATAGGTGCTGGTGTTGGAGCTAGTTCTAGACCTCCCTCTAGCTCAAGATCAACATAATAAACATTCCAATGACATGCACTATGAAGGATGTAGAAGGAGCTATTTGAATAAAAGATTGGAAGATGGTCAAGTGGTGCAGGAAATTGAAGATGGTATTTTGATTCAAGGACATATGCAATGATATGTCATAATATAAGATTTGGTTTTCTCTTATTTCTTAGATCTCTAATGCAGGTAAGGTTTTCAATGTATTGGATAATCAGATCAGCTGCATTTAAATCAATCTCAGCCATGATGAAGAAGGTAGTGAGGGATAGAAGAGGTGTGATGTTTATCTTATCGCCACCTTTTGGAATGATTGAATTTTGAAGGATGTGTTGAATGATCCGGGTGTCTTGGACTAAGGTGTTAACATGAGGAATGTGAAAATTTACTGAAGACTCCCTAATGGTGGTGTTTATAAAAATCCAATTATAGTCAAGGAGAAAGGCTAAAGAGTGAACTTTTTCACCGGTGGTAGAAATGTGTAGAATTTGATCGAAGTCTTGATATGTGTTCTTTATGGGCCTTCTATTGACATAATATTGAATGGAAGTATCCTTACTATTGATTCAAAGGATAGCAAAAAATTCAAAGAGAAGCTCAAAGTTGAATGAAAATGCTAGAGTAAGAATAAATTGAAGGGTGGTGTGAGAAAATAGACCAAGTACCTGGAAGTTCAGACCTTCTTGATTTATGATTTTAAAAGGGGTGATCTAGGAAGTCTTATAGCGATGATATGCCTCTCTATCCACTGCTTCAAGAAAATGGGGATCAACTGGTGTTTGATTTGAAAAATATAGTTTTGAAAAAGTGTTTAATTTTCTTTGGGAAAGTTAAATTTCTGGAATTTAAATTTTATAATCGAACACTTATTATGAATAATATATCACCTCAAAAGGTGAACATATCATTTTCTAATAGGTTCAGATTACAAATCTTTGAATTTATCTTATTATTATAATCAAACTCAAGGAGAAATAATATATGATCCCGAAGGATCAAAATAATGTTTAATCCATTGTTCGACTACAATAATTGAGATAAGAGATCATTAATTTCATATTTAAAGTTATGATTGCAATTGATATATCTATCCAGAGAAAGAAGATATCAATTACTATCGATAGTTCAAATATGATGATAATGATCGTAAAGTTTGAATTTCTCAAAGATAATTAATTGAAGGTTTTGAAAACTTGATTTTGAAATCTGGTCTGGGTTTCTAAATCTCCTACGAATGCAAGCCCTCGTAGTTAATTACATCGTAGAAAACCAAAAATTTCCTATGAAAACTCTCGATTAAAATAGCGATACGAATTTTATTTAAGAATTCAAAGATTGATATCAAAGAAGGTTAAGGACTTGAATTTTCAAATGGGATTGGTTCAAAATTGAACACTTATTTCTGGAGTCAAAGGAAGAAGGGTAGGAGGTGCTTTAAGATTCTGAATCACTTCAGAAACATCCCAACCTATCCTAAGTGTTGGGCTTGAGTTAGATTGAAAGAGATTTTTAATGTTTGAGTGATCAATTTTATTAGAAACTGGGAATTAGATTCCCGGAAGGTTGAGGTCTTAAGATTAGAGATTTGCCTCAGAACCTAAGTCTAAAATGGGTACTGAAAATTAGTGACCCAGAACCTAGCTAATGCAATGCAATCTGGACTTACCCCGGCCTGGATTGGGGAGCCAGCTAAACCACCTTAACGTTTGAAAACCATGAGTCAAAGTCTTTATGAAAGAGTGGTTAAGGATGTTATTTAAGATTGAGTTTGAGGAGTTGGAGTCGACATCTAGAGCAGATCCTAATTGACCCCTTAACATATGTTGGGTGAAATGTCTAAATAAAAATGCAATTAAGAATTAGACTCAATTTTAATTTGTTACTAATGCAATGCATGCTAGTTGACTCGATGAAATGCTTAAATCAAAATGAAGCAATTTTAAAATCAGGCTTAAAAAATAGGTTTTATCCTAGAGATTGCACAACATCCCCTTGGACAGAACTGCACCCTAATAGGTCAGGTGGTCTGCCAAAACCCGCAGGCTGGGAGGTGCCTAACAAGGTAGAGAAATGTTAATATGAATGCATGAAAAACTCTCGGCGAGTCCGGGCTTACTTCTTAAGAGCGTTAGAGTTTTTATCTGAGCTTAAAAATTTTAAATTTTGTTTAAGTAGAAAAGGTTTATGACTGTACCCTCATGAGACTCCGATCGGGTTCCATGTTAAAACAAAATCGACATGCAATAAGCGCCAAATAAACTACTAAAAGCATGCGGGTCCTTAATCGCAATCAACACATCAATCAAATCAATTAAATAATTAAATCAATTAAATAAATATTCAAAATGAAAGTCCATAGGCAAGTGCCTTTTAATTATACAACCCAGGGTCTGCAATAAAGTAAAGTGGCCGGGTACCACTGACTACAACCCGGATTCTACTCCTAAGACTCAAGTGACTTTGAGATTTGAGATTCTTCTCATTCTTCACTTCTTTATCTTCTTGTAACTCCTTGGATCGTCGGGTCTGGATATCCAAATGAAAAGAAACTACCCCTGAATAGGGGTGTTATCTTTTCTCTTTGGATATTTGAACTTCATCATAATTTGGATCTCCAAATAGATAGGAACTCTCCCCTAAGGGATGTTCCTTCCTCTTTGGATTCCAAATTGGCTGTTTAAGCATCTCAATCTCAAATCACTTTAAACATTACAACTTAATTTAAATCAAATTATATCAATTGAAATTAAAAATCTAGACTCAACAACCTGCAGGGTTATCCTAATAATCAGCAGTTTATATTTAACATCCCAAGAGGTTATATATTTGAAATTTAAAAATGCTCAATCCCACCACACTTGGCCATGCTCTTTTTGATTTAAAGGGGGACTTAGGCAATTTTCTGGAGCACCTGTGCAATTTGATAATTATAATTTTGCCCCCTTTATTTAATGCCCTGTATGAGCATGGCCACCTGCATAAGATTGAATTAGTATAAATCATTCCTAACCTAAGGGTAGATCTATCGTACAATCAATCATATCACAGAATGCAGTAAATAAATAAACAATCACATCAACATTAATTACTTAATCTAGCAACCAATATGCAATAAAAACCACAGAAAACTCGGCACACGCAAGTAGTAGAAAAGTAAACACCGGCCTAGCCTAAGACTAGAGTTGGTTGTCCTAGCAAACCATCTAAAGTGTGTGAGATAGGCTATGTGGCTTTGATATGTCCTAAATAGGTACTTGATTGAAGTTGCTTGAGGTTCTGGTTGGTTGAAAGGTTTCAGGGGAGTTTTAATTTGAGTTTAAATCTTAATGACTTGAAATTGATTTTAAATTTGATTTTAATTATTTGTTGGATACCACCTTTATTTCACACCGAGGCCGTGAAGTTTATTTCACCTTCCTTGGGGCTAATTTAATAGCCTCATAGGCCTGGGTTACCTAGTGGTACCCGATATAATTAAATGATTTGAGTTTGATTAAGGTTTGAAAGTTGATTAAAATTTTAATTATAGTGGTTGGTTACTGGTTTTAAAGTTAAGTTGATGTTTTATGGAATTTTTAATGATTTATTGAATTTTGAGATTTTCTGGATTATTTTATTCATTTAATTAAGGGGTTTAAAAAAATGACTTTTTGATTTAAAGGGTTTTCTAGAAAGTTAATATTTTATTACAATACTAGACCTTAATACGATCAGTTAGACAGTAAGTACATTAAAATTGGATCTTTCTACATTTTATTATGAAGGTTTGAAGTTTTGACTTCATTTGAACTAAGTTTGACCAAAAGTTGACTTTTTCAAATTTGATTGATTTCTGGAAACTTAATATTTTTAATAAATATTAGACCTTAAGATGAGTTGTATGCCTTTGAGTTTGCTCAATTTGGAGTTCATTTGAATTAGTTATGAATTTTTGAAGTTTTGAGTATTTAATAAATTATTTAAATTATTTAATTAGAGACCCTTTTTGTGATTTGGATCCAAATGATCTCCAAACTTCTTGAAATCAACTCCAAAGGTCAGGAATGACCTAAGGAGTGATCTCTAAGTGTTTGAGAAATTTTTGGAATTTTTTAATTATTTTTAATTAATTAAATTAATTAAATATTAAATTTTAATTAAACTTAAATTAAACTTAATTTTGAAGTCCAGTCAAAGGGCCTTTATTTTTCATTTATTAATGGTTCAATTATGGTCATTTTAAGGTATTATATGTAATTTTTGGATTTAAATTTGATTTATTATAATTTTTGGAAGGTTTTAAGGCTTAATTAAGATTTAAACTTGATTAGGTTAATTAAGGGGCTTAATGATCTCAAAAGTCAGTGGGATATTTTCCTGGAGCTGAGAGTGTCACTATGTTTAAATGTTCAAGGTTTTAAGTCAAAAGGAAGTGAATCCTAATTATGAGAAATATTCTAAGTTCTCTAAATCAAGTCCTTAATTATTGTCCTTAATTATGTCACTAAGTTTGAATAGGTTTGAATCAATGTCCAACTAACCCTTGACATACATAGGAATAGCATGCACAAATAACCACAATCAATTCCTAAGTCTAGGAGAGCCCTAAGACTAAGTGGTGTGTGCATCCTAAGCATGCAAAGATTAATACTAATTAAATATTCTTAATTAGACTAATGAATGATTAGATCATAATCATTCATTAGCACTCCCACATGATTTCTATTCAAATATGTTGACTTATGTTTAAAATTTCATAGTATATCTCTCAACCTAAAATATTTACGTATTTATACATGTATTTCAAAATAATTTTAAAATATACTTAATCTATATATGGAACTATATATAGACAAAGGTTTAAATTAAGAATACTTAAGATATGATTAGAGAGATTTTAATATCTAATTGAGAGACATACTGATCTACTAAGATCGTTTGAAAATAAGTTTTTAATTTTCAAAATAATTGGTTTAATATTTAATTAGATACTAATTAAATATTAAAATAATTAAATAATTAAAAATAACTTAAAATTAATCAAGTTTTGATCTCTGAAGTTAATCTTAAATTAAAGTGCTTAATTTTCTAAAAATTTTGATATATTATACTTAATTTTCTGATTTAAAATGATTTTATTATGAATTTTTGAAGTTTAAATCAATTAAAAGAAATTTTTAAATAATTTTAAATTAATTAAAGACTTAAAATAATTTAAAAATCAATTAATTTAAATTTAAGAATTTTCTGTAATTTTAAAATTATTTAAATATTTATATATATGCATGTGTATATTAATTTTCAAAAATATTCAAATTATTAATCATTAATTAATATTAATTAAAAAATTAAATATTTAGTTAACTAAAACATAAGATGTAGTTTAAATTGATTTAATTTCAAAATTAGAATAACTTAAAAATAATTAATTAATTATGGGATATTAATTAATTAAATCAATGAATATTAATTAATTATTAAATTGTTAAAATATTATAAATCATTTAAATAATATTAAATAATTTAATTAGATTTTAATTAAATGTTCAAATACTTTCAAGATTAATATTAAATTTAAAATTAATGAGATATTAACTAATTATTTAAATACTTAATTAGAATATTAAATGATATTTAAATATCTTAAACTATTTTAAAATTTTAAAATATTTAAAATAATATTTAAACCTTTCTAATTAAAATTAATATTAATTGAAATATTAAATCATTTAATATTAATTAAAGTAATAAATTGTTTAATATTAATTGGAATATATAAAAATATATATATTAATTAAAGTTTTAAACTTATTTAATATTAATTAAAATTAATAACTTATTTAATATGAATCAGAATATTAAAAATTATATATTAATTAAAATTTTAAAATTATTTAACATTGATTAAGATTATAAAGTATTTAACATTAATTAAAATATTAAATAATTTAATATTAATTAATATTAATATTAAATTTTAAAATTGATTAATTAAATTTAAAATAATTAATATAATATATATATATATTATATATATATATATAATAATTAAAAAAATTCTTTTTTTATTTAAAATGATTTAAAATATAATTTAAATCATTTTAAAAGGTCTAGCGGCGCTGGCGCCGGCGGGAGCCACGTGGCAGCAGCTGATTCGTCCAGGCAGACCACGGAGGCGGCGGCGGGCATTTAATGCCAATCATTGGATGGCGGCGCTCACGCAGTTTCAACTTATCCGCGTCAGCGCCCTCCATCCATCGTCCGATTCAGCGCTGTCTCGGATCAAAGGCTAGGATCGAGCCAAACAGGAAATCCATCCGGCTAGAACCCACGCGCGGTCGGATGAGATGCAGAAAATCAGGATCAAGACCGTTGATCGTAAAATCAACGGTCCAGATCCTACAATGTTTAAACAGAGCCTAAATTAAAGCCCTAATCAAAGAAATGGCTCAAACAAAAGATCGGATAGCTTGTTTGACTTGAAATTTTAAACCTGAATAACTTGATTGAACAGAAATGTTGTGGGATGCTTTTTATAGCTTAAGGAATACTAATTAAATAGTTAATTAAAGCTAAGTGTATTAAGCTAGGGTTAAGGATTTTGAACAAACTAATCGTTGGATTTGCGTATTTTTGGATTCTCTGAATTTGTGGTTTGTCCACGTATAATTTTGTAGAAGATTCCTTGAGCTTTTGACGCCTGGATTAAGAGCTAAATACTTTGGATGGATTTAGCCTTTTGCTCGCCGGAAAGCTCGTCGGAGATGGCTTTGACTGGCTGGATTTGAGTGGGAAGGTGTATGGGAGTTCTCTGGGAGCTTGAAAGAACAGAGAGTTTTTCTGGAAGAAGCTTGAGAGGTGAGAGAATATTAGATGAAGAATGAGAGCTCTATAGGGTGTTTTGCCATATTCAAAACCCTAGGATTCAAAGGGACGGCTAGGATTGATTGAGTGAGCTTTTGGATGATTGCCACCTGGCCTGGAGGTTGTTGGGAGCAGGTGGATCAAAGGACAAGAGTACAAATGAGGTGGAAAGGGGTTTTTGTCACTTTGTGAGCATGTGGAATGGCTAGGAGCTGTTGGATCTTCATCCAAGAGTTGAATCAAGGCTTAGGGAGGTTCTAGAAGAAGCTCACACAGCTGGAGCTGATTTGGCATGGAGTAGGAGGTCATGTAAGCTTATTTGACCAAAATTGACCTCTCCAAAGCCTCTTTTTGACTGTTTGACCAGTCAAAGTTCAGGTGGCAGGCTGAGGTGGCAGCTAGGGAGGGTATTTTAATGTTAATTAAATGAGTCTAAAGGGGTTTAGGGTTTGGAGTGCTTTAAATTAATTAAAACTTGCATATGATTAAAGATTTGACCAAATCTTCTAGTTGACTTGGTCAACTAGAGCATGATTTAACTCATAGCTTAATCAAATATACTTGGAATGTATATTGGAATAATATTAAAGGCATGATACCATTGACTTAGTCGTATGGTTTGATTTAATCCAACTAGGTCAAATTGAGTTAACCTTAGATCTTAGTTGACTTGGTCAACTATTGACTAGATCAAAGGTCTGGTCAAGTTTAAATCATTAAGTGAAGTGGTTATAGGAGTTTAGAAGGATTTGAAATTGATGTAGAGATTGATTAGTTTAAATGGCTTAAAGGTTTAAATTGGTCAACCTGGGTTGACTTGGTCAACCAGGTTGACCCAGGGCCAGGGTCTAGACTGAATCAATTTCAAATGGTAAATGGAGTCTGGTAGATATGTTTTGAGGGTTTGAATAGGTTATTTAGGTCAAATCACCTATTTGAACCCTTAATGGGCTTAATGGGTCAACTGGGTTGACTTGGTCAACCAAGTTGACCTAGGGTCAGGGTTTGAACTGGAATGGTTTGAAATGATGAATGGGGTCTAGTGGAGGTGATTTCAGGGTTTAAATGGGTCATCTAGATCAAATGACCTGTTTAGGCCCTTAATGGGTCTAATGGGTCAACTAGGTTGACTTTGTCAACCAGGTTGACCCAGGGTCAGGGAATGGGTCTGACCAGTTCAGAATAACATTCTGAGTCTACTGGTGGTGATCTCAAAGTCTAGGGAGGTCATTTGGTCAAAATGACCTATTTTGACCTAGAAGGGCCTATTTGGTCAACCTAGTTGACTTGGTCAACCAGATTGACCCAGGGGCTGGAATTGGGTCCAACAGGTTTGGTTTGATATTTGAAACTTGCTGGAGGTGGTTGCATTTGATTTGGAGCTCATTTGACCAAAGTGACTATTCACACCCCATACGGGTATTTTGGTCATTTTGACCCCTGGTCGACTAGGGATCAAACTGAGTCCAAAAAAAATGCAGTTTAATGCTCAATAAGTCATAATCAAAGGTATGGAGGTGATTGGAGGCTTTGAATAAAGCTCCAGGGTCAAAATCCACTGGGTGGTAGGTCCAGTGGCATGGACTGTAAATATTTGAAGGTTTTACAGCCTTTGGATTTCAATTCGGTTTCTGGGGTTAGAAACCTCAGAATGAGCTCAAATTTGGAGTGTTACCTCTAGAGACATGTCACATCAGTATGGAACTGATAAATATTGAATCAGAGGTCATTTGATAAGGTTTTGAAATGTTTAAAGATTTACTGGAAAAGGCTTTCAGGACTTAGACCTTTGGCCTTGGATTTGAATCTGGAAATCTGGTTTTGAATTGGATTTTGAGCTTGAATGATAGGATTTGAATTAAGTTTAGATTGAATTGAAGCTTGGATTAATTTAGAGGAATCCTAGGGTTTAGAATAGGTCCTAGGGTCCAAATCAGCTTAAGAGAATCCTAGGGTCTAGAATAGATCCTAGGAACTGGAGTCTGGGAAGATCCTAGAATCTAGAAGTCCTAGGGAAATCCTAGGATCTGGGGTCTGGAAGAATCCTATAATCTAGAAGAATCCTAAGATCTAGGAATCCTAAGATTCAAGATCTAGAAGGATCTTAGGATCTAGAGTAGATCCTAAAGTTTGATTTCTAGGAAGATTTTAGGGTTTGGAAGTCCTAGGGCCTGGGATCTAGAATAGTCTTAGGATCTAGAAGAATCCTAAGCTCTAGATAGATCTAGGAGAATCCTAAGGTCTAAGAGGATCATATGATCTAGAATCAGGTAGAATCCTAGGGTCTAGAATAGATCCTAGGGTCTGAAGTCTAGGAGAATCTTAAAATCTAGATTTGTCTTAAATTGCATTGATCTGGGGTCAGGATTGATTTGAATTTGGATTGATCTTAAAGTTTGGATTGGATTGATCTAAGATCAGATTGATCCTAGGGTTAAGATTGATCCTAAGGATTGGAAAGATCCTAAGGTCTGGATTGGTCCTACTGAGCTCATACAAAAATGAGGTCAACAAATGGACCCCCAATATGTGTAATAGAATGTAGTTCTATTGCACATATTGGTGTTGACCGAATAGAATGGTCAAGTCTGAAGTTTTGATCCTAAGGGAAAGATAAATTTATCCCTGGGGAATCGGGGTTTGAACAGATACTAGGGTAGTGCTAGCGACAGCGTACTCTACCACTAGTGGGTCTGGTCCTAAGGGAAAGATATAATCTATCCCTAAAGGAGAAGGAAGTCTGGGTGATCCTATAGGAAGGAAGAACTCCTAACTATGAAGAATTGAATTTAGATTTGATTATAAGGGAAAGAAAATCCTAACCCTAAAAGATTGAATTTGAAATAGTACTAGGATAGTGCTGGGGACAGCGTTCTCTACCGCTAGTAGATCTAATCCTAAGGGAAGAAAGATCTACCCCTAAAGGAAAAGAGGGTCTAGATGACCGTATAGGAAGGAAGAATTCCTAGCTATAGAAGATCAAGTTTGGATTTTGATACTAGGGCAGTGCTATGAAGGGCGTACTCTGCCATTAGTAGACCTAATCCTAAGGGAAGGAAGAAATGCCTAGCCCTAAAGAAAAGAAAGTTTGATTAAGATCGAGTCCAGGATGGTGCCATAGAGGACTTACTCCATCGCTAGGAGGTCTAATCCCAATGGAAAGAAGGACAATCTACCCTAAGGAAGAGAGAACTAGATTTTGAAATTAAATCCAGGACGGTGCCATAGAGGACTTATTCCATCACTGGGGAGTCTAATCCTAAAGGAAGGAGAAAAGCCTAACCTTGAGGAGAAGAGAGTTTGATTTTGAAATTTGAAATTGATTCCAGGACGGTGCCACAAGGGACTTATTCCATCACTGGGGAATCTAATCTTGAGAGAAGAAGAATACTTACTCTGAAGAAAAGAGAACTGGATGATCTCATAGGAAGATAGTATTGCTTCCTATAGGAAATCAGACTTAAAGATTTGAAATTTGAAACTAGAATGGTGCCACAAAGGGCGTTATCCATCACTAGTAGATCTAATCCTAAGGAAAGAAAGCACGATGACTCACATCTGTCCTTAAAGAAAAGAAGACTGGATGACCCTGAGGGAAGGAAGCATTGCTTCCCACAGAAGGTCAGATCTGGATTTTGAACCTAGGATGGTGCCACAGAGGGCGTACTCCACCACTAGAAGATTTAATCCTAAGGGAAGAAAGCACGATGACTCACATCTAACCTTAAGGAAAAAAAACTGGATGATCCTGTGAGAAGGAAGCATTACTTCACAAAGAATCTGATCTAGAATGATCGTATGTAAATGAAACTTACTTCACGTAGAGGATCAGATCTGGATGATCCTGTATAGAGAAAACTTGCTCTATATAGAGGATCGAGTCTGGAATGATCATGTGCAGAGGAAACTTGCTCTACACAAAAGATCAGGTCTGGATGATCGTATATAGAGGAAACTTGCTCTATATAGAGGATCGGGTCTGGAATGATCATGTGCAGAGGAAACTTGCTCTACACAAAAGATCAGGTCTGGATGACCGTATATAGAGGAAACTTGCTCTATATAGATGATCGGGTCTGGATGATCATATGTAGAGGAAACTTGCTCTACATATAGGATCAAAACTGGGTGATCGTATATAGAGGAAACTTGTTCTATACAGAGGATCGGATTTGAATTCTAGAATTTGAAATTTGAATAATTTTTGAACTTAAATTTGAATTTGAAAGTGTTTGAATTTGAAACTTGATTTAACAAATTTGAATTTAAAGGGTTTTAAATCTGTGATGTGCTTTGAATTTGATTCGAATTGGTTTTGAATTTGAAAATTTTGAATTTGAAATTTGATTGATTTTGATTCATTTTGAATTTGGATTTCGGATTTTGAAAAACTTGGACAAAATTGAGCTGAATAGATTCAAAATTTGAAAATTTTATTGATTCGAAATTCGAGCTATATCAAGCATAGTATTTTTTCAGGAATCGCCCATTTACAGGAAGCATTGGGTGATCTCCTTTACAATCCACTAGCTGATACGAGCCTCCTTCGTAAATTATTTCCACTACGAAGGGTCCTTCCCAAGTTGGTTCAAACTTTCCACCGAGTTTTCGGTGGGCTAAGATAGGCCTCCGAAGAACCAAGACCAAGTCGCCTACTCGAAAGGTTCTAGGTCGCACTAACTTATCATGAGCTTGAACCATTCTGGCTTTATAAAGTTCTAGATTTTGCTGGGCTTGGAGACGACGTTCTTCAAGACCCTCAAGTTCTTCAAGTCGAAGTTGTGCATTCCGTTCTATTGTGATCTGATTCTGGACTGCAGTTCTGAGCGAAGGGATTTGAATTTCCAGAGGGAGTACGGCCTCGGACCCATACACTAGAGCAAACGGTGTGGATTGGGTCGGGGTTCGATATGTGGTCCTGTAGGCCCACAAAGCTTCCACCAAACTCTCATCCCACTGACGTTTATTATCATCCAGGGTCTTTTTGATGATTTGTACCAGGGTTTTATTGAAGGCCTCAGCCAATCCATTAGCCCGTGGGTAATAGATCGTTGAGTATCTCCAATCAATACTATGGCGACTTGCAAAGTTATTAATTTTTGTAGACTTGAATGCAGACCCATTATCGGATATGATTCTGTGAGGCACGCCGAATCGATATACGATATGGTCACGAAAGAATTTCATTATATGGTGTGATGTTACATTTCTTAATGGGACTGCTTCTGCCCACTTTGAAAAGTAATCAATCGCTGCTAAGATGAAGCGATGACCCCTTGAAGAAGGAGGGTCAATTGGCCCGACGATATCCGTGCCCCAACTTTCGAAGGGCCACGAGGCTATCGTAGGATGCAACACATTAGGCGGCTGATGTAAAACCACACCATGAACTTGGCATTGATGACAACACTTTGCAATTTTCATGCAATCGTCAATCATCGTAGGCCAGTAGTAACCAAGTCTTTTGATTTTCATTTTCATCTTAGGACCCGATTGATGAGCACCGCACAGTCCAGCATAGACTTCGTTAACGATCTTCAGGGCTTCTCGTTTGTCTAAACAATGGAGCCACGTCTGATCAAACGATCGTCGGTACAACGTATCGTTGACTAGTGCATATGATAGGGCACGTTTCTTAATTTGATTGGTAAGAGACCTGTCATTGGGAAGCTTGCCTTCTTACAGATACTTAATTATTGGTTGTCTCCAATCTTCTTCTTCATCGACTGCTGAAGATGTAGAAAGGACCTGGGAAGATTGATTGTTGAGGTACTCCATGTCTACAGGGGACAGGACTTGACGACCCTGAACTTCTATAGGGATGAAGTCTTCTTCTGGGCAAGCAAATTCCTTTGCAAGCTTTGCTAGGGCATCCGCCGAGGAATTGCTTCCACGAGGAACCCTATACATAGTTACAATGGGAATTTTCTCAAGTAGGTACATTGTGTATCGGTGATATTTCAGGAGTTTAGGATTCAAAACCTTATAGGTCCCTGCAACTTGGTTGATCACCAGTTGAGAGTCACCATAGATCTTAATCTCTTTAATCTCCATTAGGATTGCAAGTTTCAAACCAGTTATCAAAGCTTCGTACTCAGCTTCATTGTTCGTACAAGGTTCTGATAAATGGTAGGAAAAGTGCATCATTCCCTTATCCAGTGTTATGAAGACCAGACCGACTCTGGCTTTTCTAGGAATAGTAGATTGAGGTGTTTTTCCCCTTTGAGAGGACGCTGCACCATCAAAATACATTTCCCAGGTTTGAGTATTGGATTCCTCAAAACTCATGATTTGCTCGTCAGGTAAATCATCATTTGGAGGAGATTCCTCCGGTAGCGGGTATGCCGCAAGTAAGTCGGCGATGGCCTGCCCTTTCACAGTATGCAGGGGAATGAAAGTGATTTCAAATTGCAATAATATCATAGACCAACGAGCCAGACGTCCTGACAACGTGGGCCGGGTCATAAGATATTGCAGGGGGTTGATATTGGAAATCAGACTAACCTGATGAGAAAGCATATAATGTCTTAGTTTTTGTGCTGCAAAGACTAAGGCAAGGCAATGTTTCTCAATTGCAGGATAGCAGATTTCCATTGGAAGTAATCTCCGACTCAGGTAGTAGAGAGCATTCTCTTTCCCATCGTCATTGATTTTAGCTAGAAGAGCCCCGAGAGATTCGTCAAGGGCCGCAGTGTAAAGGATTAAAGGTCTTCCCAGAATGGGGGCTGCCAAAACTAGCGGATTTTTCAGGTATTGTTTGATATTTTCAAAAGCATTTTGACATTTCTCGTCCCAAATGAATTTGGCGTCCTTTTTAGCTAGGACAGAAAATGGTTGACATCTTCCAGAAAGATTTGAAATGAATCTTCTTATATACGCCAGCCTGCTCTGGAGAGATCTCAGTTGAGTGAAACTCTTAGGAGGCGGCATATTTAAGATAGCTTCAATTTTAGCAGGATCAATTTCGATTCCACGGTGCCTAACTACGAAACCTAAGAATTTCCCTAACGTGACGCCGAAAGCACACTTCAAGGGATTCATTTTAAGGTCGTAGCGGCGCAACCGCTCGAAGACAGTTCTTAAATCATAAAGATGAGCCTCTTTCACTCTGCTCTTGACAACTAAATCGTCGATGTAACGTTCGACTTGATTATGTATTAAGTCATCAAAGATATGAGCCATGACCCGCTGGTAGGTTGCACCAGCATTTTTGAGGCCAAAGGGCATCACTTTATAACAAAAGATCCCTATAGGACTTCTGAATGCAGTGTTTCTCTCATCTTCTAGGGCCATCTTGATTTGATTATAACCAGACGAACCATCCATAAAGGAGAAAACAACGTGCGAGGAGGCAATGTCCACCATGAGTTCTGGGATTGGCAAAGGAAATTCATCCTTAGGACATGCCTTATTCAGGTCTCTATAGTCAGCACAGACTCGGATTTGACCGTTCTTCTTTCGAACTGGCACGACGCTGGCTACCCAAGAAGGATATTGTTCTTCTCGAATAAATTCGGCCTCTGCCAACTTCTTGACTTCAGAAATGACTTGTTGTTCGATCTCCAGACGCATGCGTCATGGAGCTTGTTTGACAGGAATGGCATCATGCCGGATTCCAAGTTTATGGACTGCTACGACAGCGGACAACCCAGGCATTTCATCATATGTCCAGGCGAAGCAATCCTTAAACTCGAATAGAAGTTGAATTAGATCCTTAGACTCATCCTCACTCAACAAAGAACTTATGAAAGTGGGGTGAGGGTCATCTTCTGTTCCAAGGTTGATTTCTCTAAGTTCATCGACTGTTGATTTAATTTCTTCTTCGAATTCAGGGGGTGCATCCCGAACCTGAAGTTTGTCAGAATCATCAAAAGTCTCCAAACAAAGTCCATCGAATAAATCAATGACTTCAGTAGGGACATTTTTAAATTCAGGATGACTAGTTATCATTAGACAAAATTCGTCATCGTCAAATGATCTAACGGTACTAAAGCCGATACCACTGGTCCAATATTTATTAAATTTTGAATTCCAAAGACTTTCGTGGTATCTAGCCTGACCCGTAGTCCATTGACTCGGAGCAAAACCTTTAGAGACAAGAGATTTAACACCAGCAGGAAAGTAACCAAAAGGTAATTCCATTAATTCATTGAAATTTGCCTCCTCAAGGATTACATCATCTTCATTCCTTAAGGAGAAAGAGCCAGGCAAGAACTTCTTGGCTTTCCTTACTTCTCCATCTAAGTTCGGAGCATCCTTAATTACTAACCCTGAGACCCTGTCAGCAGACAGTGGGGTTAAGGTTAAGGATTTAACCGTTCTATTAAGCTTTTCATATAAACTCAATTCAGGCTCATCATTTTGAATATCTAATTTTGTATCCTCCTGGTCGCTATCCGATTCTAAAGTGAGATCAAACTTCGAAGGAGGATTGATTTTTGTATAGTCAAAAGTAAATCTGGCACCCCTTTTTCTTGAATCTTCATCAGAACTTATTTCAAGTTCGACATAGATCGGGGCATTTCTTTTTTCAATTAAAGGGCAACCTCGACCGCGTGCTCTTTGGGCCATCCTCCCACCTCTTTGAGGTATAATGTTTGGAGGCCTGAAGATCACACGCTCGACGTCGTCTTCACTACTTGAGTTTTGTCTCTTTTGATTTTTGACTTTTTCTTTTCTCAATCTTGGAATTGCTTTTAAACTTTGACTTTCTGCCTTTTCCTCCTTGATGTTGATCTCTACCTTAGAACAAGTAGTGGACCCTTTAGGTACGTAGTACGCCGCATCCTCGTAGATCTCAATCTCGTGAATAGAGAATGGTTGCAGATCACCCTTAATTTTGAACTCAATGCTATCTCGTTGGTACTTGATGCATTGATGTAGGGTAGAAGGAACCATCCTATACTCATGGATCCAGGGCCTTCCTAGGAGCGCGTTGAAGAACGTTACCGAATCAATTATATGAAATTTCGCTTCAATTTTCAATTCTCCTATCTCTAGAAGAAGGGTAACTGAACCTAAAGCCTTCTCGCCCTTTTCATTGAACCCACGAAGCACTAACTTGTCAGTTGAGAGCTTGCTAGTATCAATTCTAAGGTATGTGAGAGTTTTTATGTTCATCACGTTGACCGATGCACCGGGTCAACTAGAACTCTTGATAACTTAAACTTACCCACATTTACTGTGATGTAAAGTGGACGATTATGGTCGGCAGTTCCAAGGAGTAAATCTTCATCAGAGAAGGTAACCCCAAGGATTTCCTTAAAGTACAAAGCTTCTTCCTCAGAAGTTGAGGCTAATTGAGCTAAGCAAATCTCTGGGTCGAGAAGTGCTTTAATTAGAGTCTCCCTCATCTCTTTTGAAAGGACAAGGGCATCATAAATGCTCAATTTGGCAGGCAACTTCCTAAGGTGAGCTAAGACATTGTAATCAACGCTTGGAACATTAACATTAGGACCCGGTGGATTTAAAAGAATTGGAGTTGATTGTTGAGCAGGGATTTGAATTGGATCATCGGAAACAACTTGTTTTCCTTTATCCTGAGGGGGTAGCCTAGGGGGTAAAACCTTCCCACCATGTAGCTGTACTTGCACGATTTCATCGGAAGAACAAACTACAGGGGAGTCTACGCTCTCCTTAGGTGATTAATTATCGTTATCTGAGTGAGAGTCTGAATCTAAAAAATCTATCACGATAGGACTCCCTTGAAAGTTAATTTCAGGGGTTTCACTATCTGATAAGATATCAGATTCGTTTCTCTTGAAGAGTCAAATCTGGAGAGCTGAGTGTTTGAGTTTCTTGATTGATCTCAGCTTGTTCTCGATTATTTTCAACAGAAGAGTCATTTATATTTTCATTCTCAATATTAATCATCAAAATTTGAGCAGAAGGATCAGACTTTTTATTCAATTTTTGACCCTTTGCCTTTGATGGGGCAAAGTTAAAGTCAGATAATTTCAGTGGTGGCAGAGGTTTTGAGCCACCATCAACCACTTGTACAGATCTCTCATCAACAAATTTCCTCTGTACAGAAAGTTCACTCTTTTCATTTTTATTTAATACAGTAGTTCCTAAGACTACTGGAGAGGAAACTGTCCCAACGTCCTCCTGCGAAGCCTCGAGGTCAACCTCCCAGATCGGGTCCCGGGCTCTCGTCGGTAACTGTTGAGAAAGATGAAAAGATTTATTAATCAACTTTTTAAATGCCCGGGATAGTGCTATATCCCAACCATCTTCAATGGATAGAGAAAAGTTAGAATTCATACCTGAGATAGATTTAACAGACCCCTGATCCGGATCGACCAGGTACTCCTTTGGAATTATAATATGACCTTGACGGAAGTTCTTTTATAGCCAATCTTTGAAGACGATGCAGTCTTCGATTGTGTGGCCTAACATGCGATGGTAGGGGCAAAAAGTTGGATCATCCTTCTTATTTGCCTCTTCCGGCTTCTTGGCCTCCGGCAATCAAAAATCTGGCTTCTTCTGAAGACTTTTAAAGATCTTTCTCACCGACTCCCTTTTAAATGGATATGTACAAGCCAATCTCTCTTTAAAAGAAATCGGGTGAGAATCTCTTATAGGTTGGGAAGTTACCTGAAAAGGTGGAGATTTTTGAGTTTGTTGTGTTGGAGAATTACTGGACTGAACATTCATTGGTTTCTTCCCCTTATCAACAGCTGAAACCATTGTTGTTCTCTTTTCAAAGGACTTCAATGGTTTGCTAGCTTTCTTTTCCTCAGTAGAATCCTTCAGGAATGACATTTTGGAAGCCTCTTCCTGTAGATTACTAGCCTTATTCAAAAGTTTTTTGAAGGTTTTGATAGTGAAACCCTTCAGGAGAAAAGCAATAGGCCCGTGGATATTCTTTAGAAGAATCTCCACTGCATGTTGCTCTTGCAACTGAGGTTCACACTTCATCGAGAGATTTCACCATCTCAAGATGTACTCAACCAAAGACTCTCCCGGTTTTTATTTTTCAATGACGAGATCACCGACGGTTACACGCTACTGAGCTCCTGAGAATCTCTTTAAGAATAGACTCTCGAGCTCTGTGAATGTTTTCACTGAACCATTAGGTAGATCTGCGTACCACTCAAAAGCAATACCGGATAGACTACTCATAAACTGGCAAAAGAGTAGAGCATCTGACCCTCCTACGTTGCAACAGCTCGCTCGGAAGTGGGCCAGGTGCTGTCTTGGATTTTCTAACCCACTAAAAACTTTGAATGAAGGTGGCACAAAGCCTTTAGGATAAGAAACTAAATCATATTCTTCAGGGTAGGGTCTACCCTTTGGAATAGATACAGTCCCTTGAGAATGGGCTAAGGCCTCCCTTACCTGGGTTTCGATCATCTGGCAGATATCTTTGTCAGCTGGAGAGGTTGGGGAAGCAACCTCTGGAGTTCTAGGACTTGATTCTATTTTCCTGCTGTGCTCACCCACTGTGTTGTAGGTTGCAACTGCTCGGATTGAGACTGCTGTGCTTTGATCATCTGATTCTACATTTGTTCCATTCTAAGCATCATCTGCTCAATTTTGTTCTCCAAACTCTTGATATATTCATCTTTCTCATTTAACTTAATTGATCCATCAGAGTCTGAATTTACCGCTGCAGAGGCTTCTTCCTTACCAGATCGGTGTCTTGAAGGCTCAGCATCTTTATTTGATGCTCTGGTTTCAACCATACAAATGTTCCCAGCTAAATCTTCTTCCATCAGATCATCTGCTTCTAGATCAAAGGCTTCAATTGCCATGTTTTTAAGTATGTCCCTTATTTCCTGTACCACCTCATCGACCGGTCTACCCTCAATTGATTCGAGGTTGATTGGTAGGTACCCCTTATAGTTAATCATTTCTTCAAATTCCTTATCTCCGAACTAGGTGAGGACCTCTTGAATTTTTAAGTCATCAGCAGTAGGTTCTGCCACCAACTGATCTAACATCTCTTGATCATCTTCAAGTTCTGTCCCCTCCCCTCTGACTGTCCCGAGGTCAGTAGTCGCAAGGGTGACATCTTCAACAGGGTGAGGGATATCTAACCTAACAGGTGACGAAGGAGTTTGACTTGTGGGAACTCCAATATCAATCTGAGGAGAATCCTCACATCCTTGAATAAGGAGTCGGGGGACTTTAATAGGTGACTGAACTGGTGACTGAACTGGTGACTGAACTGAAGTATCTCTAATCTGAATCCCAACAGTTCTGCCTATCTTAATTGGTACATATGGTTCATCCAAAGGTATGGGCCTCTTGCCCTTAACATCAACCAGCTGCAAGTCTTTAACAATTTCTTTTGACTTGGCTACCACAGGGGCCAACTTTGAAAGTCTTGAAGGGGGAACTGGAGGTCTACCACTAAGAGGGTGACTCCTACCAGACCCAGTTAAAACTATCTCCTCAGTTTTGGCAGTTGGGAGACGAGGCACCCAGTGATATCCATCCACTAAGACTGAAGCAACTGGTTGTTTAACAAACTTTTTATTTCTCCTCACTGGCTGAGGAGTCAGGCTTCTTACTTCAGATTTTTCTTCCTTTAAAACTTCTTTCTCAAGCTTATGTAAGATCGCCTCCTTCAGGTGTCTCACATATTGTTCTTTTGTCTGACATGTCTCAGCAGCACATGTGTGAATGATGTTCCTCAACATCCTGGTTCTTAAAGTGTTCTTCTCCTTTGTGGTTCTCTTAATAGTATAGTCGACTGAGCTAGGTGGAGAGCTAGCAATCCACGTGACTCTCTCCTCCCCTGCAGCAGCTGCGAGGGGGTGAAAATGACTCCCTTTCAGGAGTGGAGAAGAGGCAGGGATATGCAGCTCCTCAACAACCTCAGGCTCAGCTAGACTCAGGGCTTTCTGTTCAGCTATCTTCCTTGACTTGGTGATTTTCTTCCTTATCCTTCTCAGATAGTTCTTCCTAGCACTCTTAGTGCCAAACAATGCTCCAGAACTAGAAGACCCTTTCTCAACAGTTGACTTCACCTCAGTCTTCTTGTCCTCACTTTGGACTGAGGGTACAGAAGGTGTAAGGGTAGCACCTACTGCCAGTTCCAACACTGGGGGAAGGTCACTCGTAGCTCCCACAGCTAGTTCCACTACTGGACCATTCTCGCCTTCAGCAGCGAGATTAATGATTGTTCCACCATTCACAGACAGTTTCAAAGTCTTGAAACCCATTCCAAATTGAATTGCACTGCTATGGATTAACTCTTCAACTTGAAGGTCTCGGTCAATTGAGAACAGAAGTTTTCCAGCCATTGCAGAAGATTTGATTGTCTGAAATTTGAAAGAGAAGATTTGAATCAAACTTTTGAATTTGAATTTTGACAAGAAATCTTCTATATTTTATCACATAAATCGAATTATAGGAAATATAATCCGATATGTAATGATAAAGTATAGATATTAAATTTGACTTGAAGAAAATTTGAATTTTTGTTGTATATGTTCAACTACAAGAGAGTGTTGTAGAGAACATATAACAACAATGGTCTGGATTTGATTTCAAAGAATTTGACAGGGGTTTGAAATTTTGAAGATTGAAAGATTTTCTTTGACTATTTGAAACCAATAAGTCGGATTTAATTTCAACTTAATAGTTAACAAAATATCAAAGAAAGTCAAGGAGTTTTGACTCGACACTCTTATCCCACTGATTAGGCTAGGGATAAGATGTCAGAGGTGTGACTTGATGGAAAGACTAGATGATTAAATTTGAATCTGGAAATGATACATGTTATACTACAAGAGAATGTTGTAGTGGTACATGTAACAATGAAAATTGGATTTGAATTTGAAAGGAATTTAAGTGACTCAAAAAAAATCCGGCAGCATCTCCCCTTATTTTTGAAACTCGAGGTGTTGAATTTGCATTCAACAAGACAGTTTACAAGCATTAGGGAAGATTTTACAGGAAGAAACTCGACTCTTTATATCTTATCAAAGATAAAATGTCAGAGTTTAAAGATTTGAAAGATATTGAAAATAAATGTTGAATTTGAATTATCAATGTTAATCTACAAGAGGTATTGTAGAAGAACATATGACAAGTGAAAATTTAAAGAAATTGAATAGATGTTTTTTTGAAAACTTGAATTTCTGGCAGCACCTCCCCTTATTTTTGAAACTCGAGGTGTTGAATTTGCATTCAACTCAACGGTTTACAAATGTTAGGGAAGAGCTAGGGAAAACCACTTGACTCTTTTCACTTTAAAAGAGTGATTTAGAATGAAATGTCAAAGATTGATTTAACCAGAAAAATTTGAAGAAACGTTGCATATATTAAGCTATAATAATTATTATAGAGAAATATATGACAATGCATTTTGAAATTGATTGATTTTGAAAAGAGATTTGAAAATTTTGAAAATCTGGCGGCATCTCCCCTTATTTTTGAAACTCGAAGTGTTGAACATGTGTTCAACATAACGATTTACAAACATACAAGAGGGAGATTCTAGAAAATCAACCTGACTCTTTCATTCTGATGAATGATTCAGAATGAAATGTCAAGGACTGAAATAACCGGAGAAATTGAAAGTATGTTGACTATACACAACTACAGCCATTATTGTAAAAATATATAGTTGCAATGATTATCATGACTTGAAAAAGATGTTTGAAAATTTTAAAATTTCGGCAGCATCTCCCCTTATTTTGAAACTCGAAGTGTTGAACGTGTGTTCAACATAACGGTTTACAAAAAAATTTAAATAGGGGGACGCTAAAAACTAACTCGACTCTTTCATTCCAACTAGTGATTCAGGATCGAAATGTCGAAGGTTAGATTAACCAAAAGATTTCAAACTTTGAATTAAAATTTGAAAGAAAAATCTATATCCTATCACACATATTAAATTATAAGAATTATAATCCTGTATGTAGTGGTGAGATATAAGAGTCAATTAAGATTTGAAGAAGATGAGATTTTGCTAGAAGACTATGATTTTGAAGTTAAAGGCTTTTCTGTAAATTGTGAAACTTAGCATGCTATGGTTTATTTGCATGCGAGTTTACAACATGCACAGAAAGACTTTGAAAAGCTCGACTTGACTCTTTCACTCTACCAATGAACTTGGAGGCAAAATGTCAAAGCCAGACTTGGAGGGAGGTTTCCTACACTCACCTCTCTTTTCACATGTCTTAATTGAGTTGACCACACTCACCCAAGAGAGAAATGGGTAGAGGGACCAACAGAAGAAAGGTAGTCAAAACTATCGATGCAATAAAATTTATATCGCTATTAAAGATGGAGAGAGAGATTATTCCCCAGTGGAGTCGCCAATTTTATTTGATTTGAAAAATATAGTTTTGAAAAAGTGTTTAATTTTCTTTGGGAAGGTTAAATTTCTGGAATTTAAATTTTATAATCGAAAACTTATTATGAATAATATATCACCTCGAAAGGTGAATATATCGTTCTCTAATAGGTTCAGATTACAAATCTTTGAATTTATCTAATTATTATAATCAAACTCAAGGAGAAACAATATATGATCCTGAAGGATCAAAATAATGTTTAATCCATTGTTTGACTACAATAATTGAGATAAGAGATCATTAATTTCATATTTAAAGTTATGATTGTAATTGATATATCTATCCAGAGAAAGAAGATATCAATTACTATCGATAGTTCAAATATGATGATAATGATCGTAAAGTTTGAATTTCCCAAAGATAATTAATTGAAGGTTTTGAAAATTTGATTTTGAAATCTGGTCTGGGTTTCTAAATCTCCTACGAACGCAAGCCCTCGTAGTTAATTACATCATAGGAAACTAGAAATTTCCTATGAAAACTCTTGATTAAAATAGCGATACGAATTTTATTTAAGAATTCAAATATTGATATCAAAGAAGGTTAAGGACTTGAATTTTCAAATGGGATTGGTTCAAAATTGAACACTTATTTCTGGAGTCAAAGGAAGAAGGGTAGGAGGTGCTTTAAGATTCTGAATCGCTTCAGAAACACCCCAACCTATCATAAGTGTTGGGCTTGAATTAGATTGAAAGAGATTTTTAATGTTTGAGTGATCAATTTTATTAGAAACTAGGAATTAGATTCCCGGAAGGTTGAGATCTTAAGATTAGAGATTTGCCTTAGAACCTAAGTCTAAAATGGGTACTGAAAATCAGTGACCTAGAACCTAGCTAATGCAATGCAATCTGGACTTACCCCAGCCTGGATTGGGGAGCCAGCTAAACCACCTAAATGCTTGAAAATCATGAGTCAAAGTCTTTATGAAAGAGTGGTTAAGGACGTTATTTAAGATTGAGTTTGAGGAGTTGGAGTCGACATCTAGAGCAGATCCTAATTGACCCCTTAACATATGTTGGGTGAAATGTCTAAATAAAAATGCAATTAAGAATTAGACTCAATTTTAATTTGTTACTAATGCAATGCATGCTAGTTGACTCGATGAAATGCTTAAATCAAAATGAAGCAATTTTAAAATCAGGCTTAAAAAATAGGTTTTATCCTAGAGATTGCACAACATCCCCTTGGACAGAACTGCACCCTAATAGGTCAGGTGGTCTACCAAAACCCGCAGGCGGGGAGGTGCCTAACAAGGTAGAGAAATGTTAATATGAATGCATGAAAAACTCCCGGTGAGTCCGGGCTTACTTCTTAAGAGCGTTAGAGTTTCTATCTGAGCTTAAAAATTTTAAATTTTGTTTAAGTAGAAAAAGTTTATGACCGTACCCTCACGAGCCTCCGATCGGGTTCCAGGCTAAAATAAAATCGACAGGCAATAAACGCCAAATAAACTACTAAAAGCATGCAGGTCCTTAATCGCAATCAACACATCAATCAAATCAATTAAATAAATATTCAAAATGAAAGTTCATAGGCAAATGCCTTTTAATTATACAACCCAGGGTCTGTAGTAAAGTAAAGTGGCCGGGTACCACTGACTACAACCCGGATTCTACTCCTAAGACTCAAGTGACTTTGAGATTTGAGATTCTTCTCATTCTTCACTTCTTTGTCTTCTTGAAACTCCTTGGATCGTCAGGTCTGGATATCCAAATGAAAAGAAACTCCCCCTGAATAGGGGTGTTATCTTTTCTCTTTGGATATTTGAACTTCATCCTAATTTGGATCTCCAAATAGATAGGAACTCTCCCCTAAGGGATGTTCCTTCCTCTTTGGATTCCAAATTGGATGTTTAAGCATCTCAATCTCAAATCACTTGAAACATTACAACTCAATTTAAATCAAATTACATCAATTGAAATTAAAAATCTAGACTCAACAACCTGCAGGGTTATCCTAATAATCAGCAGTTTATATTTAACATCCCAAGCAGTTATATATTTGAAATTTAAAAATGCTCAATCACAGCCACACTTGTCCATGCTCTTTTTGATTTAAAGGGGGACTTAGGCAATTTTCTGGAGCACTTGTGCAATTTGATAATTATAATTTTGCCCCCTTTATTTAATGCCCTGTATAAGCATGGCCACCTGCATAAGATTGAATTAGTATAAATCGTTCCTAACCTAAGGGTAGATCTATCGTATAATCAATCATATCGCAGAATGCAGTAAATAAATAAACAATCACATCAACATTAATTACTTAATCTAGCAACTAGCATGCAATGAAAACCACAGAAAACTCGGCACACGTAAGTATCAGAAAAGTAAACACCGGCCTAGCCTAAGACTAGAGTTGGTTGTCCTAGCAAACCATCTAAAGTGTGTGAGGTAGGCTATGTGGCTTTGATATGTCCTAAATAGGTACTTGATTGAAGTTGCTTGAGGTTTTGGTTGGTTGAGAGGTTTCAGGGGAGTTTTAATTTGAGTTTAAATCTTAATGACTTGAAATTGATTTTAAATTTGATTTTAATTATTTGTTGGATACCACCTTTGTTTCACATCGAGGCCGTGAAGTTTATTTCACCATCCTTGGGGCTAATTTAATAGCCTCGTAGGCCTGGGTTACCTAGTGGTACCCGATATAATTAAATGATTTGAGTTTGATTAAGGTTTGAAAGTTGATTAAAATTTTAATTAGAGTTGGTTGGTTGCTGGTTTTAAAGTTAAGTTGATGTTTTCTGGAATTTTTAATGATTTATTGAATTTTGAGATTTTCTGGATTATTTTATTCATTTAATTAAGGGGTTAAAAAAATAACTTTTTGATTTAAAGGGTTTTCTAGAAAGTTAATATTTTATTAAAATACTAGACCTTAATACGATCAGTTACACAGTAAGTACATTGAAATTGGATTTTTCTACATTTTATTGTGAAGGTTTGACTTGATTTGAACTAAGTTTGACCAAAAGTTGACTTTTTCAAATTTGATTGATTTCTGGAAACTTAATATTTTTAATAAATATTAGACCTTAAGATGAGTTGTATGCCTTTGAGTTTGCTCAATGTGGAGTTCATTTGAATTAGTTATGAATTTTTGAAGTTTTGAGTATTTAATAAATTATTTAAATTATTTAATTAGAGACCCTTTTTGTGATTTGGATCCAAATGATCTCCAAACTTCTTGAAATCAACTCCAAAGGTCAGGAATGACCTAAGGAGTGATCTCTAAGTGTTTGAGAAATTTTTGAAATTTTTTAATTATTTTTAATTAATTAAATTAATTAAATATTAAATTTTAATTAAACTTAAATTAAACTTCATTTTGAAGTCCAGTCAAGGGGCTTTTATTTTTCATTGATTAAGGGTTCAATTATGGTCAGTTTAACGTATTATATGTAATTTTTGGATTTAAATTTGATTTATTATAATTTTTTGAAGATTTTAAGGCTTAATTAAGGTTTAAACTTGATTAGGTTAATTAAGGGGCTTAATGATCTCAAAAGTCAGTGGGATATTTTCCTGGAGCTGAGAGTGTCACTATGTTTAAATGTTCAAGGTTTTAAGTCAAAAGGAAGTGAATCCTAATTATAAGAAATATTCTAAGTTCTCTAAATCAAGTCCTTAATTATTGTCCTTAATGATGTCACTAAGTTTGAATAGGTTTGAATCAATGTCCAACTAACCCTTGACATACATAGGAATAGCATGCACAAATAACCACAATCAATTCCTAAGTCTAGGAGAGCCCTAAGACTAAGTGGTGTGTGCATCCTAAGCATGCAAAGATTAATACTAATTAAATATTCTTAATTAGACTAATGAATGATTAGATCATAATCATTCATTAGCACTCCCACATGATTTCTATTCAAATATGTTGACTTATATTTAAAATTTCATAGTAGATCTCTCAACCTAAAATATTCACGTATTTATACATGTATTTCAAAATCATTTTAAAATATACTTAATCTATATATGGAACTATATATAGACATAGGTTTAAATTAAGAATACTTAAGATATGATTAGAGAGATTTTAATATCTAATTGAGAGACCTACTGATCTACTAAGATCGTTTGAAAATAAATTTTTAATTTTCAAAATAATTGGTTTAATATTTAATTAGATACTAATTAAATATTAAAATAATTAAATAATTAAAAATAACTAAAAATTAATCAAGTTTTGATCTCTGAAGTTAATATTAAATTAAAGTACTTAATTTTCTAAAAATTTTGATATATTATACTTAATTTTCTGATTTAAAATGAATTTATTATGAATTTTTAAAGTTTAAATCAATTAAAAGAAATTTTTAAATAATTTTAAATTAATTAAAGGCTTAAAATAATTTAAAAATCAGTTAATTTAAATTTAAGAATTTTCTGTAATTTTAAAATTATTTAAATATATATATATATATATGCATGTGTATATTAATTTTCAAAAATATTCAAATTATTAATCATTAATTAATATTAATTAAAAAATTAAATATTTAGTTAACTGAAACATAAGATGTAGTTTAAATTGATTTAATTTCAAAATTAGAATAACTTAAAAATAATTAATTAATTATGGGATATTAATTAATTAAATCAGTGAATATTAATTGATTATTAAATTATTAAAATATTATAAATCATTTAAAAAATATTAAATAATTTAATTAGATTTTAATTAAATGTTCAAATACTTTCAAGATTAATATTAAATTTAAAATTAATGAGATATTAACTAATTATTTAAATACTTAATTAGAATATTAAATGATATTTAAATATCTTAAACTATTTTAAAATTTTAAAATAATTAAAATAATATTTAAACCTTTCTAATTAAAATTAATATTAATTAAAATATTAAATCATTTAATATTAATTAAAGTAATAAATTGTTTAATATTAATTGGAATATATAAAAATATATATATTAATTAAAGTTTTAAACTTATTTAATATTAATTAAAATTAATAACTTATTTAATATGAATCAGAATATTAAAAATTATATATTAATTAAAATTTTAAAATTATTTAACATTGATTAAGATTATAAAGTATTTAACATTAATTAAAATATTAAATAATTTAATATTAATTAAAATTAATATTAAATTTTAAAATTGATTAATTAAATTCAAAATAATTAATATAATATATATGTATAAATATATATATATATATATTATATATATATATATAATAATTAAAAAAATTCTTTTTTTTTATTTAAAATGATTTAAAATATAATTTAAATCATTTTAAAAGGTCTAGCGGCGCCGACGCCGGCGGGAGCCACGTGGCAGCAGCTGATTCGTCCAGGCAGACCACGGAGGCGACGACGGGCATTTAATGCCAATCATTGGATGGCGGCGCTCACGCGGTTTCAACTTATCCGCGTCAGCGCCCACCATCCACCGTCCGATTCAGCGCTGTCTCGGATCAAAGGGCAGGATCGAGCCAAACAGGAAATCCATCCGGCTAGAACCCGCGCGCGGTCGGATGAGATGCAGAAAATCAGGATCAAGACCGTTGATCGTAAGATCAACGGTCCAGATCCTACAATGTTTAAACATAGCGTAAATTAAAGCCCTAATCAAAGAAATGGCTCAAACAAAAGATCGGATAGCTTGTTTGACTTGAAATTTTAAACCTGAATAACTTGATTGAACAGAAATGTTGTGGGATGCTTTTTATAGCTTAAGGAATACTAATTAAATAGTTAATTAAAGCTAAGTGTATTAAGCTAGGGTTAAGGATTTTGAACAAACTAACTGTTGGATTTGCGTATTTTTGGATTCTCTGAATTTGTGGTTTGTCACGTATAATTTTGTAGAAGATCCCTTGAACTTTTGACGCCTGGATTAAGAGCTAAATACTTTGGATGGATTTAGCCTTTTGCTCGCCGGAAAGCTCGTCGGAGATGGCTTTGACTGGCTGGATTTAAGTGGGAAGGTGTATGGGAGTTCTCTGGGAGCTTGAAAGAACAGAGAGTTTTTCTGGAAGAAGCTTGAGAGGTGAGAGAATATTAGATGAAGAATGAGAGCTCTATAGGGTGTTGCCCTATTCAAAACCCTAGGATTCAAAGGGACGGCTAGGATTGATTGAGTGAGCTTTTGGATGATTGCCACCTGGCTGGAGGTTGTTGGGAGTAGGTGGATCAAAGGACAAGAGTACAAATGAGGTGGAAAGGGGTTTTTGTCACTTTGTGAGCATGTGGAATGGCTAGGAGCTGTTGGATCTTCATCCAAGAGTTGAATCAAGGCTTAGGGAGGTTCTAGAAGAAGCTCACACAGTTGGAGCTGATTTGGCATGGAGTAGGAGGTCATTTAAGCTTATTTGACCAAAATTGACCTCTCCAAAGCCTCTTTTTGACTGTTTGACCAGTCAAAGTTCAGGTGGCAGGCTGAGGTGGCAGCTAGGGAGGGTATTTTAATGTTAATTAAATGAGTCTAAAGGGGTTTAGGGTTTGGAGTGCTTTAAATTAATTAAAACTTGCATATGATTAAAGATTTGACCAAATCTTCTAGTTGACTTGGTCAACTAGAGCATGATTTAACTCATAGCTTAATCAAATATACTTGGAATGTATATTGGAATAATATTAAAGGCATGATACCATTGACTTAGTCGTATGGTTTGATTTAATCCAACTAGGTCAAATTGAGTTAACCTTAGATCTTAGTTGACTTGGTCAACTATTGACTAGATCAAAGGTCTGGTCAAGTTTAAATCATTAAGTGAAGTGGTTATAGGAGTTTAGAAGGATTTGAAATTGATGTAGAGATTGATTAAGTTTAAATGGCTTAAAGGTTTAAATTGGTCAACCTGGGTTGACTTGGTCAACCAGGTTGACCCAGGGCCAGGGTCTGGACGGAATCAATTTCAAATGGTAAATGGAGTCTGGTAGATATGTTTTGAGGGTTTGAATAGGTTATTTGGGTCAAATCACCTATTTGAACCCTTAATGGGCTTAATGGGTCAACTGGGTTGACTTGGTCAACCAAGTTGACCTAGGGTCAGGGTTTGAACTGGAATGGTTTGAAATGATGAATGGGGTCTAGTAGAGGTGGTTTCAGGGTTTAAATGGGTCATCTAGATCAAATGACCTGTTTAGGCCCTTAATGGGTCTAATGGGTCAACTAGGTTGACTTGGTCAACCAGGTTGACCCAGGGTCAGGGAATGGGTCTGACCAGTTCAGAATAATATTCTGAGTCTACTGGTGGTGGTCTCAAAGTCTGGGGAGGTCATTTGGTCAAAATGACCTATTTTATCCTAGAAGGGCCTATTTGGTCAACCTGGTTGACTTGGTCAACCAGATTGACCCAGGGGCTGGAATTGGGTCCAACAGGTTTGGTTTGATATTTGAAACTTGTTGGAGGTGGTTGCATTTAATTTGGAGCTCATTTGACCAAAGTGACTATTCACACCCCATAGGGGTATTTTGGTCATTTTGACCCCTGGTCGACTAGGGATCAAATTGAGTCCAAAAAAATGTAGTTTAATGCTCAATAAGTCATAATCAAAGGTCTGGAGGTGATTGGAGGCTTTGAAGAAAGCTCCAGGGTCAAAATCCACTGGGTGGTAGGTCCAGTGGCATGGACTGTAAATATTTGAAGGTTTTACAGCCTTTGGATTTCAATTCGGTTTCTAGGGTTAGAGACCTCAGAATGAGCTCAAATTTAGAGGGTTGCCTCTAGAGACATGTCAAATCAGTGTGGAACTGATAAATCTTGAATCAGAGGTCATTTGATAAGGTTTTGAAATGTTTAAAGATTTACTGGAAAAGGCTTTCAGGACTTAGACCTTTGGCCTTGGATTTGAATTGGATTTTGAGCTTGAAAGATAGGATTTGAATTAAGTTTAGATTGAATTGAAGCTTGGATTGATTTAGAGGAATCCTAGGGTTTAGAATAGGTCCTAGGGTCCAAATCAGCTTAAGAGAATCCTAGGGTCTAGAATAGATCCTAGGAACTGGAGTCTGGCAAGATCCTAGAGTCTAGAAGTCCTAAGGAAATCCTAGGATCTGGGGTCTGGAAGAATCCTATAATCTAGAAGAATCCTAAGATCTAGGAATCCTAAGATTCAAGATCTAGAAGGATCTTAGGATCTAGAGTAGATCCTAAAGTTTGATTTCTAGGAAGATTTTAGGGTTTGGAAGTCCTAGGGCCTGGGATCTAGAATAGTCTTAGGATCTAGAAGAATCCTAAGCTCTAGATAGATCTAGGAGAATCCTAAGGTCTAAGAGGATCATATGATCTAGAATCAGGTAGAATCCTAGGGTCTAGAATAGATCCTAGGGTCTGAAGTCTAGGAGAATCTTAAAATCTAGATTTGTCTTAAATTGCATTGATCTGGGGTCAGGATTGATTTGAATTTGGATTGATCTTAAAGTTTGGATTGATCTAAGATCAGATTCATCCTAGGGTTAAGATTGATCCTAAGGATTGGAAAGATCCTAAGGTCTGGATTGGTCCTACTGAGCTCATACAAAAATGAGGTCAACAACTGGATGACTGGAAGAACTTCCTACAAGAGCCTTTGAACACTTTCCACTAGCCATTACAAAGGGTAGGAACTTGTATAAGAAGAGAGAAAGATTGAAAGGAAGGATTGGTATGATGAGAATGCTTGTGATTCCTCTCTTTAATAAAAATCATGCATATTATACAGTATATTGTGATATTATACAGTATGATCCAAAGAATTTAATTCATCTAGTTTGATCAGTCAAAAATTTTGTCCTATCGTACAGTACGATCATAATCGTACTGGATGAATAATATTAAGACGGTCATCCTGAGGTGTTAGACTGGATAATCATTGACTGGTCATATCATACAGGATAAACATGTGTTCATATAGTACGATACGATATAAATATCATACTGACCGCATTCAATTTGCAATAATTGGTTCCACGTGTATCGTATAGTATGAATAGCATGTTCGTACAATATGATCATCAATAATTGATTAATCAAAACCATTAGATGTGTTGTGAGCATTAGATGTGCTGTGAGCAGTAATGCAACATTTTATCAATATTGTACGGTATGATATATGATAGTACTATATGATGTGAGCAATTTAGAATTTGTGTGTGATGATCGAAATAACTTTAAAATAAAATTCACACAAACATGTCACAAATAGAAATAGTAAACATGAACAATCGCAAAACAAGTTACATAAAAACAAACAAAAACATTTAAGTTTTCAATTTCTAATTTATCCTGAATCAAGCATGAATGTTTATAAATTCTAGTCTAGTCCTCAAGATGCTAAAAGTGTCATAGGCAAGGGGCTTTATAAAGATGTCTACCAATTGAGTTTCAATAATTATAGAATGTAGTTCTATATCTCTCTTAGTCTCATGATCTCTAATAAAGTGGTGTCTAATGTCTATATGCTTAGTTTGTGAGTGTTGGATTAGATTTTTTTAGATACAGATGGCACTAGTGTTATCACACATGATTGCAATAGTGCCTACATAGAGACCAAGGTCAAGGATTTATTACTTAAGCTATAGGACTTGAGCAACACAGCTTCCTACAGCTATGTATTCCACTTCAACGGTAGATAGGGCTATAAAATTTTATTTTCTAATGGACCAGGAGAATAAAGATTGTTATATGAAGTGACAAATTCTAGAGGTACTTTTTTTATCAACCCCACATCTTACAATGTCTGAATCAGAATATCTTATAATTTAGAAGGATGAGTTATGTCTAGGATACCAGATTCCTAGGTTTTGGGTTTTTAGAAGATATCTAATAATTCTCTTATAGTAATCATATGAGACTCCTTAAGATTAGCTTGAAATCTAGCATAAAGGAAAACAAGAAATATAATGTGAGGTCTACTAGCAGTAAAATACAACATAGATCCTATAATCCCCCTATACTTCTTTTGATCTATAGATTTTCTATGTGGATCCTTATCCAATTGAATGGTAGAGCTCATAGGTGTATTTATTGCCTTAATATTTTTCATCTCATATTTCTTTAAAATGTCCCTGATATATTTTTTTTTTACTATGAAAAGTTCCATCAGTTCTTTAATTCACACTAAATCCCAGAAAGTAAGAAGGCTCTTCCATCATACTCATCTCAAATTCTTCACTCATTATTTTTGAAAGTTCATCACAATGATTTTTATTAGTAGATCCAAATAATATGTCATCCACATAAATTTTAATGATGAGCAAATCTTCTCTTATCCTTTTTAAAAATAGGGTGGTATCTACACTAACCTTAACAAAAGATCTATCAAGGAGGAAGGAGCTAATTCTTTCATACCATGCTCTAGGTGGTTGCTTCAATCCATATAATATCTTCTTTAATTTGAACACATGATTAAGAATTTATAAATTCTCAAATGCAGGGGGTTATTCTACATATACATCTTCCTTAATATCTCTATTTAGAAAGGCACTCTTAACATCCATTAGGTATAATTTAAAGCCTCTAAAGCAAATAAAGGATAGAAAAGCCCTATTGGCTTCTAAGCTAGCTACAAGGGAGAATGTTTCTTCAAAGTATATTCCTTTTATTTTATTATACCCCTTAGCTACCAACCTGGCATTATTTCTAATTACTATACCAGAATCATTCATTTTATTTTTAAATACCCACTTGGGTCCAATAATACTTTGGTCCTTAGGACTTCTAACCAATTCCCACACATCATTCCTAATAAATTGATTCAATTCTTTTTGTATGGCTTAGATCCATAATTCATCAGATAGGGCTTGATCTATGTTTGAGAGTTCTATCATAGTGATGAAAGCATAGTGTTTAACCTCCTTTTTAAGTCCATTCCTAGTTCTTACTCCTACAAATGGATCTCCTAAGATGAGCTCCTTAGGATGACTAGATGAATATCTTCAATCTCTAGGCAAAGGATCCTGAGGCTCTACTATATTTTCTAGGTCAATAGATTCTACTCATTGGGTAATTTCTACCACTTCTTCTTCTTCTGACCTAGGCTCAACAGATCTATCAAATTCATCAAATACTATATGGGTGGTTTTCTGTAGCACTAATGTCCTCCTATTAAACACTCTATAGGCTTTACCTATAGAAAAATATCCTAGAAAAACTCCATCAGATTTAGGATCAATTTTCCTAAGGGAGATTTTTCATTCTTTAGAATGAACACCTTACAACCAAAAATATGAAGGTGATAGAGATTTGGTGTCCTATCTTTGAGTAGTTCATAGGGTGTCTTATTGAGTTTTGATCTGACATTAACCTTATTAAGAATATAACAAGTAGTATTCTCTTTAGCCCAGAAATATTTGGGAAGTGAATACTTAGCTTGCATAGATCTAGTAGCTTTTACCAAGGGTCTATACTTTCTTTCAGCAACCCCATTCTATTGAGGGGTTCTAGGAGCTAAAAAATTATGCTCTATTCCCAGCTCCTTACAGAATGATTCAAACTTATCATTTTCAAATTCTCCACCATGATCACTATGGATAATTGAAATTTCACAGCATAATTTCTTATAAATCCATGTGCAGAATGTCCTAAATTCCTCAAAATTCATTTTTATCTGAAAAAAATCTAATCCAAGTAAATCTCAAGTAACCATAAATAATCACATATCCATATATTTTCTCACCTACGCTGGCAGTGCGAATCAGTCGAAACATATCCTTGTGAAGGATTTCTAAAGGTCTATAAGTGGTGATGTCCTTGATTAAGTGAAAGGAAGTTTTGATTTGCTTTCCTAGTTGGTAGGCATCACATAGGTGGTCCTTATAGAATTCTAGTTTTGGTACACCTCTAACTAGATCTTTTTGGATTACCTTTTAAACTATTTTCATACTTTCATAGCATAGTCTTCTATGCCATAGCTAGGATTCATTAGTAATAGTCTTCAAGCATAAAAAACTAGTGTACTCAATACAATTCAAGTCAAACATATAAACATTATTAATTCTCTTTCCTTCTAAAATAATATTTCCATTTAAACTAATCACACAACTAGTAGACAAGAATTTAATATGAAAACCTTTGTTACACAATTTACTGATACTGAATAAGTTATGTTTTAGGCTATCTACTAGTAAGACATTTTAAATAATAAAATTTTTAGAATTACCAATCATACCTAAACCTACCACTTTCCTAGTGGTATTATCTCTAAGTGTAACTTTTCCTCCTGCTCTGGCCTCCAGTATGATGAACTACTTCATATCTCCAGTCATGTACTTTGAACATCTACTGTCTAGGTATCACATGCTCTCACTAGGCCTTTTTTTAGAGCACTCCAACAAAGTCAATCAAAGATTAGATTTGGGAACCCAAGTGAGTTTGGGTTCCACCTTAGGCTTTAATGAATGACTTGCATGCATGCTATGTTGTGGTGCAGATGATTTAGGCCTCCACACTAAATGTGTCCTATGGTGTATTGTTTAAGTGCGGGCTATGTGACATAGTATGTCACAAGAGTAACACCTAACACCAGAGAAAGGATTCACTAATCTATGTAGGGTGTGGTATGTCTTCCTAGTGGTATTAGATGCATTAAGTGATGAGGGGTTATACCATTGTGTCGATGTAGGTGATGGTTTATTATTTTGAAGTGCATGGAATTTTTCTTTTAAGAATTCATTTGCACTTTCAAAGCCTTTAACTTCCAATTTTAATTTATGCTCATTATGAACTAGTTCACTTACAAATGCTTCTAATTATTTGTATGAATATCTAACTCAAGATACTTTAATTTTAAGGATTCATGTGAATTAGTTAGGTCAACATGCTTCTTATTTAATGCATCATACTCATCGAGTAAAGATATATGTTCTTTATCTAATACAGAATGTTCTACTTTAAGGCTATTATGCTCTTTTTGCAAACTTGGAAATTTAGAATTTAAACTAGCTTACATTTTCTTAAGCTTTCTATATACATTATGAATTTTTTCAAAAACTTCAAATAACTCATCATATGAAGCTCACATACCTCCTCTTGATCAGAATGATCAAGACTATTATCTGCTATAAGGAACATATTGGTTACCTCCTCCTCCACTTCCAAATTGGAGTCTGCCCCAAATGCCTTCTACATTATTTACTTTCCCTTTTTGACTTTACTCTTTTCCTCATTCTTCTCCCTGATTGTGTGAGCTTTTAGATTGGGGCAATCTATTCATAAGTGATCTTATTTCTAGCATTCAAAGCAAATAGTATCAAATGATTCCTTAAAATTTTTATTTGGTTTACCTTTGTTCTACTACTAATGAAGCTTTATTTTCTTTTTAGAAAGTTTTTTGAATTGATGTGTTATCAGTGCTATGTCATCATCTTTCTCAGCTACAGAGCTGTCACTTTCTGATTCATTTGCTTTTATTGCCACCACTTTATCCTTTCTCTTATCTCATGCATCCTATAATCTCTGACTCACATCTTACTCATAGGTAATAAGTGAGCCTGGCAAGTTATCTATAGAATAAATATTAAAATCTTTTTATTCACAAATGGCAGTAACCTTAGCAGCATAATTATTAGGTAGACAACAAAAAATTTTATTCACTTTTTAGAATTTGAAAGCTCTCTACCTAAAGCATGTAGGGATGTTACTATTTGAGTAAACCTTGTGTACATGTCCGAGATGGTTTCATTAGGTTTCATGCAAAAAAGTTCATAATCATGCAATAAGATGTTCAACCTAGATTGTTTGATTTTACTAGTATCTTTATCTTTAATACACAGTTTATCCCAAATATCCTTGCTAGTGGTACAGGTAAAAACTATCATGTAATCTTCAGACTTAAGTGTACAGAAAAAATAGTTTAAATATTTTACATTCAATTAAGCTAAGTCCCTATCCTCATTTCTCCATTCATTATTCGGTACTTCAATTTTGATGCTATTAACAAAATGAAAGGGTACATAATAACCTTTTTATACCAAAAACCACATGCAAAATAATTTGATTGTAAGAAAGTAAACATGCAAATTTTCCAAAAAATCAAACGGTATGTTATCAAATAAAGGCGGACGAGTTATAGAATAACCCTCTGTGGTGTTTCTATTGCCGAAACTTGCTATGGATCATTTTTCTCTAAGTTTTCTAAAACACAACTTGTGAAAATTGCTCTGATATCAATTGAAAGATTGATGCAGGATGTGAAGCCTCGACGAACTATCCCTAGGCACTCTAAGAGGGGGGGAGAATTGGTTTTTTTTAAAAAAATTCTTTAACACACAAATAATTTTTTGAGATTTTTTAATAATTTAAAAACAAAAAATAATATCACCTGATGCGAAAGTAAATTAATGAAACAAAACTTATAACTATGGTGACGATGAGTTACTCAAATCAATATATCATCAAATATATAATTTTTAACATGTAATTCTAAGAAAAATTAAAATACAGAAAAATATATTATAAATAGTAAAACTCAGAATGAACACACAAGAATTCTATAGTGGTTAGGTCAAATAATGACCTACGTCCACTCCCCAGAGTCCACCTCTTTGAGTAATGCACTAAAACTTTAGAGTATTTCATTTAGCCCCATAGCTTGGCAGAGAAGCCCTTATAATTTTTTCACCAATCTGGTGTGGTAGAGAATTTTGACCTCTTTTTCACCCTCCTAGTGAAGACAGAGAACCAAGAAATCCTTTTTCATCCTTCTGGTAAAGGCAGAGAATCTTGATGATCTTCAGGTTGACGTACTTTTTTCCTAGAGCCATCCAAGAAACTAAGTAAGACACTTAGAGGAAATAAGGAAAAAGCGTGCTATGAACAACCATGTGAAAACCCCTCACACACAAACTCTCCTTTTTCCTTCCCAAAGATCTTCAAGATCTCTTCTCAAATCCCTCTCTCTATAAAACCAAATAGCCAAAGACTTGAAATAAGTCTATTAAGAGAGCTTAAATACAAGTCTTCATAAAAAGCCCTAATAATTTAATTAAGAGACCTTGATTTCAATTGATTGTATAGTGTGATGAGTTTAAATAACTTTAATTATGCCAATTAGTTGTTATAATAATTTTTTGAATAGCTAATAGTATAGTACGATATGTATCATATAATATGAATAATTTAGAAAAATTACACTTCTAATTTTCTTTTTCTCACTCCCCTAAGTGTGTGTGTGTGCACGGTCACCAGATTTAGTATCCACCAATTACAAGACTTTAACTCAAGAAATATAGAATTAAATAAAAGTAAAAATATAGACTCTTAAGGATACTTAAACCTATTCGACCTAGTCTTGAGTTGATCACTTATTGTGATGTATGGTGGACCTGAAATGTTAGTGCACAAGAACATATATCAAATAATAATAATAGGTGATGACATGGTAGACAACCCAATAATATTTGTTATCATCAAAATTATAAGACGTGGGTCCACATTAGCAACATATATTGGCTTAGCAAGCATGCATGCTTGCATACAAAAAGGGGATGAAAAATAAATATTTTAATTTTTCTATTAATCATACATTATGATCTATATCATACTATATGATAAGTTCAAATAAAAATTAATTAAAATAATTAATTAAATGAGAGAAATTAAATTTTGTTATAACTAATTATATTATACTAACCCCACAATGTATAAGATGATTAGCTAATTTCAGAAACCCTACTTTTGAATGCTACTTAGTTAAAATAGTTTAATTTGAAATTTGAAAATTAAACTATTCGTTCCTTATTTAATATTGCTTAAATTAAGTCCGAGGATTAAGGAATCTAATCAGATTTGTATTAATTGTATATCATATTATACGATCAAGTATTATACTCTATGAACCACCCAAGAACTCTCAAGATGAACTTTGGTTAATCCTGTACAATCTAATGTTTAATTTGTTTTAATCATACTATATGATTTAAGTATCATACTGTATGAACATAAGTGGTAGAATTAAAAGTTAGGATTTTTTCAAAGGTCTCTATATAAACTCTTGTTACAACTTTAGCAAGAGTTTTTCGACAATCAAGGTTATTATTTCTTCTATAAGAGAGATTAAAGAGAGAGCATTGAATAATTGAGAGAGAGGTTGAGGTTCTATGAGAGGGAGAAGTTCCTTGAGAGATTCAAGGGAGTGTGAGAGGGGTTTTCACATAATTTATCTAGCCGACCTACTCCTGAGGTCCTTCAGTTGTGTTGGTGTGTCTCTTAAAAGGAGCTCTATGAAGGAAAGGCTCTGGTGTCAAAGACCATCAGTGACTCAAACAGCCTTAGGAGGTGAAAGGAAGACTCGACGACTCCTTCAAACTAAGGAAGTGAAAGGAGGAATCGACGACTCCACCAGATCAAGGAGGTGACAAGAGGACATGATGACTCCACCAGACTGAGGAGGTGAAAGGAGGACTCGACGACTCCATTGAATTGAGGAAGTGAAAAGAGATAGTATTTAGTTGTGAAGATTCTATAAAGGCGTATTCTCTATGTATGGTAAGGGAAAAGTGCTTCTCCGATTAGTTGTGGGCTACAGGAGAGTAATGGAGAAGGACCCTTGGGGAGTGGACATAGGTTAAGTTAATCAAACCACTATAAAATTAATTTGAATTCTTTACTTTTTGCATTTACTTTCAATACTTTTATTTTCTTGAAATCTAATTTTTAGTACTCTGGTTTAAGTGTGGGTGAACTTGTGATAGAAAAATTATTGTGATTGCTTGTGGTTCATATTCGCTTTAAAAGAAAAAAATTAGAAAAAGAAATAAAAAATATATTATTATTATTTTTCTATAAAATCTAAAACCATAAAAATGAATATTGAGTTGAGTTGTGTTATTTTATTTATTCAAACACTTTTGCATAAATTCAAGTTTTCATTTTTATTTAAAGAGATTTTTGAAGAAAAACAGTGATGCCAATTAAATATGATCTAAATTTATCAAATGCAAAGACTATCTCTAGTAATTCTTTCTTAATTATCATAAAATTAATTTATACATTGTTTAATATCCTGCTAGCATAATATATAGCATGAAATTTCTTATTTAATCATTGTCCTAAAACTACTCTAATGGCATAGCCAGTAGCATCTCACATCAATCCAATTTTTAAAGACCATTATGATGAAATAATTATAGATGTAGTAATTAAGCACTTCTTAAGCTTTTTTAATGCAGTTAAATATTCAGAATTGAATTCAAATAGTATATCAATCTCAAGTAAATGGAAAAGTAGTTTAGTATTTTGAGAGATATATTTAATAAATCTTCTATAAAATTTGCATGACCTAAAAAACTTTGGATTCCCTTTATATAAGGAGGAGGTCAAAAATTCTCAATCACCTGGATCTTTTTCCATATCGACTTCCATATCTCTCTCAAAGATTTTACGTCTAAGGATAATGCCTTCCTTAACCATAAATTAGCATTTTTCCCAATTGAGAACAAGTTTAGTTTTCTCGAATTTCTTTAAAACTAATTCTAAATGATATAAACAAACATCAAATATTGTTCCAAAGATAGAAAAATCATCCATAACAATTTTGATGCCCTACTCTATTAAATTTGAGAAGATAAACATCAACCATCATTGAAATATTTTAATGGAATTACATAATCCAAAGGAAATTCTTCTAAATGTAAAAGTTTCATAAGGGCTTATAAAGGTTATCTTATCTTGGTCCTCTGGTGGTATAGGAATGTTATTGTATTCTGAATAACCATCTAAGAAATAATAAAAAGGGTGCCCTATTAATCTATTAAGCATTTGATCTATAAAGGGTAATGAAAAATGGTCCTTCCTAGCAGCTTTGATCAATATTGTATAATTGATATAAATTCTCCACCATGTTATAGTTCTTGTTAGGATAAGTTTATTCTTCTCATTTGTGACAATAGTTAACCCTCCTTTTTTAGGAATAGAGTGAATTGGACTGACCCAATCCATGTCAGAAATAGGATAAATGATTTTTGTGTCTAACCACTTAAGGATATCTTTCTTCACTACTTTATTCATAGCAGGGTTTAACCTTCTATAAGGGTCAGCTTTGGCTTGAAATTCTTCCTCTAATAGAATCTTATGCATGCACACTAATGGACTAATCCCTTGAATGTCAGTAAAATTCCACCCAAAGGCTACCTTATATGTGCTAAGAACCCTAATCAACTTGCCTTCATAAAGTTTTTCTAGCTGAGCAGAAATAATGATAGGTAAAGTTGACTCCTCTCTTAAGAAGGAATACTTCAAGTGAGTAGGTAAGGCTTTGAAAATAAGAATACATGCCTCTATAATAGATGATCTCAAGGGTTCCCTAGAGATGATGAATCTAATACTTCATATATCTCCCTAAACATACTAGGGACTTCACTAGCCACATTCATAGAATCTCCATCCATCTCTTCTATGTCATCCTCACACAATAAACTCTCTAAAGTAGTAGTAATTACCAATTCCTCCATACAAGCATCTACTAAGTTCACTCTATGATAATCCTCACTATAGTCCTTAGGAAACTTCCTAGACTTAGAATGTTGAAGGTCACTTCATAGTTTTGAACCAATTCACCCTTCTACATGTCAATCATGGCCTCCCTATAATAAATAAAATTTACTTATACCACACATGCATTATTTTAATATATTTCTTTATTCAAATCTATATAGATTAATATTATACTATCTCAACGGACATACTAATATTTTACTATCAATTTGAAAAGAGAAACTTCTAATTTATTTTCATGATCAAACTCAGCATAAGGAACATTCAATTAATCTCTAAGGATAAAAGGAATATTCACTTATCATTTTAATTAGAATACTAAATTCATACATTTATTTTTATAATCAAACCGCATAAGGAATATTCAATTTATCCCTAGGGATAAAAACAATAATCAGTTATCTTTTTATTATGAAATTTAAACTAATGTTTAAAGCTTAGGTCTACTTCCACAAATATTTCCTCTACCTTAGAAATGAACTAAGGTAGGGTTTATTTTAATTTTGGGTTCTAGACTTCCTATAAGGGCAATCCCCTATAGTTAATTACATCTCCTAAGAGAATACTCATGATTAAAGTGAATAATAAAGATTTTCAAATTCATATAGATTTAAAGAAAGGCTCAGGCTAAGAAGTTTTCAATATACATGCTTTAGATTATAAATTTTGAAGTTATATCTTGGTTTTAGATTTAAATTTTGGATTTTGAACATAATGGAAAGAGTGTGTAGAGACTTAGGGGTGTATACAATCAAGTCTTACACTACTTAAGAGTGAGATGTCAGCTAATAATCTTAAGCATAATCAATTATTGTATGAAAGTAGGATTTGATAGGCTCTATCCTAGGAATCAAGGAGTTCTAGTTTAGAAAACTTCATAATCAGGACTCTACAATATATATATGATCACACAATAAAATGATGCATAAATAATAATGTATATAAAAAAATTATTCATTGATAATTTCATAATACAACCCAGGATCTGCTATAAGGTAAAAGTGGCCAAGCTCCACCAATAATAAGCTTAGATTTCTATCCCTATACGTGTATAGATTTTAATATGATTATTTATTTTAGTCTTCAATCTTCTGGCATCTGGATCTTCTATAGAATTTAATAAATAATGATCTTCAAAAGAAAAAAGAATCATTTTCTTTTAGAACCTACAACTATATATAAACTATCATTTTCAATCTTCTATAACTCTTAATATTATACAACTCAATCTAATTATACAAGAATTTAAAATATTTATATTTATATTTTACTTTATATTTATTTTTAATTTACTACATATGTATGTTCTACTTTATAGTAATATAAAAGAATAGTTAATATAGAAAAGAAATATATATAAGTATGATGCTGAGTGTGAGTGTATACAGAAAAGTAAAGCAGCCTAAGAGCCTACTCCAAACATGCATCAATAGAAATGTAAATATGACATCTAGAGCATAGAAAATAAGAAATCATACATGACTACCCTCTAAGTAAGGCACCCAAAGAAAATTAAACCAAATCACCAGCCTAGCCTAGGCTAGAGTTAGTTGTCCTAACAAATCATCTAAGTTTGTATATAATGCTATATGGCTTAGATAAGTCCTAGGTTTTAAGGAATTAAGGGTCCCTTTGGTCAACCTATGTTGACTTAATTAACCAAGGTTGATCATGGGTTAGGATTGGGTCCAATACAACGCAAAGGTGATTTTAAGTTTGTTGGAGGTGATCCTAAGGTTTGGTGGGGCCTCCATACATATAATGTAGTTTAAAAGGGTAAAAGGGCATTTTGGTCAACCAAGGTTGAGCAAGGATTGATTTTTTTCAATGCACTCCAAATCATATTTGGGATATGTTGGAGGAGGTTTTAGGGTTTGATTTGATTAAGTTATGTTGAAGTTTAAGATAAATTCAATTTTTAGAAGGTTTCAGGGTTTTAAGATTTTTTAGGTTTTTATGGTACACCATCCACCAAAGGTTCAATTTGGCTCACTACATCATGCTCAAGTCAATGATGATGTTCAATTGGTTTGGGGAAGCTACCAAGGTCAATTTCCACATTGTCATGCCTAGTGGCATAGGCTATAAATATTAATTTGACGGTTTTGTAGCCTTGGAATATGCTCTAACTTTAATGGTTTAAGGGTCTTAGATTACCTCCAAATAGAGATGAATTAAACTAGAGACATTCTTCATCAATATGCAGCTGACTGATTATGAATCTAAGGTCATTTGGTTAGGTTTTGAGGTGATTGAAATTTGTCCAAAAATTGGTTATGGACTAAAGGATTTTTGGTTTTGTTTTACCACTGGATTTTGGATTTTTTTTGTTTTTAATGGGTTTGATCAATATATTTAATTTAGATTTGGTTTGTTCAATGATTTAGTGAAGATTTGAGTTCAAAATATTCATATCATTGACAATCATCGATGATTGTTAGTGATTGAACATGTGATGATCAGATGATTATCACTTATGATTCTCAACTGATGGATTTGATGTTTGATTTTTTCTTGAGTTTTGAATTGATCAATGAAGGTTAATGATTGAAGGAGTTTTAGCTTTGTAATGATCATATCATTGATAATCATTTGGGGATTGTCAAGTGACTGATCAAATAATCAAGTGACAATCAAGGGTGACTTTCATGTAATGATTTTAGGGGTCAATGATCAAGTCACTATGCCAACGCATAGTAATGAGTTTGATTTGAGGTTTGGGGTGTAGTTTAATGATTGGTGTATGGTGATTAGATGTTTGATGTGGGAAATTGGCCTCACTAAAAAAATGAGGTCAACACCTATGGCTAAGAAAGGTTAACCCAGGATAATAGGTGTCTCACTATGTTTAAGATAATAAAGTAAATAGGGAACATAAACTTATCTACTTTGACTAACACATCTTCTATCATCCCCCTTAGATAAGTAAATAAATTGTGTGCTAACTAAAGTGTAACTGTGGTGGGTTGGACTTCTCTTAAGTTAAGTCTTTTGAATATGGACAAGGGCATGGGATTTATAATAGCTCCTAAGTCATACAATGCCCTCCAACAAAATTTATCCCTTATAGCATAGGAATGGTAATATTATTAGGGTCCTTAAACTTTTGAGGGAGTTTCATTTGTAATATTACTTACATTTTTTAATAAAAGCAATGATTTAACATTCTCTTAATTTTCTCTTCGTGCTCAAAATGATTTTCATGAACTTTTTATAGGTGGGTATCAGCTCTAGGGCTTCTATAAATAGAATGTTCATGGTCAATTTTTTGAACACTTCTAAAAATTTATAGAACTATCTATCAATACTATACTTTAATAACCTTTGAAGAAATAATGGTGGTGTCCTCTCAACAATATTTCTAATGGATTTTTTACATCCTTATTAGGCTAAGGTTAATCTTTAGGCTTGGTCAGTTCTATAGGTGTCTCCTCCTCATATTTTTCCTTTTTCTTAACCACTTCCTCTATCTCTTTTCTACTTCTCAATTGTATAGCTTCACAATGCTCCTTAACTTTTTCCTTAAGATTAACCTCTATATTGCAAGGAAAGGTTCTTTGGGGTCTACTATTTAGGAAGCTTACTAATTGCTTTAATTAATATTCAGTGTTCTTTATAGCAAGCTCGGCTTTATAATTGGGTCCTCATTTATAAAAATAGGTCTTCTAAGAAAGGTTACTTATCCTTTAATTTATTATTTGTATTGAATCTAGGTATATAATTAAGCCTTGGGTTTCCATAATTTGGTTGAGGTGGGTTCCAATTTACTACATGATTGAGTTAGCTAGGATTCCAATGACTACCCCTATTACAATGATTATTCCATTAAAAGTTGGGGTGGTTCTTACAACATAGATTGCAAGTGTTACAATAAGGGTTATTTTATATATTATTAATGACATTTAGGGATTCATATCATGAGGTATTTTGTTCACTATATGCTCCATAGATATTCTCCTCTATGAACACGGGTGTGCCTTAGGATATACTGACTCCAATGTTATCCAAATTCCTAGATATAGTAGCTACTTAAACAGTTGAAATAGATAAAGTATATAATTCTTACATGCTAGCCACTTTCCTAGGATTCACTCTCTCTAAAAGCCATTAGAAGTTATCGGTGGCCATTTCTTCAATTGAAGCATATACTTTGTTGAAGGGTTTGGATATCAAAGAACCTCTAGCAATAGCATCAAAGATCGATTAAGAGATCCTACCAGTTTGTTATAGCCAATCAGGTAAGGCATGGGGTTGGCACTTTCAAAGCAAATCCTTAAATCTCTCCTAAGCTTCATATATTGATTCTCAATCTAATTGAGTAAATAAGGTGATTTCACTCCTAAGTTTTATAATTTTGGATGGAGAGGAGTACTTTGCTAGGAACTTGTGAGCTAAATCATGCATTTCATGTGCTAATTTAGCCTAGGGGGTAAGGAATTTAATCACATTTTAACCTTATCTCTTAAGGAGAAAGGAAACAATCTAAGTCTAATAGTGTAATCAGGACTCTATTATATTTAAATGTTGCATATATCTCTAAGAAACTAGCTATATACAAATTGGGATCATCTATAGAAGTTCGGCCAAACTAAACATTTTGTATCATTTGAATGATAGTAAACTTTAGCTCAAAATTATTAACTTGGATATTGGGTCTATTGATGTTTTGATGAATTCCTTCTACCATTAGGTTTGTATGCTCTCTAAGTGGACTGGGTTGGACATTTTCTTGGATTGGGTCAGCCATCTCTAATTCTTTTTGTTATTTTTTAGAATTTTTAATGTTTTTTAGGGTTTTTTTTATTTAGGATCAAATAAGACTTTTCTTAGTTAGGCTATACTATGCATGCAACACAACACACATAATATGAAAATATAAATCAAAATATATTTTCAAAATTTGTATTCTAGCAACACACAAAATATAGTAGAAATAAATAATAGTACCAACACAAGACAAGATAAAAAAATAGTGATAAGATTAAATTAACAATACTTTGAACAATATAAAATGAATAAAAAGGTAATTAACCAATATCCTCAGTAACGACACCAAAAATATAACCTTGAATTACACAGACATAGGTTATTTTGTGTGTAAACCCTAGATCTACACAAGTGAACATGTTGTGTCAAGCAATAAAGTAATGAGAAGAGTATAACTCCCATGAGGATAGAAACTACCCTAAGTTCACTCTAGTACTGCTTATATAAATTACCAAATTTATCTTATATAATGAAATTTAAAAGTGTGCAAATGAAAACTATCAACTAAGCGTTAAAATAAAATTCTTATATATAATTAACTCTAAACCTAAAAACTCATGAGTGTAAAAGTTTAATCTCTTTTAATGTTACTTTGAAAATCAGAGTATAAATACTCTTCATCTCTATCAAGATCATTGGATTGTTTAGTGAAAGTACTCTAATAACAATTGAAAGTTCATAATTAGCTTTGAAACTAATTGAAAGTTTTATGAGTCACACTAAGAGGGTGGGTGAATTAGTGTTTAAAAACTCTTTTTAAATCTTTCACTTGAAAGAAAAATCTCACACACTAACATAGCACAATCTTGAGCCTTGATCTTTTATTCTTGCTTCAAGTTTGTTGTATATGAAAGGGTTAGTGCTGCACATGAAAAATATCTGATATATAATATGAGAATAAGATAATAAAAATTCAATAATATTTGTAATCATCAAAACATAAGGTCGGACTCCCAAATTGTAATAATCTCTCACTTTTTTATGATGATAAATATTATTGGTTGGAATTTAAAATGTAAGTTTTAATTTTTTTTAATTTCCTGCTAAGTTCTTCCCCTCACCAAGTGCTTACTTTCAAAAATGGTGAAAATCATTAATTTTATAAATTTTGAAATTTTTTCATTAATTTTTTTTTATTATTATTTTTATAATTTTAAACAAATAACACATAACACACAATCACTGAAGAATAAAATAACACTAAAGAAAAACTGATACAACCAACACTATAATTTCCCTTTTGACATCACAAAAATGAGGAACTACAAACATACTATAATGAAGGACAAATAAATACTAAAAATACAAGATAGACTAAAACATAGTACAAATAAAAGAATCTACAACACAAAATATGAAGAGAGAACAAAATAGTGAAAGAGATAAGAAAGCAATACTAAAGATATAATAACATACAACACAACATAGTTGTTGCTAAGTGTAAATTATATACTATGCATTTTATTTAAATTTCAATGAAAATATATTGTTTTAGTTATTTTGGTATAGGAAATACTCAGAAATGATAAAAAATACGAAGTATTACATAGTGTCATGGTGCAAGTTGAAACAAAGCCGTTGCATTGAAGCTAACTCTACTGATGCACCTTTTTTGGACATTGCACAGCCATCCTCTTTATTTGTGAGCACTGTAGTAGCATCACAAGTAGCACTACTATGTTAAGACTGTTGATGTGTTAAACATTTATCTTGACAGCACTGGGTTCTCGAGAAAATGAATGTCATAGTGCTACAATTCAAATGCCTCAGCATCAACAACTCCACACAAGCGTAGCAATGCTTAGATTTCCAGAGCACCGCATTGTAGTATTTACAACTTCCTAACGCCATAATCGATATAGCAAAAGGATGCGTCTGTTCAATTAGTAACCATTTCATGTCATGAAGTGCCAGCTGGGCAAATCTATCAGTGCCAAGGTGGTAGTTCAAGTTTAAGTATCGTGGTGCCACCTTGTCAATCCTTAGTGCTTGAACAATTTTTGTATTTTTCTCTAAATAGATTCTCAGTTCTATTTATAAAGGAGTTCAATCACTTGAGTAAAATTTAGTACATTTCCAGTGTACTTGTCTAGTACCCTCTTAGAATTAAATTTAAGAGAGGCTAAGAAAGTGCAAGATATAATCTCTGGGAGAGTTTAGCCTACATTTGTATAAGCAACTGTGTAAGTGGAGGAATAAAGAGTGTAGAGAAGATACTTTGATCCTTCCTTGTGATAAAGTTTCACTACTTTTCTTGTATTTTGATTCTTTTATGAATATAATGAAAATGTGTTTGCTTGTTATTTCTTCTATGTATGGCTAGATCTCTTATTTTGGATTGATGATGTAAAGAGCATATTAAGTACTAATGTAGACTCTTGTACTCTAAAGAATTTATGGATATTTTCAATATATATCATTCTTCATTTAATACATATAATGGCCATGTGTGTAATTAAACCTTAGTGTGATGTATAGCCTCAATGGAGGAATGCAAGAATAATTAGGAGTATTAAGATATAGAATGTTGGCATACCTAGACATAGGATATTTAAATATTCTAAGTTTAATGGAAATATTAAAATTTTAGGAGTTTTACAGATATTTTTTTCACCCCTATAAGCTTGATAGAGATCTAGGGATGTATATGCTCTAATCTATATCTAAAATAAAGAGTATCATTAGAAAAAATATCATATTTATATGCATAAATCCAAAATATTTTATTAAAATTATATCAACTAATTTACTTATTTTTATTCAGTGGTAGGAACTTAAAAATAACATTTTTATTTCAATAGGATAACATATTCAATTAGAGTAAATAATAAAAGTTATATTGCAAGTAAGCATAACTCTTCCTTACAAGTTTGACACTCTACTTCATCACTTTATTACTTGATTTGGTATGTATACTAGTGTATATTTAAGTAGGCTTTAATTATTGATATATCAAAAAAAATCTAATCATATTTAAATCTTGCATGTCACATATAGCTAAGTTCAGATAGAATCCCTCTCAATAAACTACACAAGCCACACCATATCAATTTTTTAGCATCATTATCGGGGAAGTAATTTACATATTATAATTTTAACTATTTTATTAAAATAAGTGTATATTTAGACCTACTTATATTCTATATCAGATTTTTCTCATTTTTTGTAATGTAATTATTTATTTATTGTTGTATGCTTTATAAATCTAGAAAGGAGCCTTTGTTATTTGATTCTGAGACAGAAACTACCCTTTCAAAAATTCAAAAAACCAAAAATATTTTAGAGATATCTGACTTAGTGATAGATTAGGATCATTTCAGACCTCTTAAGGAGTATGCTAACCCTCAAGTAGATGTATCCATAAGAAATTAGTAGACCTACTATCCATGCTAATAATTTGAATTAAAACTTGCTATAATTCAAGTGGTTCAAAATTTCCAATTTCGGGGAACTCCTATTGAAGATCACAATTTACACTTAGCTAGTTTCTTAAAAATTTGTGCATTATTTAAGTATAATGATGTTAGTGATGATGTTATTAGGCTTAGATTGTTTCCATTTTCTCCAAGGGACAAGGCTAAGATGTGGTAAATTTCTATATTCCCAGGCTCTATAACTTCTTAGAATGAGCTGGTTCACAAATTTCTAGCTAAATATTTCTCACCTTCAAAAACTATCAACCTTAGAAATGATATCACATATTTTGCCCAGTTTGAAGGAGAATCAATTTATGAAAATTGGGAGAGATTTAAGAAAATGCTTAAGAAATATCCTCACCATATCTTACCCAATTGGTTGGTTATTCAAACCTTTTAAGATGGATTAATAGGGTCTTTAAGGTCAATCATAGATGTTGCAGCTAGATAATCTTTAATGTCTAACCCATTTGAGGAAGCATATGAATTAATAGACGAAAATGGCTAATAATAGTGGCCTGGTTATTGGGTAAATCCTAAGATAATGGTTAGAGTCTATGAATCAGATCTTTTATCAATTCTGATTGCATAAGTTGCACCAATTTCTAAGAAATTAAGCATAATAGAAGTAAATTCAAGATCATGATCTGGGTCATCTATGCAATTAGAAAATTAAGTTTTGAATTATAATAAAGATAATAGTGTACAAGGGATTTAAAATAAAATTTTAATCAAAAGATAAAATAATCCCTACTCCAATACCTATAATCAAGGTTAGAGGAACTATCCTAATTTCAATTGGTCCAATAAAAATCTTGGTGGTAACAATCAATGGAATTTTGGTCAAAATAATCAAGGTGGAAATTTGAACAATCCTCAACAACCATCTAACAAAGGAAATTTCTACTTTAACTACATTTAAAATATGAAATGGTAAAGAATATCCAGATTGTATCATGTGCCACATACAAAAATTAATTGATTGTAAAAATGTTGACATATTGATTTTTTAGAAATCAAATGGTATGTTATCAATTAGTGGCAATCTGGTGATATAAAACCCTTCTAAGGTGTTAAGATTACCAAAATATGCTATTAAATCTACTCAATATATTTAAATCTAAAATACTGTGACAATCTGCTTTGATACCAATTAAAAGTGTTCTCCAATTAAAAGTTCATAATTAGCTTTGAAATAAATTGAAAGTGATATGAGGCACACAAAAGGGGGTGAATTGGAATTTTAAAAAAAGTTTCAAAATCTTTTGCTTAAAAAAATCTTAAATAATACAAAAGCAATTAAGAAAAATGATTTATCAACTCAAAACCAAGACCTAAAGCTAGTATAAATTTTTTTAACTTTATACAAAACAAATAATATTTTTTTATATTGTTTTCTTCATTTCAAAAGTAGGATCAAACAAAAAAATTTCCACAATCTTCTTTCCAAAATGCAATCACAAACAAACCAGAGTGAAGTAAAATAATTTGCATGAAAATTAAACTACTAAAAATAAGAAAAAAATAAACTTAGATATTTATAGTGGTTCAATCAACTTGACCTACGCCCACTCCCTAAATGTCCTCATCTTTGGGAATTACACCAAACATGTTCTCTCCCTTAGCCCACAGCTAAGTAGAGAAGCTATTCTCCCTTTTCACAAGTGGTGAATCACCTTTATAGACACTGTAGACTTTCCCTCCTTTCACCTCCTCAGCCTAAAGGAGATGTCATCCCTACTTTTTTCCTCAAGCCTGGCGAAGACGTAGACCTTTCCTCTCACCTCCTCAGCTTGGTGGAGATTGTTATCCCTCCTTTTGGTTCCAAACCTGAGAGAGATGCTGCTCCTAGCCTCCATGGCTATTGAGAGTCTTTTGCTCTAAAGACTTTCCCTTCAAGAATTCTCCATCAAGAGCTCCACACAAATAGAAATCGGAGGACCCAAGGTGGAGGCTAGCAAGAGCAATCGTGTGAACCCCCTCACACTCCCATGACACCCTCAAGGATTTTCTCCCTCGCTCAACCTCACCTCCTCTCTCTCTCTCTCTCTCTCTCTCTCTCTCTCTCTCTCTTTTTGCTTTCTAGGCTCCCTCAAAGCTCTCTCATAGAAGTAAGACTTCTTTGGATGCCAAAAAAAACCTATTCTCTCATGTCACAAAAAAATTTATAAAGTGGGCTCTAAAAACCCAAATTTTTAATTGAATTATCTCTGATAATATAATATGATACATATATCGTGTCGTACAAATAATTTAATTTTGACTATACAATTCCTAATCATCTAGTATGACTAGTTCAATTGAATAACGGTTCATCTAGGATGATCCATAGAATGAACAAAGTTCATCCAAAACATCACTTTGTTGATCACGTATGCTCCAGAACATATCATACGCTCATTAAAGATAATTAATCTTGATTTAACTTCTAAATCTTCAGGATTAAATCTACCAATTTAATTAAACTTCATATATTATGATTTATTAAACATTATGATTAGAATAAATTTTAATTTTTCAAATTCTCCTAATTTAAATAACCACAATTCAATGGCAAAGTTTCTTAATATAGCTGATCATCATATATAATGTTGTGGTCATACAATATGATTAGTTATAGACCATAACAAATTTAGCTCATTTAATTAAATATTGTAATTAATTTTTATTTGAACATATCATACAGTGTGATCTAGATCATATAATATGATTTACAAAAAAAATTAAATATTTAACTTTAATTCCCCTGTGTGTTTATGCATAATTGTTAAGCCAACATATGCCTATTACAAATATAGACTCAAGAAAAATAAATATTATAGACCTTTGAGACAAATTGACACACATAGTGATACAACACAATCTTAAGCCTTGATCCTTTATTCTTGCTTTGTATTTAGTGGTGCACTAGCAAAATATCCAATATATAATGTAGGAATATGAAAAAACAATATTTAATAATATTTATAATCATCAAAATAGAAGGTTGGGCTCCCGAATTGCAATATCTAGCTAAGATTTCTCTCAACTGCAGTGATTATCACCTTAAAATTCTAAGACTCTATCCAATATGTGTCTATGCATAGTAGAATCTCATTTTAAATCCCCTAATTATTCCAGTACTCCTATTTCAAAGATGTAGATCACACTATATTTAAAGTTTTTATAAGAACTCTATAAAAACTAAGTTAAGTATGAAGGATTTAAAAATAATATTGAAAGATTCATGAAATTCAGATCTAATCTTAAGTAAACATAGTTTCTAACATATCATAAGCATAAAGAAATGTTCTAGCTGGCCATAAAAAGTAAACTAAACAAAATATAATTCAATTCAAAATAAAACAAAAGTACAAGTGATAAGTTGAGGATATATATCACTAGGAATTTGTTTACAACATGATTACAGACTCTTCTTCAACTAAAATTGACTTTCTTGGCTCTCTCCCTCTTTAGACTCTAGTTATACTTCTTATAAATGAGCAAATAGCCACCCCCACCCAAAATTTCCTAAAACTATTTATAATTTTTACAAATAACAAAACTAGCACCACAGTGCTAACCTCAGTAGCACAATGGTGCTATTGAATCTATAGGTCAGTTCATCAGTTATCACATCAGTTTGCCAGCCAAACTATTGATTGCTCTATCGTGGCAATTTTTCACTACTGCTCACCTTCCTTGGTGCTTTAATGCATTGCTCTCTGTTTAGTTCCAGCCCTTTATCATTGTAATGCTACCTTCTAGTGCTCTAGTGCTAAGGATGGGTATAGCACTACGGTGCTCTGCATGTGGCACCGTAGTGCTCCTTCAATTATGTAGTATTTTTCTTCTTTCTTGCATAAAAAAGATATATTTAGATAACATTTATATAAAAATAAGTGTAATGTGAATTATACATTTTTTTCTTTATGAAGCATGTTGAGCTCAAAAGGTAAGTAGACAAATTGATTTGGAAATGCTTTATCCAAGAGAACCTCTATCCTTGTCCATTTTTTTCCCTACTAGAACCCAAAAAGGATTGCACTTGGATAATGTGCATACATTGTAGAGTTGTTAATAAGATTATAATTAAGTATAGATTTTCAATCCATATATTGGATGATATGTTGGATCTTGTTGGAAATGCCACCTATTTTCTAAAATAAATCTAAAAAATGTATATCATCATATTAGAATCAGTATAGGAGATGAATGGAAGGCTACTTTCAAAACCCCTAGTAGATTATATGAATAGCTAATCATGCCTTTCAGATTATCAAACACTCATAACACAATCATGAGACTTATGAACACAATCCTAAAACCATTCATTAGGAAATTCTTTTGATATACTTTAATGACATTTTAATTTTTAGCTCCAATGAGAAAGTCACCTAAGCCACTTGAGATTACTTTAGTTCAAGTTAATAAAAGACAAACTTTATATCAATTTAAATAAATATTCCCTCTAATTTCCTAAAGTCACTTTTATCAAGCTCATAGTGATTATTGAAAAATTGATAACTGACCCTACCAAAATTCAAGTTTTCTTAGATTAGTCTATACTAAAGACTTTCACTGATGTCCATAGCTTTCATGGCTTAACTTCCAAAGATTTATTATAAACATTAGCATGTTTGTATCCCATATCACTAACATCTTAGAGAAAGATAAGACTGTCTAGTTTACATCTGCTCAAAAATCCATGGAGTAAATTAAAGTCCTTATGACCTGATTACCCATTTTAACACTTCCAAATTTAAATAAGACATTTGAGGTCACTTGTAATGCCTTTGGTGTAGGTATAGGTGGTGTTCTTAGCTAAGAAAACCATCATATAGCCTTTTACAATGAAAATTTAAATAATGCTCAACAATAATACTCAACTTATGATATAGAATTATATGCAATTATTCAAACCTTAAGACACTGGAGACATTACCTTCTACAGAGGGAGTTCATTCTCAATACTAACCATAATGCTCTGAAGTTTATTAACACCCAAAATAGTTGAGTTGTAAATATGCTAAGTGGATTAAATACCTTCAAGATTTCACATTTATTCTTAAAATAAACTCAATGATGCACTATCTAGGTTACTTTGGTAATCTCATCTTTAGAATTTCAAATTCTTAGATTTGAAAGACTTAAAAAATGTTTATCAAATATTTCATGATTTTCATCTGATTTATTTAGAGTATGATAAGAATGAAGCCCTATTTATTAGTTTAACTTGTGACTATTCCATGCTCGATGGTTATTTATATAAATGAAGGAAATTATGCATCCATGGGATTTTATTGAGGACTTTTCTTATTATTGAGTAACAATCAAGAGGTATTACTAGACACTTTGGTAGTATGAAAATTATGCACCTCCTTAAATCTTGATTTTAATGGCCTTCTCTAAAGCTAGATATTGAAAGAGTAGGTGCCCACTACTTTACTTGTAGAAAAGATAAGAATATAAAGCAAAAAAGTAGGAAGATATTATGCCTAACCCACTCCTTTTAGGCCATGGGAAGATCTTCTATGGATTTTATTTTAGGTTTAGGTCACAATAGCATTTTTTCATGGTGGATAAATTATCTAAGTTGACTCATTTCCTACCTTGTTTAAAATTCAATAATGCTTCACATATGAAAGGGTTATTCTTTAAGGGGATTGTCAAACTCCATGGACTTTCTTTCGTAATTATTTCTATTAGAGATGTTAAATTTGTGTCTTATACCTTAAAAATATTATTGAATTTGATGAGTACCACACTGAAAAAAATTTTCCCTTCACACCAAAAAAGATGGCGAGACTAATATAGTCCATAGATCTTTAAGAAACCTCCTTAAAAGGTTGGTATGTAGGAGCTTAGGCAATTGGGACCTTCACTTACCAATAGTTGAGTTTTCTTATAACAGTTTCATTTCTAAGGCTGTTAACAAAACTCCATTTTAAATAGTTTATGGAATCAACCCTAGGAAATCAATTGATCTTGCTAGCATCCCCATGCATACAATTTTTTTTAATTTTTCCTTTATATTTGTACAAAATTGTTAATGACTTTCTCATACTATTAAGAATCAATTAAAAATTAAAAAGTGTAAAATATGTTAATCTAAAATATAGATAAAACTTTTAAAGAGTTCAACATTAGGGATCATGTGTTAATTCAAATCAATCCTTAGAGATATCCTTCTACATCATTTAGAAAGTTACAATTTAGGGCATGTTGGCCATTTAAGGTTGTTAAAAATATTGGCACTAATGCATATGTAACGAATATTCCTAAAGTCATGTTTATTAGTTTGATTTTTAATGTGGATATCATATAAAGGAGTTATCCAACCTCTAAATACACAACATACTTCTACAGGAACATGAATAAATCCTTATTTGAGCTAAATTGAAACTCATTTTTGAGGTGGATCATCATCACGTATAAGAAGGACCAGCTTGGAGATCATAAGTTCCTCAAGAGGTGGAGAGATAAACCACCCATAAGGGACACTTGGCTTCCCAAAGAAGATTCGGAGAAGTTGGCACCAAACTTGGTAGCAAACCATATGGATTTAAACTTTTAAAAGAAGTGTTTTTTGGGAAACAAGGAAAATGAGATAGCACACGGAGGTGTTCATATCATTAGGGCTAGAGAAAAATCATATGAAGATCAAGCCATGAAGCCATAAAGATTTAAATTATTTTGTTGTATTTTTTTATGTGTTTTCATGTTTCTAATGTATAAGTTTATGTATGTGAAGACATAGTACTTGTAATGTGGACTTTATGTATAAAATGTCTAGGGAGAGTGGAGTGAAGTGGCAAGGGAGTGATGTGGCAAACCAAGAAAGTAGCTAGGGAGTGTAGTGTCTGGCTAAGCAGGAAGGGGCATGTAGTTATGGTGATTGCATACATGGGCCACCCCTCCCTTCTCTCTTTTCTCTCCTTATTTTGAGCTTGATTGCCAAGAGGTGTATCTCTTGGACTAGTATTAATTATATAACACACTCTTTACTAGAATGAAATGAAGCTTTTGATTTTTTACACATTTAGAAAGAATATCTCAAGGCATTTGGTGGCTTGTTGTCTAGAGAACCAAAGAGGATTGGGTGATTTTCTTAAACTCTCTACTTTGGTGAGTAGAGATTAACTTTTCTATATTTTTTTAATTAAAATATTCTTTGGTTTATTCTGCATTCCTAAGATACCTTAGAAAAATCAAAATCATATTTTCATCCCTCAAAATTCAAGCAAAATTTCTAGATCTTGGGCTGGCCAAAACTCTATTTTTGTTCGACTAGTTTTATTCCTATCAATAATTAAACAATATAAATTCCATAAAACCTTGCCAAAATCTAGACATCTAGAAAATATCCTATACTTTAATAGCCCTAACTTTATTTGTAGTTGTTCTAGTAAAAATTTTGGAGAAAAAAATCAAACGCTAGTCCTCATTCCTATTTGTTATTCCAGTCCAATAACTAGTTTCCAGCCCCATGTAAAATCTGAAAAAAAATGAAAACTCCATTAAAATTTTCTCAAAACTTCCAAATCTCATCTATAGGGTGTCCTTGAACATTTTCAAGTAAAATATTTGAATTTCACTTAACCTATAAGAAACCGCACTCATATTCACATCCTTGGTCTATTCTGGGCAAAACTATCCTACATCACTTCCAAACCACATTTGGCCCATTCAATCATTTCCAAACCTTATCAAATTTCTATAAAATTAAAGTACACATCCTCACCTTTAAATTAACTAGTTACTGGATTTAAATATCTATAGATAAAGATATATTATGTATAAGTTTAGGTTTTTAGTTTTAGATAGATTTCAAAATGTGCAACCTACCATCCAAACTCCTAAGTCTCATCCCAACCTTTAAATTAACTCCTCCAAATTAGAGCTTACTCTTATAATTATCTTAGAAGAGTCTCACATCTACCAATTGATCAATTAGTGATCTAAACCTATGACGCCCTAGAATCTAATTTGGAAGAATTATTCATTTATCTTTTAATAAAAAATAAAAGCTATCTAATTTCTTTTATCAATATCAATAGCATCAAAAATAAAACTATTGATCAAAATATTTATATATACATATATATTCAATCCTAAAATTATATACAATACTCAGGATCTATACAATCATCACATATCTATCTTGTCTTGAGTATAAAAAATAGCTAAAATAAAAAGAACATGAACTTGAAGGAATCCTGACCAGCCTCACACTCCTGATCTTCTACCCAAACCTGAAAATATTTAACCACATATAATGAGCTGAAAAGCCCAGCAGGTCACCAAAACCTACAATTGAATTCAAAGCATGGTAAATGAGCAATATGCATGTCAGGGATCAAATCATAGTAGGAGCTTTCATATGATCATTGAATCAGTGTAGGAACATTAAAATTCATATATAGTAGTAGTGAAATCTCTAAGTAGTAAAACACTATGGTATGGAAGCTAGTAAAGCAATAAATAAGTATGAGTGTTAAATCTATAAAGTAGCCATCGTATCTGTAATACCAATCAGTATAGAAATTGGATAAAGCATCGAATCAAAACATCATTAAAGACTGTTGAAATCAAATTAAATATAGTAAAATCATATAGAAATGTACGCATGCCATCCAATTATTCTATATCAGTATTAAATCAGTATCTTAATCACATAATATATCTTATATATCATGTGCTCAATGAATGTGTATCATGCTTTTTGTATCAATAAATCAGTAATAGTTTAATAAATAATTCTTTCAAATTAGATTCAGGGGTATCACAAAACCCCCCCACCAATCCTCATTAATATTTAGTTTAAAGGAGGTGTTTCTAAATATATTTTAATGGCTTATAAGCTTGTTATGGATGTCTTATAACTAAAGATGTCTTATTGCAAAGAGGCCTACCTATCAATCAACTGTGTTTACTATAAAACTTTTAATGAGATACATTCATATCTCTTCTTTAAATGTTTTTTCTTTCCTTTATTTTCTTAAAAATTATTTTTCTAAGGGGAATTTTTTTTCACATAAGATGCAATATTTCTCATGTCCTAATTCATGTGTGTATTATTACTTAAGATCACAAAGAGAAAATTGAAATGCTATCATTTGTTTTGCAAAGATTCATTTTGCAATCTACTAGAAGAGCACAAAATGAAAATTTACAAAAAAGCTTTAGAATAATATTATGAATATATACTTTAGATGACTTGGATTCATTACTCGTTGCTTGGTTTATCCCTTTTGAATAACACAAATATCAACTACAATAGTGTTGTTTTTATGTTGTTATTTTGTTTCACATGCAATAGTGCTATTTCTTTGATCATTCTGAATTATTGGGCGGCTCTTGTGAACATCTTGGATATTTTACTACTTATGTGATCATAAATTCTTACTCTCTATTTTTTGGGGACAATGAAGAGAGCCTTCCTCTATACGAGACTCAACTAGGCTACCATTTGATCTCTTGCCTTCATTCTATTAGCTATCCATGGACATGCCTTATCACCTTCGATGTGTTCCATGATTTTTAACTACTATCTCTAGAATAGCATTGTTCCCTTTATCTAATTTCTACTTCCTTGGAGGAAACCTATATCATATATACTTTTAAATTTTCAAAAGATATAATTGAGCCCCTAATTTGAATTTTCATAAGGTTCCTCCATGAAATTTTTCATATAGAATACACATTTTGCTCTTGGAATCTACGATGCTCCTTTTATTTTTAATTTTTATTTTTATTTTTTTGCCATTTCACAATCAACATATAATTTTCATAAATGAAACTTGCTAGATATCTATATATATATACACACACATACACACTAGTAAAATGCATGTGCACATGGTGCACGTGAATAAAATTTAAAAATAAAATATATATTATAGAGTGAACATTAATTTACGATATGCTATATAAATGATATTTAATAATTTAGGAATATTATATGGAATATTTACATATTTACTTATTATTTATATATAATAGGTAAATGAAATCATTTCTATGTTAAATAAAATTGTAGAGGATCACTGAATATTTAAAATGCAAGAAGGGTAAATAAATTTAAAATCTACTACATTGTATATCATTTTTAAATGATTTTGTAGCAAATCATAAATCCCATAATTGAATACGCGAATGCTGCACTTAGTCTCTTCAGCTTCTAAGAAATTCAACTCATCAATATTAAGTATAACAGTTAATACAAACTTAGTAACATATGGTACATCTTTTAAATCATTTAAGCAAGAATTAAAATCACATCGCACATAAAACATTTTTATAAATTGCTTGTAAAGATTGGAAACTAACACACTCGGAATCATTATCAACAAAAACCTCAATGCGAGTACTTGATGTTGCTAGATCAGTCCTAGCTCCGATCTTTTGTGGAATCTAACATGATGAAATATTGCAATTTGGTTATAACAAATATTATGCAAAATAAATTCAGTTATGATGATTTAAATGTCTTTGAAGCAAACGACAAACTTATATGATGTCCACTTCATTGGTACTAAAATATTTTCTTTGTTTCGACTGGATCTGCTTGCAAGATATTCCCAAGATGGATCATTTGCAGATGTTTTCCCGCATAGATGATGTGCTCTGATACTTTCATCAGTATAGATTGATATGGATTTACTATTATCAATCTTGTTAAACACAAAGCCAAACATGTTAGAAAAACTTCATATCAAGATCCCTTCTATGAGTCAATAATGCACCATCATAGAAAAGAAATAATATTAAAAAATGAAATGGCAAACAATGACAACATAATTTTCTATTTTGCAAATTCTAAGACTATAGTGAAAAATCAATGAATAACATTGAGGTTTCATTGAAATATAATGCAAAGTACATTGGGAATCCCACCATACCTTCAAGGTGTTTACCAACAGTATTTCAAGACAATTCATTTCCAAAGCTTCCAAGAGCTCAACAATGAAGAATATCTAAAGTATAGAATAAAAAAGTTCAATTAAAGAACTTCATAGGGTTGCATGTTAGGAATTAATGGAAGAATTCTTGAGAGCTCTTCTGAGCTCTTCTTGCAAGAGCGAGAGAGAGAGGGGGAGAGAGGAGAGAGAGAGATAGAATTTGGGGGGAGGAAAATACCTAAAGCTTTATTAATTTTTCCCAAATCTTTACATCAACATAAAACCTAAATTTATAGAGATTTACAGGATTGAGATAGCATGTAGGAATAACCAAACTAAAACTGGACCAACACCTCACATTACAGATGAATGCAAAATTCTTTTTTAAAAGGCAGTAAAAAATAAAAAACAAATATTTATGAAACTACCAAAGTGAAATTCATTGTACCAATAATATGAGCATAAATCAGTATTAAGATGTTAAGATAGTCCTTCCTAGAAGTATTCTCCTGTATCAAAGACTTGAAATTTGACAACATATGGATAAATGTGAAAAAGGAGTGTTTGACAGTAATATTATAAAATTGATAAAATATATATCTCACATAATACAGGAAAATCTTAATAACAAATAAAATTGAAAAAAAAAAGGATAGCCATTGCAAGTAAATTAAACACTAATGAAGTTATCTAAAGAGAAATTTAAAGAGAAGGGATGAGATTTTTGATGTGACCTTTAGAGTTAATAAACCAAGAGTTAAGTAAGGCATGAATCATCTTTCAATCAAAAGAAAGTAGAAGGAGCGGGTTTCTAGAGAGAGAAATAGCGAAATTTTGAAATTTCAACTTGGCAGTTTTTTCGTTCTGTTGAAGTTTCAACGTATGGCGGTGGATTGCCGCCGGCCATTGTCACCGTCGACTGAGGAAGATGTGGATATGGGTGGTTTCAATTTTAAGAAGGATCGCTCTACTTCGAGCATTGACCGTCAGCTCGCTTGTGATCTTGTTCGTAGAGCTAGGGGAGAATTAGTTATCCTTGAAAATGGATTTAATTTTAATTCTAAAGGTAACAATGCTGAAGGGAAAGGTAAGAGTATCTCTGTTTCTGATGATTGTAAGACTCCTAGTGGTTCGTATTTGAAAGGCTTTTCTCCGGGTAAACATCTTGATTAAGGGGCTTCGTCTTCAGGTATGAAGATTCTTGTAAATCATTTTGGCTATTCAAATGCAATCCCTGCTCATGGCAGTAAGATAAATGTGAATGCCATTGATACGGTTAACAGAAGTATTGATACTCCTTGTAAGACAACCCCACTTTCTTCTGAGAAAGTTTCGGCTTCGAATGCTTCCACTGGGGAGTCTGTTATTGAGAATTCTATACGGAGTAATAAAATTCCTACTTCTCGGTTGGTGAAGGAAGGTATTTCTTATTCCATGAAATTGCAAGAGAACAGCCTAGATGTTCGTAGAATTGCGGAAGAAGAGATGGCTAAGAATGTTATCCCTTGGATTAAGAAACCAAATATCAAGGTGAATTTTTGTCAAGATAAATCATTTATTTCGGATGATGGGAAGGCTATTAAGCTTAATGAAGTGAATATCCAATCCAATTCTGAGAAACTTAAAAATTATGTGGTTGTGAAGGTTTTTGGAAGGAATGTGCCTATTAGTCTGATTGCTGTAGAGCTTAGGCGACAATGGAATGCTATTGGTAAGTTTCATCTTACGTCACTTGGCCTAGGTTGGATTTTGTGTTCTTTTGTTGAATCAGTAGCGGTGGAAAAGATCTTGGAGGGAGGACCTTGGTATGTCCATGATCAAATAGTTGGCTTAGATAGATGGTCTCCATTTTTCTCTTCTTCCTCTTTGAAGGGATTAACTTCTCCTATCTGGATTAGATTACCACACCTTCCCTTAATGTGTTGGGATGTGGATAATGTGGCTAGAATAGCTTTCATGGTTGGTCAACCCTTGTGGATTGATGGGAATATGTTTCAATGGAGTAAAAGGGAATATGCGAGAGTGTGTGTTCGTATGGACCTTGATAAACAATTTCCTACTGGAGTTTGGGTGGAGGGATCTTTTGGTCATTTTTTCCAAAAGGTTGAATATGAAAAAGTTACTACCTTTTGTTTTAAATGTGGTAAAGTTGGTCATTTGATGGAAGCTTGTGGCGAGGTCCAGCTGGGGCTTGTCAATCCAATGCTACGTTGGAAATGAATGATGAGAATTCTCAGTCAAAAGGAAAGGATGGTGATACTCTTGGTCCTTGGACTCTGGTTAAGAACATGAGAAGAAGGAAGGTTTTTCCTAAAATTGGAAAAGGCCCAGTTAATATGGGCAAGGAGAAGTATTCTGTAGCAGGTTTTTTTAAAAAATCTGTGATTACTTCAACTCAGGCAGATGTCGACAATGCTGGAGCTGAGGAAGCTGTTACGGGAATGAAAACTGTGGAGGTGGCAGATATTATTCAGTCTGCAGCTGGGGAAAAACTGTTAAAAGAGGGGGATGGTGTGCAGGAAATCCTTCAATCTTCATCTCCTGTAGCGGTAGATGGTGGGAGGTTGAATTCAGAAGACTTTGTACTTATGGGTAAGGAGAACAGATTTTCCTTGTTGAATGATAGTCTAGAAGAGGCTGAAGTCGATTCGGTGGTGATTGCTAAAGAAGAAGTAATTACAGGTGGTAGGCAGATTTCGAGTAAGAACAATTCCTCTGATTCAGTCTTGAAGGCTGGAAATGATTTAGTAAAGTCAAGAGTGAAGCTCCACAAAGAACTTAAATCATTGGGTAAGGATAACATCTTATCTCAGAAAAGGATTGAAGGGGATAGTAAGATGAATAAGAATGGGAGGAATCCCATTCTTAATCATAAATGACGTCTATTGCGTTTTGGAATTATCGAGGGGCAAGGAAAGTAGAGGCCTCTCGCTATCTTAGGGAATTTGTGAAGGAGTTTGATATTTTCTTAGTTGGGTTAGTTGAAACAAAGGCGTCTAATGTTGACCGGAAAGAGATTGACATTCTGATTGGGAAAGACTGGGACTTCTTCCATGTCCCAGCTGAAGGTCTGTCTGGGGGGATTCTGATTTGTTGGAAACAAAGTTATGGAGAATTTTTGGTATGTCATGCCTCTCAACAAGTGGTGGTGGGGAAGTTCAAAGTCCAAGGCAGAGGAGAGTGGCTGATTGCTACAGTTTATGGAAGCAAAAATATTTGCAAGAGAAGATACTTGTGGGAGACTTTAGAGTCCTTTTCAAATACTCATCTACCGTTTATTATGGGAGGTGATTTTAATTGTGTGCTTTCTCTGGAAGAAAAGAGAGGTGGGAAGAGGTTTGTTTTTTCACAAGGACCTCAAGATATGAGATTATTTATAAATAGGTGTGATTTTCGTGACATTGGAGTGATTGGGCCTAAATTCTCTTGGTGCAATAATAAGAAAGGAGGAGCTAGCATATTGGAGAGATTGGATCGTTGTCTACTTAATTCGGAGGCTTTGTTGGCTATACAACCTGCGGTTGTAAGACATCTTGGGAGAATTGCTTCAGATCATTGTCCAATAGTTCTAAAGGTTTTTGCTTCAGGGTTTAAGAAGAATAAAATGCAGAAATTTGATGAGATTTGGGTTTCCTTTCCAGCCTCGGTTGCAATTGTGGCTAATTCTTGGTCAAAACCTGCTGGTGGTAATGGCGTACAAGCGCTGAACTTGAAGTTTAAGAGGGTCTTAAAGGCTCTTTTCTTTTGGAGTAAAGCTAAGCATTCCAATCTTAACATCTTAAAGGAAAATCTGAAGAAAGATATCCTTATGTTGCAAGAAGAAGAAGCTAATCAAGGTGGATTGTCAGATGATAAAATTTGTTTGCTTAAGTCAAAAGTGATGGAGTTAAATTCTACTTTGGGGAGGCTAAGTTCGTGGTGGAGACAAAGAGCTAAAGCTAAGTGGATGAAGGAAGGTGATTCCAATTCGAGATACTTTCATAGTTTAGCCACAGCAAGAAGGAATTCCAACTTTATTCAGCAAATCAAGGATACTGATGGCTCTTTAGTTGAAGAGAAAGGAGAAATTGAAGAATTAATGTATGCTTACTTCAATGGCAAGTGGAGGAAGTCAAACTGCAATCTTTCTGGATGGCCGAAGTTCCAAGGGAGGCTTACAGATGATGACCACAAAATTTTATTGGCTGATTTCACTATGGAGGAGCTGGAAACAGTGGTTCGGCATTTGGAAGGTAACATCTCGATGGGTTTAGATGGTATCTCTTACACCTTTATTAAATTTTATTGGAGTATCATCAAGAAAGAGGTATGGAGGGCTATTAGTCATTTTTTTAATACGGGACTTATGTGTGATGATTGGAAAGAAACGTCAGTAGTTCTTATTCGAAAACTAAAGAATCCTATGGTTCCTTCCAACTATAGACCGATTAGTCTTTGTAAGTCTATTTACAAGCTAGTGGCTAAAATGCTGTTAAACAGATTGGTGGGGTTCATTCCTAAATTGGTTTCTGAAAACCAAGTTGCTTTTGTAAAGGGTCGATCTATGTCTGATAATATCTTGCTTACTCAAGAAGTTATTAATAAGTTTAGATATTTAAAAGCAAAGAAGGGATTGATGGCCATAAAAGTTGACATGGAGCAAGCATATGACAGTATGGGATGGGAGACTTTGAAGCAAGTTCTTGAGCAGCTTGGGTTCCCTGGAAAGTTCTCTAGTTATTTATTGCAATGTGTCAGGGATACCAAGTATTCTATATTGATTAATGGGTCTAATTCCAGATGGATTCATGCTACTTGTGGCTTCAGGCAAGGGTGCCTGTTATCTCCCTTTTTGTTCATCTTATGTTAGCAACTATTAACAGAAGCTTTTAATCAAAATGGTAGAAGAATTGGAATAAAACTTGCTTCTTCAGCTGAAAGGGTCTCTCATTTACAGTATGCAGACGATGTTATCATCTTTTCAGAGGCTAACAAAGGATGTGCAAAGAAAATCCTGAAGATCTTGAATGACTACAGCAAGTGGACGGGGCAGAAGGTAAATGCTCAAAAATCTTCTTTACTCCTTGGAAAATCGGTGGGAAGGAACAAAGTTAAATCTTTATCTAGATTGTTGGGATTTAAAGTTGTCAAGGAGTTGGATTATTTAGGAGTGAAGATGACTTTGAGAAGGATGTTGGTTGCTAATTTTCAGAGCTTGATTGAAAAAGCTCATGATAAGCTGAGCACTTGGGGTAATAGATCTCTTTCTTTATCTGGGAAGCTCATTCTTTTGAAGTCTTCGCTGTTAACGCTCCCTATATTTCTATCTACCCATACATTGGTTCCCTTAGGAGTGTTAAGGGAGCTAGATAGGTTGAGTAGGGATTTTCTTTGGAATAAAAAGGATAAATCCAGAGGATTGCATTATGTTAGTTGGGATAAACTTTGCAAGAAAAAAAATTTTAGTGGCCAAGGAATTGTTTCAGCTGTGGAAAAAGTTGGGCTTTGGAGGGCAAAATTTGCTTGGTCTTTGGTCTCTAATCCTTCTTCTTTGCTCAACAGAATTCTTATTTCTAAATATGGAATTGATTTTTGGAATTATGAAGGAAGAAGAATGAAATCAGTCACTTGGAAGGTTATTAGCTTTGGAGCTAAATTTTTACAGGAAATTTTAAGATGGCGTATTTCAGATGGCAAGAGTATCAATACTCTCAAGGATATCTGGATTCTTGATAAAAGCATAGATCGGTGGCCTAATTTTGTGGCTGATTTAAGTGAAGAGCAAAGTAGTTTAGATTTCTTCATTCAAGAAGGTAATTGGAATATCATGAACCTGCAGCAAGTCTTTTGTAAAGAACTGGTGAACCTGATTATGAATGTGCAGATCCATAGTAATCAACCTTGTGATGAAAGAGAATTGTTATTTAAGTTCACTGGAAGGTCTTTGGCTTCGTTGCTTTCATATTACTGCTACAGATATGAGGAGGAAGAAAAAAACTGGAAGTGGCGGAGGAAGCTGAAATTGCGGCCTAGAGTAGAGTTTTTTTGGTGGAGACTGGATCAGAATTCTATTCCAACTAATGAGTTCTTAACGTATAGAAGGCTAATTAACTTTAATGGGTTTCCTCGAGGATGTGATGAAGATGAAAATACAGACCATATTGCTGTCCATTGCAGGTATCTACATAAGGCAATTCAAAGACTGAATGAATGGGGTTTCTATATGCCGGTTTTTACTAATCTGGAAAGATGCTATAAAGAGTTAGAGTATTGGTCTAAATTCAATCCGTTTAAAGGTAATTTATATTGTTCCATGGTGTTCATGATTTGGAAAAGTAGAAATAAGCTCGTTCACGATGGCATCGAGGAAGGAATTAATGTTCTGGCAGCAAATGCAATCAGTCTTGCATCTTCTTCCTTTCCTTACGATCTACTATCGATCAACTGGGATTCTAATCAGCTTAGGCTCTTTTCTCAAACTTGGAATCCCCCTCCAACCGATTGGATCAAGTTTAATGTAGACGCCTCTCTTCAAAAGTCTTATAAAGCTGGAATTGGTGGTGTGGTGAGGGATTGTAGAGGAAGATTTTTATTTGCATTTGGGTTCAAATGTTTGCATTGGGATAGTTCTGTTTTGGAGATCGAAGCAATCAAAGCTTTAAGGAAGATTGTTCAAGATTGGATGTATGAAGCAAAGGGGATCATCATTGAAGGGGACAACTACAATGTCATGAAGATTGTACAAAAAGTGCTAAAGCAAGAAGATGGTTTGGTGCACGGTTTGAGTCAAGAGGATTTCTTCTTCTTGAGGAATTTTAATCATTTGATTATTCAAGTTGTGAATAGGGGTTGTAATAAGTTAGCCGATTGTTGTGCTAACATAGCTTCTTCTATGGATTTTATTTGGGATAATTTAGATGGTAATAATGTTCCTCCTTCTTTTCTTAAAGTGTTGAAGGAGGAATGTGACAAGTGTTTATTCTCTTAGTTGCTTGTAATTGTCCTTTAATAAAATTGCTACAAGCATTCTCTCTCAAAAAAAAAAAAGGGGAAATTTAAATAAAAAAAATGCACTCTCTTTAATCCTTCTTTGTAAACTATGAAGGTTTGATGGTTGCTTGGACTTGTTCTCCAGCTCCTGCACCAAATTTCACATAAGTATTCAACTCAGAGCTCTAGAAACTAAAATATACCAAAGATGCAAGAAAACATTGCAGAGGTGACCTGCTTCCACCAAAGCCCTCACCTTGTCCTCCTCTATGGTTCTCAACTTTGCTTCGAGGTCGGACTCATCTGATTCCAACATTGAATCATCTCACCCATCTACAAATGATTCAAATACAAATGATTCAAAGACGGCATTAATCCACTTGTTCAAAGGTAGAAAGAGGAATGAATTCCATACCTTCGTCGCCATCTCATAGACAGGGGCGAAACCAAAGAATTGCATTTCATTATAAGTGTTTGGATGCCAGGAAATTAAATGAAAGACAATAATTAATAAAAATGTTACGAATATTAAATCTATGATTGTACTTAAATGTCCAATTTTCATATTAATAGTTGGGAACAATGCTGCTTGTATTTAGCTTGCATCATATAGCCAATTCCTCCCCGCATTGTGCATGGCAATTGGATCCAATTATCTATAAATTTACAACAACAAACTTAAAGCATTTTTTCTTGAATAAAGAAATTCAAAATAACAGATAAGTTAAAGAAAATAATTAATTATTCATTTAAAAAAAATCAATTGTTTAAAACCTGAAGCACATGTCAACTAATCACATTAATCCTTATCTTAGCAGTTTTTCATATGAGATGAATTAATGAAAAAAATTATAAAAATATCTTAAGACTTCTAGCAACAAATTGTAATCTACAAAAGCAAATCTTTAGAAAGAAGCACTTGATGCTTCATTAAAGAAGGTAACTAAAAAAAACGCTTAATTACCTGTGTGAGGAGGAGACGGAGCTTCGGAGTAGGAGTAGCGGCATGAGGTGAGGTCCGTGAGGAGGGGATAGAGCACGGGAGCATCATCGTGATGAGGAGGCCGATCACGACTTTCAAGCCAACAGGAACAACGAAAGCTTGAGAAAGAATGTTACCTTCGCAGGGAACTCCCAATGCGACTTCCGAGCCGAGAGGAACAACGAAGGCGAAGAAGCGGCGACTCCGACAGGAATAATAAAGGCAAAGAAGCTTCGAATATTTCAAAAATCATCTTCATGCGAAGCCTTAAAGTTGGACTGAGATCTGAAGGGTTGTGAAATCATACGGACGATGAAGATTTATTTTAATTTAAAAAATTAAACGGTTTAGAATTTCATTTGCCAGAAATGCTTTTATTGCTCCACACTGAAACGCTCGACAATGAGTGAGACAACCATTCATTTTATTATAACCGAATAGTAAAAAATTATTACGGTGGGGATTCATTTAACGTTTTCAAATGAAGGATCAGGATAATCCATCGGACTATCTTATGTTATTTAATTATAATTAATTGTAAATATTAAATTCCAATTTAAAGCACCACTTTATAGCTTTAACGTCATTTTAGAAAGCAAATAGCATCAAGCAGAATCAAGAATTTTTTGAGTTTGGAGGCAATAAATTGAATAAGGCGTCAAATAAACATATAAAAAGTTAAAGCGTCCAATAACATCAAAGGAGAAATAAATAAATCTATACTACTATTATAAAAGCCACTTGAATTTCCTTCCACCTCAAATATTGGCCATCCATTTTATTTTTTCTAAAATTATCTTGTCCATTCATTCTATTATAACTAATTAATAAATCTGAAAATATTTAATAGTTATGCAAATTAATGCCCCTTAAATGCAGCTCATAAAATATCCATTCATTGTATTATAAATAATTAATAAATATAAAAATTTATAATAATTATGCAAATTAATGCCTATTACATACACCTCATAAAATAATTATGCAAATTAATGCTACTTAAATTTTATAGTTGAAATTCTGTAAAAAATTTTAATATTTATATCTATACTTATATATATCTATACTACTATTATAAAAGCAGCTTGAATTTCATTCTCCATCAAATCTTGATCGTTCATTTTATTTATTTAAAAATTATTCTGACCCTTCATTTCATTTTAATAAATTTATATATATATATATATATATATATATATTGATATAATAAATATTTGAAACATGCTTCATTAAATATCTTTTGTATTGGGCTCTTTGTATCCCCTAAATTTATACTAACATTAAAAAGCCTCTCCTCCTCTTCATTTTTCGGTTTTTGGCTTGTTTCCTCTCTCTGTCTATTCTTCTACCTAGGCGGAGAGATTATTATTTATTATTTGGAGGTCAATTTATCATTTATATGGTACAAATTGACTCTTCAGTTTGAATAAATAATATATATATTATTATTTAAGCCTGAAAAAAACTGAGATGTCTGCCTCATTTATATGGTACAAATGGAGAATGTGGGATATAATTGAGTCATTTATATTATTATTTAAGCCTGAAAAAAATTGACTATTTTTTTTTCAGATGAATACAAATAAATAAATTACTCATTTATACAGATGAATAAATAATATTAAAACATTTTAATAATAACGTTAATATTAAAACATATTAACGTTAATATTAAAACATTTTAATATTACACTATCTTAAGTTAATGATCATTTAAATTATAATGCATATTAATTTCTGAACATAAAACGGGCATTAAAGAAAGCAGAAGACGAATGGGTATGCTCGATCTCCCTTCATTCCATTTATTTTCACGTCTCTTTCACTGCAGAATCTTTCCATTTATTTCTTTGAATTCGCATAAAGAGTTATATGTGGCTTGATCGTAACGCTCAATTTGTCGTGACCCTTCATTTTCCGCACTCATTACTTCGTATTCCCTTCCTTCTCATTCCTTAGTATTCCATTCGCACTAGCCCACCCCGTAGCCCTCGGTCACATCCCTCCTCCCTCTCACATTCGAAACAAGGTTATCGCCAGCTTGCCCTCGCCTCGCCTCTGGCTTTAGTATTGAAAGAGATGCTAAAGAAGCTTCTTCGACTTCTTCGCGTGCTTCGCCTGAAGAATACCTTGCTTCAAAAGCTCTCGGAAGGCTCTTAAAGCTGACATCCAGCATGCCAACTTCTTGTAACTCCTCTATCTTGTTTTTGGTCCTGTCCACTGTATTGATTTTCTGATTCCAATATCATTATCATTAGAATTCTATGAAACCTTGAACTCTACGGGAGGAAGAAAAACAAAATGAATTCTTTAATAAATACTTCAGAACTCTTTTTTTTGGTGGTTTTATTTTGGGTTTTGTGGTAGTTTTTATTGTTAGGGATATGGGTTTTGCATGGTTCATGTTGTTCATAGAACTTATGGTGGTGCTTGCCTACAGATGAAACTTTCATATGGTCCTTTGGCTTAAGTCGTCTTCATCTTTATTCTGTAATTGATGGACTATGTCCCGAGTTACATGCTTCTCAGTTATCTACGGCTCCTTCAAATACTTGTATGGAAGGTTGTTTTTCTGTTTTATTCATTTAATATTGCTTCTTTTATTTATTTTTCAAATTTTCATCAATGATATCAAAATGTTTCTTATGTGGATTTTTGTTGCTTTGCTCTTATTTTGATTGTTCAACTTCTGCTTAATTCTATTGAGTACAGAGTTTGCTAGACTTAGAGTAATTCAACAAAAATTATGCAGATATATGTTGATGGAAAATTGTTAATATCTGATTACAACAGGAGAGCCAGTATTAGAGAATTCTGTGGTACATAGAATGTTATATCCCTCTTGCTTTCGTCGTGATTATGAGGTGCTTCAACTACCCAAAATCTTGGTTTCTTCTTTTGACAAGTACATGCGTATATATCTTAGATCTTTTATCCTTCTCTTCAACAACATGAAAGCAACCTGTTGGAGAAGGCTGAGTAATGATCTTTTTCTTCATTTTCTCCATGCGCGCTTCTTCGTCTATTTTGTTCTTGTGTTTTTTTTCCACTTTTTCCATTTTTCTATGTTTTTTGCCATTTTCTATTGGGTTTTCTAAAGATCTCCAAGCTCTCGCAGCTCTTGATGTGATCCAAAGTTTTGGATCTCGCTGCTCCTACCGATCGAAGCTCTCGGTGACCCTCGATAATTATGTCTCTCAACACACACAAAGGCTATAAATAAAATCTCAAAGCTAAAGTATGTATAGTTTGTGTCAAATATGTTGATTTAATTTTTTTGGTTGATTCATATTAGCTGTTGAGCCTTATTTTGAGTGAAGAAGGTGAAAAAACTAATGTTGTATTGTAGTACATGAAGTATGATTAGTACTTATAGTTTGTATTGGCTCATTTGCAATCCTAATCTCGCTATTCTTTTACTATTTTTACTTAAGTAGTAATAAAATTTATCTACATATTTGCTCATACACGATTTTGTCGTTATTTGGATAATAATTAGATGATAATATTATTCTTTGAACTTCGGAGATATAAAAAGATAATCCTTTTATTGATTTTTTTAATCAATCTATTATGATAGTGATATATACTATGATGGTAATAAGGCTTGAACATTACATTTAACAAAGAAAATGAGAAAAATATGTTGCATGAGAGAGTGTATCTATGGGGGCAAGTGATGGGAGATCGTTGATTATCTTATTGGATTTTTGGTTTTCTATATCAAGAGAGCGCGATGGGGGCAAGTAGGAGAGGTCTGAAGTGGCTCTTCTATTTTGGGAGTTAGATAAGGTAGGTGAGAAACAAAAGCTTTACTTGTACTTCTATCTATCAGAAGTTTAACTGATTGTTGTAATACTTTAATTTGCTCTTTGCATGTTGAAATGATTGTTTAATTGATGAAATATTTGTCAATGTTTTTGAATTATTTTTCTGTATTTAATCACCTACCATCACATTCAATTTTCCTTATATTAAAACTATTATATTCGGATTTCCTCTTCATTTTTACTTTTGTTGGGTATTTTATCTTTCATCTATCAAATTGATTATCTTAATGGTTAAAGTTTGGTTGGCCATCGCCACCCGTAGCATCTTCTGTAGCAATATCTAAAGATCTTTTGGTTTTTCATATTCTGCTATTTGATTAAGAGCTTTATTTGATATTTGCTATTCAACTTTACGTGCTTTACGTGTTTAACCTTCTCCTCCTACTGTTATTTTTCTTCTTCTCTTTGTTGGTTGTGCTTCATTTAAATCTTAATAGAAAATTTTCAGTTTTTCTTTTTATTTGAAATGAGGATTCTGACAATAATTTTAAAAACCTTATAAACTAAATTAATTGAGCAAGATTAGTTTTGTAATTATTATAGTATTATAATTGCTAATTATTGTGTTAGTCTATCAAGACATCGATTTAAAAGGCAGCCAAGCCTTGCGAAGAGGATGTTTCAAGGTGCTTTGGAAAAAATAAATAGGCTAATTTGAATTATATTTCTTGCATCTTAAAACATTGGTATATTAGTAATATGAGGTTATGAAGTTATTGAAAAGAATATAGTTTCATTTGAACACACTTCCTCTTTCTCTCTCTCTATCTATGTTTTGTTTGTTGCATCCCGCTACGGCATTGGGAGCTGCTGGCTTGGTATGGCTTTGAACACACTTCCTCTCTCTCTCTCTCTCTCTCTCTCTCTCTCTCTCTCACTATATATATATATATATATATATAGTCATTTTGCTGTTGCAGGCTGTTGCGGCTTTGGGAGCTACTGCATACTTATTTGTACATATATGTTGCTGTTGTTTAGTATATTATTGTTTCCTTGCATCTTTTGTACCCAAAAGCTGTGTATTGGATGTTATTTTTTTTGTTTGTGAATAAATTACCATCCTTTGAATATTGATGTCGCAAAAATGATAATTAGTTGGTCATAGGTTCATAAATCAACACAATTCTTTGCAATGTCTTGCATAATTCAATTATTTTGTTGTTTTTACTTATTTTACTATCCAAATTTGCTCAATACGTCCACATGCATACTGTATTCCTTTCAGTTGCTATATTTCTGGTGGAAGTGTCATTTGACAATCATCAAGGGAGATGAATTGTATTGTGGAGCTTGATAATATATAATTAGATAACTTTTGAATTACTTTTTTTTGGTGTTATTATGCAATCAAATTATGATCATTATGATATTTTTCAACTTTTGAAAATGATCCTATTTTAACATAAAGCTTAGTTTAGTTTTTTTTTCTTTTTATATTCATAGTTATTTAAACTATATAAGCTTAGTTGACATAGCACATGAGAATGGTATGCTTTTCCTTACTTCTTTTTGTTAGGCATTGTTTGGCAATATAAATGTTCAAGGAATTGAGCTTAAATATATTTTACTCCATTTCTTTGGTTTGGAATATATGCAAATAAATGTAATTTCATCCCATTATTTGATTGCATAAAATACATATCTATACTACGTGTTGCTTGAGTTTCCTTCCTCGTCAAATCTTGTACGTTAATTTTATTCATTTAAAAACTATTCCTAAACCTTCATTTCATTTTTGGTAGAGGAGTAGAAGATTGTGAAGAATATTCTGAAAATTCAAAAAACTAAAGAAAAGCAGGTTGCAAAGAGTTAATCAACTAATATTACATTATGAGTAGGCCCCAAAAGCAAAATGTTGTTTGAGTGTCTTTTACCTAATGAAAAATTTGAATTCAATGATATTTTTTCTTTTGAATTAATGCATTCTGAATGTACTCTACCGTAAAGCTTATTTTGATTATGTTTGACGCTTTCTGTTTAACGATCGCTTTGTTTAGTTTGACTATAATTAAATCTTTCAGTTACATTGTATCTCTCAAGCTTTGCTTGGCCGTTCCATATATTTAGTTCCTACAGACCTAAAAGTACAGTAATTTGTTTAAGTGATTTGTAAGAAAATCAAATTGAGTGCAGAGAATGTCATTTTTTATATTTGTCGATAACGTGATTCCACGAAGAGATTTTTGTCTTTCTCTACCAAAAATCTGAAGTTTGCTTTCGCAGAAGGGTATCAAGGTCTTCTTGGTTTCTTTTCGTTTTTTTTTTTGTGTGACTTTTTCGGGCTTTGTAATTTCAAAAATATTTGAAGAAAATAAAAATGAAGATGGATTTCTTTGTCACATACAACGAAGATAATATATTTGATCTTCTCACTTCCAACCTTCATTAGATAGATTCTACTAGAACTTTAAAATTCATTTTTGCTGAATTCTTGTCTTGCCACAATTAATAAGTTGTACATTTTGATTTTTTGTAAATTATTTAATTGGATTGCTTGTTTGGATGTTAGATATTGGATGTTGATAAAGTTGTGCTTAAGTTTCACAAAATGGTTTCTTTTTTTTTTTTTGATAGATAATATCATTAATATAACATGTCACTACTTAATTTTAGATTATATTATGTTCTTTATTTTTAAAATTTTTATTTACGTGCACCATATGCATGTGCATTTATACTAGTTATAAGAAAAGCATTTAGATGATAAGGGTTGTACAATCGAAACGGACAAAACTCAAGCGTTTAGAAGAATTAAAATTAATTTAGTATGAGGTGTATGTTAGGGGCATTAAATTGCAAACATATAATTTATTTTTTATTTTTTGACCATTTCACAATCAACATATAATTTTGATTAATGAAATTTGCTAGCCCCCATCTTTATATTATATATATATATATATATATATTATATGACACAGACATACATACTCCTTAGCATTTAAATTATGGTGAATGCTATTTCAGCACATTAGTTGATTTAAAAAATAATTGGATTAAGATATATTTGAGATGACTAATATTTCATAAAGTTGATTGTGAAATTACTATCACAAAAACAATTAAACTATTCTTATTATAAAAAAATTTATTATAATTTTTTAAAATAATAAAAAATAACAATAAAGAAATAATCATTCCTAAAAAAAGGCAAGAACCCCTTAGGCTTCTTCAGGAATAACTTTCTTACTATTTTTTAAAATAAAATTTAATTAAAAAAATTTAACATAAAATTTTTGTAGTAGAAAGATTCTTCAAAAATAAAAAGAAAGTGTCACAAATGAAATCTTAAATTTAGTTTGGGACGGTCCACTACTTAAAGCAGTTTTTTTAATATAAAAATAAAATTTTATACTAAAAATTTAAATTAAAAAATGATTAAAAAAATGTCTCAAATGAAATTTTAATTGTACTTAGTTGGCTACCAAATTAAATCAAACAGGTGAATAAGAATCTCCTACAAATGCGGCTGAAGCCGCGTAGTTGGTGAGAGCCTCAAAGGACGCCAAAACCGTCGTCCCACGTCCCTACGATTCCATTATTAAGTCTTCTCAGTTCCCGAGCAGTTCGAAAGTTTTTCGTGCAAATATTCGCTGCGCCGTACCACCACTAGAAACAGTCCTATGAAACAATAAAACAATTTTTCTCAAAAAAATAAATAAAATAAAATAAAACAGAAGAGATTCCGAATTAGCCACGTTAATTGCCCGTATAGTTTAAGAGAAAATGGAGCTCCGGTGGGGGTGAGGCGCTCAAAGGTTTTCATTAGCAAGACATTGGAGGAAGAGTTATGATGTGATTTAGGAGCTAATTAAATTGCAGAAAAAATTACAATATATATATATATATATATATATATATATATATATATATATATATATATATATATATATATATATATAATTTAAACATTTTAAAACTATTTGAATGATTATAAAATAAATATAAATAAATTTTTTATATAAAATTAAATGAATAGAATATAAAATTCACCAACAGATATACCAAAGCCAACAAAAGGCAGCAACAAACAACGGCGACAACCGATGGCAAGAGCAAAAAATGTATTTTTTATAAAATTCTATGAAAAATGAATGAATTTTGAATAAATCAAGAATAAACTCCAAATTAACTTTAAAATTCACCAAAATTATACTCTGCTTCCTTTTTTTTTCATCAATTCAAACACCAAAATTATTAAAACCGTTACATTTGAAACTCTTAACTTTTTAACAGCCTAAACAGTTCCTCAAGTTCTGGTGAATGCATTGGATCAGTCATTATTCTACAGGATGATATTTTTATCAGGATGATGCCGTGAATGTATTTTTATTTCAAACTAGTTTAGATAATATTAAGACTTCGTTTGAGATAATTTTTTACTGTTTCTTAAAGTAAATTTTTAGTACAAAAATTTATTTTTTTTATACTAAAAAACTACTTTAAGAAACAGTAAGAAAGTCATCCAAAATAAAACCTAAATAAAAATATAATGAACTTCCAAACAATTACAAGCATCAACGGAGGAAAAAGTAAAACAACAATTAACACAAACGATACTCCAACCGATAGGAAAAAAAGGGTAAAAGTAAAGCAAAAATCTACACAAAAAACGTCCAAACTAAATGACGTCATAGTTGAAGAGGAACGACAAAACAAACAAAACAAGCAAAGCACTATAACACAGATAAAACTAATACATAATATAAAAATGTTGAAGCATCAATCTGTATTAGATCCTAACTTCAAAGCCTATCTCTAGTTTACAATAACAACGCTGCAAGCAGACTTCTCTCCTGCTTAAAAGAATCCTCAACTGCAGCACAATACTATCTCCAACCCGAGGCTACAGCTGCTCCGCCCTCTTTCAGACGGTCCCGAGACTCTGATCTGCTACTTCAGGTACCTAAGAAAAAGGACCGTATTATCCCGTGGTAACTAGCAATGCTTCATACAAGAGAAAGAAAGACAATATTTCAGGTGCTCGAATGCAAATCCTTTTCCAAAAGAATTACCCAGGTGTTCATCTAGATAAATATGAATTGAACAAGTCAATTATTTTCAAGGGACTGGGACAAAAACAAAAGGATAGTTGTTGCACTTTTATCAGTTTGCTTTCAGACGGTCAGATCAGGAAATCATGAGGAAGCAGATTCAGCTACGATGATAATAGTTTCGACATGTGAGCCGAATATAACTTGCGCCCGAAGTGTCAGCTTCCAAAAGAAATAAGAGGATTGATTTGCATTGGCAATTCAAATGTTTGTGATAAAGCTGATAATAATACATTCAATAACAATAGTGAAATAAATTCATGCCATTGAATTGGTGATGAATAAATTTTTTCCCCCAATTCATCAGAAGAAGAACTAGATGCCATCATTAGCTTTATCCCAAGTATATAGGGTTGGCATACTCAGTGAAACTTCTAATAGCTAAATTCATTTCAAAATGCTAAGCAAAAATTAATAAGGAATCTAAGTTTTTTCACAAAGCCAAATGATAGGTCCTTTCTTCAAAACCAAAATGTCAATAATTAGTAATCATAGATGCTTAAGTATAATTGCAATCCAAGTCTAACTGAAATAAGATTTTAATCCAAGTCCGACTGAAGTGTGATAACAATCCACTCAATAACTTTAAGCCTTATCAACAACCAAGCAGAAAAAAAAAAAAAAAACATTTGGCAGCACAGCCAGAACCAAGAACATGAGTATTTAAAGGCCAAAAGTAGCAAGAGTTTACAAAAGAATCCAGCTTCTTGCTCAGTGCTACAATGTTGGCGGAGAGATTAAGACAAGAAAGCATAATCATTCACTATTACAGCTACCACGGCTAAACATCATGTATCCTTCTCCACGAACCAGAGGTGCATTTGTGTTAAATCTAGTTAGTTAAACCTTTTGGAGGTAACAATTAACCAAGTTAGATTTGTTCCCACACTGTTCCTTGGATCTTTCATATTAATCTTATAATCCCCGCCTAACTGCTGCATCTTATTTGTTTTACTGTATATGTCCAAACTATCTTTTTCTTGATCATCTACCAATACCATTCACATACCTCATTTGCTTCATTCTTCCTCATTTTACAACAAATCCAATAGAAAGCTCTCATTTAGGGGCTGTTTGGTTAGAAGTAAAGTGGGTGTAAAATATTCCAAATGCAAGGTTTTGAGAATATTAGTGTTTGATTTGAAATAAAACAAGTGCAGTATAAAATTTTGGTGCATTTGGAATTCACCCTGTCGTTTATTTTTTGATGCATTTGAAATTCCTCAAATTTGAACGAGTTCCAAATACACTGGAAATTCCTTGCAATTGCCACAGCTGCAGTGCCTAACCACCGCCGCCTACCACCACCCGACCGCCTACCGCCAACCACCATCTCAACCAGCCAACAGCCACCGACAACCACAACCGCCAGCCACCCGCTGTCGACCACTCGCCCATCACAGGCCACACCACCACCAATGTTGGACACCGATCACTAACATTTTTTACACTTTACATTGCATTCATTTTACTTCAAACCAAACAAAAAAAATTAATATCATACATTCCTTTTACACTCATCTAGACAACGCCAAAGTATTCATTTTACATTGCATCTTTTAATACTGCATTCCTTTTTCAGGCAACCAAACAACCCCAATAAATTCAGCTTGATTACCTGCGATCCTCATAGCCACACTCATATGAAGATTCTTGTTCTACTAATACTAAGTCCCTGGTCCTTAAATGGTCAAACTTCAGTCAAGATATTATGAATTTACCTATTGATAAGATAAACCAAATTATTTCCAATATTAATTAGCTTAACTAAGAGCCCCTCCCAAAATACTCCCACATGCTTTAAAGCAAACATATCCACTAAAAACTTGTTTAGTAGAGGATTGCTTCAGCACTTAATATTTTCCAAAACTGATCTGATTTGAAAGACTAGAGAGGGAGTTGAAGGAATACTTGAATTATGGAGGTCAAGTTTAGAGTCTAAAGGTTTTCGTTTGAGTAGATCTAAAAACGAATACATTGAGTGTAATTTTAGTAGTGATAGATCTAATAGAGGGGTTATGATTTTAGGCGATCAAGTCATTAATAAGAGTACATATTTTAGATGTGTTGGGCCTGTTGTTCAATGTGATGGTAAAATAGATGAGAATATATAGTAAAATTCAAGTTCAATGGTTGAAGTGGAGGAATGCATTAGGCTTGTTGTGTGATAGAAAGTACCCCTCAAATTTAAGGGAAAATTGTATTAAATGGTGGTGAGACCTATAATGCTTTATGGCGCATAATGTTGGCCTTTAAAAGAGAAGCATAAAATTAAGTTGAGTGTTGCAGATATGAGGATGCTCAGGTAGATGAGTGGCTTCACTCTTAGAGACAGAATGTGAAAAGAGTATATACGTGAAAAGATTAGAGTAGCTCCAACGGCAGAAAGATTAGAGAGTCACCTTAGATGGTTTGGACACATAAAACGTCGGCCTTCCAATAACCCAGTTAGGAGAGATGTATTAGATTTGACCTACATTAAGAAGAGTAGAGGTAGACCTAAAAAGACTTGGCTAGAAAATATTAGAAATGACCTTTTTTATCAAATTTAAATGAGAATTTGACTCTTAATATGACACAATGGAAAAAAAAAAGGAATTCATGTAGTAGACCACACATATTGGCATAAAGGCTTGATGTTGTTGCTGTTGTTGCTCTAATTTGAAGAAATCAATACCAAAATTGCTCACATGTAGATCCCTTAATAGCTTTGCAAAGATGATGAATGCATTTGCAAAACAAGTTATCAATTTCTACACTAGTAGTAGAGATTTACTTTATACAGTAGAGAACATTAAACAGCTTAATCAGGAAGCGAAGCACTCTGTCAGATTGCTTTCCTAGATAAAGAAAGGTCTTTTTTTCCAAGTTCATGCTTCAACAAGAGGTGAGCATCTTAAGTATAAAGAGTCACTACTACTGCTTAAAATACCCAAGGCGATGAAGGAGAGTGAGGCATTAGTTCTTTCTTGAAATATATATAGAAATTGTAAAATAACTTAGAACTAACCAAAAAATCATTAAATTTATAATGTACAGCCAAAATAGGAAAAAATAAAAAATAACATTGCAGTTCATTAAATATGCATAAACACAAACAAATATGTTAAATTATATAACATTGGTAATATTGCATGAAACTATACTACAAACCAAGCAAGTCCAACAATCCATAGGAAAGAAAACGTGAAGAGAAAATGGAGGGCAAAAAGACCCGAAGGATGAAGATAAAGAGAAGAATATGAGTTTCTTTATGATCAAAGGAGCAGAAGAATATTATTCAAGAAATTAAAAAGAAAATAAACGAATAGATAACTATAATGAAATAAAAAGAAATCGAAGGAAATATAGAATAACTATGGTACCATACCAGAACATAAGATACATGGCAGTATATCTCCAAGTAATAATATCAACTTTAATATTATGCTTATCTTTTAATGGCCAACATTCTGCACCATAAAGTATTGCAGGTCTCACCATCATCTTATAGAATTTTCCCTTAAGTTTGAGGGGGGCTTTTCTATTACACAACAAGCCTGATGCATTCCTCCACTTCAACCATCCAACTTGAATTCTACTAATAATATCCCCATCTATTTCACCATCACTTTGAACAATAGGTCCAAGATATTTAAAACATGTACTCTTATTAATAACTTGATCGCCCAAAGTCACAAACCCTCCAGTAGATCTATTAGTACTAAAATTACACTTCATATATTCAATTTTAGATCTACTCAAATGAAAACCTTTAGACTGTAAGGTTGACCTCCATAATTCTGTGGGCTCCGAAAATTTGGCCTCGGCCTCCCCTGTTGCTTTTTCGGGGGAGTTTTAATGGATTAAGTTCCAGGGTAAATTTTGGGAAGGCAGATGAGGTTGTAGATAAGACACTACCCAGAGATTTCGCCCTCATTTTGTGAGGAATTTATAATCCGAGTTCTGGTTTCCTATAGGCGCAAGGCCCTATAGATAATTACCCCTCCCGATGACGAGAGAGAACTTTTGATTAAGGTTAGTCGTCGATCAGATACGTAAAAATACGTGTTATCTGGCATATAGTAGCAGCATGGGCTTAAGGTTTGGAAATCAAGGGGTTGATATTTAAAATTAGAAATTTCACCATCGTGCACTTAAAGTGGATGGTGGGGGAATGGATGATGGCCCGATCAAGATCCCATGGTTCCGTCGTCCCGGGCCATCGTGGTCCCTGGTCTACTTATTCAGAGGAGGTAGTCAACCCAACCTGACAGAAGGATCCTTGTCAGCAGTCATGGGTTGCTTCGTCCAAGAGGACCATGTAGACCTGGTGTGAATGTTTGTCTAAGGGGACAAATCTGAATCCACTTTAGCTAACAGAGGACTTTATGCCCTATCGATTATATCCTATTGATTCATATCTCAAGAATTTGATGCCATTAAGGAACGTATTGGCTCTGACCATAATCATAATTTAGTGGTGTCATTTGGTGGCAAAACCATTCGGTTCAGAGGGCCCCGGGTCATAACCGTTTACCCTGCGGTGCCATTTGGTGGTAAAATCGTCGGTTAGAGGACATATACAACGTCCTTACTAACAAGAGATTATTTGAGAATGGATCCTAGTGATATTTTCGACTAGGCATTAGCTCTATGTGAGCTAAAGTAAATTTTAATTTGTCCACCCGACAAACTATTGAGGAGGGTGGATGGGTTTTGCTTTAAGCAATTTGATAGATTATTTCAATTTAAAATATTTTGGATTTGGATGATTTTTGGATTTTTGGGTATTTGGATGGAGTTTTGAAAATATTAGAATTAACTCCTCCGATTGAGATCTACATTCAACACGGCCATTATCGGGGTGTATGGGGTCATTTGAAAATATTTGTGTTTTGTAAAAGTTTGAGGGCATTTTGAAATATTTGAAATTAACCCCTCCGGTTGAGATTTGCATTCAACACGGCCATCATCGAGATGACTATGGAGTCACTTTCATTTGTGGTGTGAACCTTATCGACTATATCGAGCTGTCAATAGAGGATCGAGTTTCGTAAGCTTCAGACCTTTATTAGTGAACTTTCTTTGTTGAAGGCCTTGAAGGCCTAATATAAATGTATGAAATAAATATCTCGGTCGACCTCGCGACCGCATATTTATTTAATGGTTAGAGCAATGTCGACTCCTATCTACCCACATAGAAGGATCACGCTCGAACTTAAGTTCATTTAGTGACCCGCGCAGCATCCCTAGACGTCACGTATATACCAATAATAAACTCGCCGGGGCCCATGCGGGTTTTATGATTATATATGCCCCCTTTCTAGTGTACCTACGTGTATACAAATTACGATGCATGTGCGGGAGCATTTCTAGGACATTCAACGGAGGCTCCTACGACATCTCGTAGGAGTTTGCGTTTGCCGTAGTGCTTCGATATTTGCTCGTAAATGGCACTTGTGTGTGGTAGGTCTCCTACGACGTGTCTTCTGCGAGGACCGTAGGTATTTGCATTTACTGCATTCCTTGTGCATTTTACTACGGTCTTTGGTCCTTGCGGTACATTCGCTATTGTTGTAAGTTGGTAGGTAGATGTATTCATTCACGGATTCAAATTGACTACAGGATACTGCATTTACTTAAGTCTTTCTGTATCCACCCACAGATGGCATGTGGTGCGTACATCTGTATTCGTAGGAAACTTGTATGTATTGCAAATCTTCCTCCTCCACTTGTAGTAGATCAGTGTATTTGCTTCTAAACTAACGTTGGCTACAGGAGAGTTGTCACAACCGTTGTATCTTAATGCTTTGCTTACAGGCATATTGCTGCACTTTCTCAACCATCATTAGTGAGTAGTTTGTCATTAGAACTCCTTTAGGTTTGCTTATGGACATTACATTAAATGCATAAGCGTCTTCTACAATAACTCATAGGAGCTTGCGTTTATCGCCAATTAACTACCCTTTTGGCTTACAAAGGAGTTGTGCATTTGCATATATGCTTGATTAACACTAATTGTAAGGGTGCCTTTGTAATCATTGCATGTCAAATCCCTCTGTTTGCGAGGGACAGGTATATCGGATTAACATTGCATGATTGTTGGTGGTAGAGATGTCACTGTGTTCATCCACATGTTTTCTCTATTGCACATTGACTGGCGAATTGTGGTATTTGCTTGTGTATGGATTTTCAGTGTTTATTGGAGGCTTGTTATATTTGCTTTGATTAGCGCCAACAGTAGGGATGTTCCTGTATTTGCTGCACCATCTCTATACTTTATTCATGAACATATGATTATGCTTGTTGCAATTATCACGCATCTCTTGCATGCTGTTATTGGCTGTCGGTTGAACTACATTTTTCACCAACCTATTCGTGCAATGCTGGCTATTGTCATTTGCAGGGAACTATTATATTCGTCCATGAGTGGATTGACATTGATTGTTGGAGTATCATTGCATTCACAGTGTGATGTTTATATATTCTTGTAGGAGGCATATTGTTTGCAAGTGTGTCGGTGTACTTGAATGCATAGAGGCTATTATAGGGATCTGCCACATTCGCCATATGTAGCCCCTCATCACTTGTAGATGTTTGATGTGCTTACTCGCAAGGTGGTGTTGAATGTGGGTGGGTCATATTTGTCCCAACTTTCTTGTGTATGCTTGCTGACAAACCATCACATTCGTTACATCTTTCTTGTTGTCATTCACAAGTGACCCGTTGTGTGCATAACAAATATTTTACCCGTTCATTGGAGCTCATTGCCTTTTGATTTTCATTAATTGACAGGTTTAATTACATGTCAATTATATCTGAAAACCTTCCACCACGAGTCCCCTACTTGCTTGCTCATATTCATTTGAATAATCCAGATTCATCATGTAGTGTTTGTATTTCTGTTGCATTTGTTGATTTGATGTTCGTTTAGGTGTTCTCCACAAGTTCATTTAGCATTTGTCTTTTAATTAGCATTGTGCATTAATTAATTAAAAGTCCGGTTCCCTGCAATCCACATTGTTTAGGTTCTAGTTCAAATCAAAGTCCCTTGCGTCACTGAAAATTTCGGCAGCCTCTCGATGACTCTCCCATTTAGGGGAATAACCAAGAGGCAGCCTTCCCCTCCACGCTACATGAGCGCTTCAGGTAGATATCGGGTGACACCGTAGCTGCATTTTCTTCAATCCCCGTTACACTACATGAGCGCTTAAGGGTCTTTAGCCCCTGTTTGAAAGATAGCAGTTTGATTTTCCCATGTATGGGTACTTATTTTTTTGTCCCCCTCACGCTACATGAGCGCTCCGGGGATTACCCACCTCGCCGCAAACGTCGCACCGGTTTTCCTCTCCCCGTGCTACGAGAGCGCCTAGGGAGGTTCGTCGGCTCGTTGCAAACGTCGAGAGCAGGATTTTTGGAGTTAGGGAGGTTATACCTTGGTGGTCGACGAGGTGACGGTGTTGGCTCGTGGCATGCAAATCGAGGCACAAGAGAGGTTCTCTTGTATTTTTCTTTTTCCCTTCGTTTTTTTTAAATCATAATTAACAGAAATTAATTATAATTAATTGCAACAATTAATCATAATTAACATTAATTAAATATAATTTATTATAATTAATAATACTTAAATAATTAATTATAATAAATTAGTTAATTATAGATAATTTATTAATTATAATTAACTATAAATAATAATGATTATCTATAATTAATAATTAATTATAATTAACAATAATTAAAAAATTTTAATTATAATTAAAACTAATTAATTAATACATTATAATTAATACTAATTAATTAATTAATTATAATTAGTCTATTATAATTAATTATGATTAATGATGTTTAATTATAATTAATAATAATTAATAGTGACTAATTATAATTAAGAATTAATTATAATAATTCAATTATTATAATTAAAGAATGATTAATTAATTAATTATAATTAACTAATTAATTTAATTAATTAAATTAAATCCTCCTCCTCCCTCTGTTTACAGTTTACAGTAAATCTCGGATTTATTATCCTTGTAGTTCAACGGGTTTGCAGGATTTGGCCAAAGAAGCGCACGGGAGGGAGAATGATGGTTACCTTCTAAGCTAGCGAGCTTCCGTTTTGCTTCCGACCAAAATGTCGTAACTCCTAATCGTCAGGAAGGGAACGTCGTTGAGGGAGCCAGAGAAGCACATGAAAGGGCGAAAGCTGCCTTCACTAAGAGCGAACTCCCTTTGTTACGTTCGATCAAAATGTTGTAACGTCCTACCGTCAGGAAGGGAACGTCGTTGAGGGTGCCGGAGAAGCACACGAAAGGAGGAAAGATGCCTTCATAGCGAGCGAGCTCCCGTTCATTACTCCCGATCAGACAGAAGGGAACGACGTCAAAGGGGCAAAGTCGATCAGCAACGAAGGAACCAAAGAAGTGTGCGATAGGGGAGAGTCAAGAGAGGTGATCGCATGGGAAGTTTGCGAAAGCTGTGGGGAAGGAGATGGCGACGGGATTTCTATGTGAAAAGAGAAGCCGAAAGGCTTCATCTCCATCCCCTTTTAACAATGCGAGCGAGTGGGGTTTGAGTGGACTGATCGGGTGAAATGACCCCAGCGGCGCCGTTGCAGAGTATGGAGTGATTGTACAAGCGAGATTTCAACAGCTGGGTACAGGATTTGGCAGAGGTAAGTAATGATTTCAATTTTTTTTGTTTTCTCTTTTTTTTATCTGACGTGGAGGTCAACAAATTCAAGTTTACCTTCAACTCCCACTAGTCTTATCAATAAGAAGAATATCATCAGCAAAAAGCAACACTAAGGTACAACCTCTTGTAAATGTCTAGTGAGTACATCCATAACTAAAGCAAAATGATATGGGCTTAAGGCTGACCTTGATGTAATCCAATAGAAATAGGAAAATATTTAGTTAAACCACCTTGTGTTTGAACACAAGTAACAACACCTGCATACATATCCCTAATGACTTGAATATAAACATTATTAACTCCTTTCTTTCCTAGAACTTTCCATAGCACTTATCTTGGAACATTATCATATGCTTTCTCTAAATCAATAAATATCATATGAAGATCCTCCTTATTCTCTCTATGCTTCTCCATCAAACCACTCAATAAATGTATAGCTTCCATAGTAGACCTACCCGGCATGAATAAAAATTGATTTAAAGAAACATTAGTATCACATCGTAATATATGTTCCATAACTCTCTCCCAAAGTTTTAAAGTATGACACATTAATTTAATCTTTCTATAATTCGCACAATCTTGTGCATCACCTTTATTCTTAAAAATAGGAATTAGCATACTCATTCTCCACTCATCTAGCATATTTTTAGTCTTCAAAATAATATTAAAAAATTTAGTAAGCCAAGAAATTCCTTCATCTCCTAAGCATTTCGACACCTCTATTGAAATATCACCAAGTCCAATAGCTTTTCCACACTTCATTTTATTTAAAGCCTCTATAACTTCGGTTTTACTAATACGCTAATAAAAATAAAAATCTTTAATTTCATTTAGGACGTTAAGGTCACTAAAATCAATCGTATTCTCACAATCTTTGTTGAAAAGTTTAGCAAAAAATTACATCTATCTTTGTTGAATATCATCTTCAAATAAAAATACTTTTTAATTTTCATCCTTAATGCACTTCAGTTGCACTAACTCTAAACCCTAAATTTTCTTATTTTTTATCTTTTCTTGCATATTTTAATTCCATCACCAACTATTTTTACTATTAGGAGCTATTGACCTTTATAGAAAAAAATCATATATATATATAAACGCCCTTACTGATCGTGTTCCGCACGAACAAGCACGTCGACGATGTGCTCCGCACTTTTTTTCCCACGATCTTCGTGATCTCAGTTCGTCCTTCTTCCACAATCTTCGCACGACATTCTGACCTCGTCCTTAAAGCAAGAAGGAAATGAAACCTTCTCTTATGTTAGCTAATTCTCCCGCTCTCTCCCTCGTCTCTCTTTGCCCTCCCCGTTCTAGCAGTCGAATCCCATCTGCTTCCTCCCATTCGCATGTAACCAGGTCTCGATCCGACCGACTCCAGCCATTTCGATCCCTTCCACAGCTTAGATATTGAGGGCTACAGTAGATGCAAGTGCCTACGAGCTGCTGTAGAAAACACTCACAGTCAACAACCATGCTGAAAAGAGTGACAATTGGGATAAAGGCAACTCGATGTAAGAAGAAAGTCCGCCAACATATTACCAGAGGAAGGTCCTAACTGTGGCACTAAATATGCAAGATTGAATGATCCTGTAGAGTCAAAGAATGATCAGTTGAAAAGACGTCTCAATGGGAGGGTATACCAAAGCTAATTTGGATGGAAGTACCATTAAGATTTGTATATTTTGTCAAATCTTTATAGAAATACCAAGGCTTCTAGAGAAATGCCACATTATTTGAAAAAAGAACAAATAACAGGAGATCAAGCTTCACAACTTGATGTCCTACACATGCCTCACTAAATGTTGTAGCTGTAGACTAAAGAGAACTCCTCTTGGTTGCCATGTCAAGGACTATAAGAGAAACTTCCACGTCCCATATGCATATCAGATACTAAAATGTCGTTGGGATACTAAAAATTATCTTTTGCTTTGTCCTGTTCATGCTTCGAGGAGAGTACCTCGTGACGAAATAGAGGAAGAAATCTAATATTATCTCAGCCGAGCCTTTGGTCTCATCATATTATGATACCTCATCTATCACAAAACAATCTCATGCAACTTGGATGTCCTCATCTAGTCTGAACAATGTTAGATGATTCATGGATATGATCTCTTGAAGGACAAGAACATGGAGCTCGCATTATAATAATGAAGTATCTCATGACTATTCTGAATGATAGATGAGTTCTGAATGTAAGCTGAATCAAAGCATGCTTAAAAGCTGAACATCCTATTTGAGAAGGAAATTATGAGATCACCCATGATATCCATGGGTGCTTTAATAACCTGAAAAGTGGAAGGATTCAGGTTATGCAAAAGTCCCCAAAAACTTTTCAACTAGCTAACTTTTCATTTCAGTAATCTCATCGAACCTTCCTAGAAAATCTTGCAACCAAAACCGAAGGCCAGGTTTTAAGCAAGTTTGAGTTGCAGAATTCGAGCTCGAAGTGTTGTAAGAAAAGTTTGAGACTGCTGAAGCATTAGCTCTGGAGGCAAGAATTGTTGTCCATCATACATTGTTCCTTAATGCTATTGCTACTGATGATCTACAAATGTCGTATGAAGATGCGCTGCTAAATCACACCATCGAATCAGCGACAGTCGTACAAGCGGATAGAAGGTGTCCATAAGGAAGTTCGTGCATCCTCCAAATGATCATTGCTTGTCAACAAGAATTCATTGCTACACAACAGCCCTTCCTGCGATAAGTAACGGGTAATCCATAGCGCAGCGCTATGCCACTGGATCCGTAATATTTGTATAAGCGGACAGAAGGCATTAACAAAATATAAAATAAAATCCTGTGTACTTGTTAGCAATAGCCATCTGCATAGCTAGATGCATCTAAAAATGCAAAAACACCCCCAATCATGCATTAAGATACGCATTGATATGCATTCCATAATATGCATGTATTTGCACTATGTATTTTCATTCCAACATGTTATTTGACACTGCAATCATAATTTAAAATGACCTCTTGCATGTATTTGCAATATGTAGAGGATTTCATTCCAGGATGTCATTTGACATTACAATCATAACTTAAAATGACCTATTGCATGCATTTACAGGATGCAGAGGATTTCATTCAAGTAATATCATGCAATATTCTATCTAAATGTAAAAAATGCTGCACACTGCAACTATATAGTGTGTTAATGCAAAATGCAAAATGCATAGGCCAATATATGTGATACATGCAGATGTATGTATATCTACTACAAATGTATAACAATCATATAAATGCATCATGAAAAATACATGTAAAAGCATATACCTGCATGGGCCCCGGCGAGCGTATCGTAGGTACACACGTTACGTCTGAGGATGTTGCACGAGTTAAAAAATGAATTTAGATACGAACCCAATCCTCTGTGAGTAAAGTAACAGAGTCAATAAAGTTCAATCAACAAAAATAAAATTGCCTATAAAAACCCCCGATGATGACCGTGTTGACAGAAAATATCGATCGGAGAGGACCACAAACATTCAAAATACCTTCCAAATGCCCAAGAAAACCCTGATGGTTGCTGTGTTGACAGAAAATCTTAATCAGATGGGACTTCAAATACCGAAAAATACCTCTCAAATACCCATAAAAATTCAAAATTCCAAAAATACTAGAACCTATGATATTTAAAATTAAAATAAAACATCAAACACTTAAAGCAAAAAATATCCATCTACCCTCCGCAACAGTTTGATGAGGCGAACAAATCTAAAAACTACTTTAGCTCACAAAGAGCTAATGTCAAGTCGAGAATATCACTAGGATTCATTCTCAATATGCCTCTTGCCAGTAAAGACGCGGCACATGTCCTTTAACCGGTGATTTTGCTGTCAAATAGCACTACATCAATGGTTTCGCCACTAAACGGCACCACAGGTAAACAGTTATGACCGGGACCATCTAACCGGGTAGTTTTGCCGCAAAAATGGCACCATTATATTATGGTCATGGTCAGAGCCCGTATGTTCCCCTATGGCTTCAAATCATTAAATAATGAATCAATAGGATATATTCGATAGGGCACAAAGCCTTTTGTTAGCTAAGATGGATTCAAATTTATCCCCTTAGATAAATATTCACCCCAGGTAAAGTACCCATAGACAAAGCTAACCATGGCTGCTGATAAGGATCCTTTTGTCATGTTGGGTTGACTACCTCCTCTAACTAAGTAGACCAGGGACCATAATGGCCCAGGACGACAGAATCATAGAATCATGATCGGGCTCATCATCATTCCCCCATTCATTCACTTTAAGTACGAGGTGGTGAATTTCTAATTTTAAATATTAAATTCTCAAATACCAAATCATACTGCTACTTTATACCAAATACTCTGTATCTGATTGACGACTAGCCTTAATTGAAAGTTCTCTCTCGTTATTAAGAGGGGTAATTAACTATAAGGGCTTGCGTCTATAGGAAAGCAGAACTCAGATCATAAAGTCCTCGTAAAATGAGGGCGAAATCTCTGGGTAGTGTCTTATTTGAAACCCAATCTGCCTTCTGAAAATTTGCCTCAGAACTTGAGCGTTAAAACTCTCCTTGACGACCTGAAGAAAGAAAACAAAGGGGTCGGCAGAGAGGCCAGGGTGTGAATTTTCAGAGCCCACAGGAGCTTTTCTCTTTAATACTCCAAGCACATCTTTTACAACATTCTTAATATCACTAGCTACTTTTCCCACATAATATTAGCTTTCTTATACATAGACAAAATTTTAAGATCTAAAATCTTGCTCTCAAAAATATTTTTGTCAATATTATTTAAAAGCCCCCATCTAATCCTAGAATAACATTTTACTTTATTTTTTTTATATTCTACTCCTTCATCTTAACATCCAAAACTAATAAGCCACTATGTTGCTCACCATTTAAACTAAATCACCCATGAAAGTGTGTGGGCTCCGAAAATTTGGCCCCGGCCTCCGCCCGCTCTTTTGTGCTTTTCTACGGGGGGAGTTTTAACGATTTAAGTTCCGAGGTAAATTTTGGAAGGCAGATGAGATAGTAGATAAGACACTACCCAGAGATTTCGCCCTCATTTTGCGAGGACTTTATGATCTGAGTTCTGGTTTCCTATAGGCGCAAGCCCCTATAGTTAATTACCCCTCCCGGTAACGAGAGAGAACTTTCGATTAAGGCTAGTCGTCAATCAGATACGTAGAGAATACATGTTATCTGGCATATAGTAGCAGCAAGGGTCTGGGATGTTGAAATTTGGAGAATTTAATATTTAAAACAGAAGTTTTCACCACTTTGCACTTAAAGCGAGTGGTGGGGGAATGGATGATAGACCCGATCAAGATCCCATGGTTCCGTCGTCCCGGGCCATCGTGATCCCTGGTCTACTTAGTCAGAGGAGGTAGTCGACCCAACCTGACAGAAGGATCCTTGTCGGCAGCCATGGGTTGCTTCGTCCAAGGGGACCTTGTAGACCTAGGGGGGAATATTTGCCTAAGGGGACAAATTTGAATCCACCTTAGCTAACAGAGGGCTTTGTGCCCTATCGATCATATCCTATTGATTCATATCTCAAGGATTTGATGCCATTGGGGAGCATACGGGCTCTGGCCATAACCATAATATAATGGTGCCATTTGGCGGCGACCACCTGGTTCAGAGGGCCCCGAGTCATAACCGTTTATCCTGCAGTATCATTTGGCGGCGAAACTGCCGGTTAGAAGACTCGTACCACGTCTTTGCTGGCAGGAGATTGTTTGAGAATGGATCCTAATGATATTTTCGACCAGGCATTAGCTCTATGTGAGCTGAAGTATATTTTGATTTGTCCACCTCGGCAAACTGTTGCGGAGGATGGATGGATTTTGCTTTAAGCGGTTTGATAGTTGGATTTCAATTTTTAAATATCTGGAGTTGGAAAGATTTTTGGATTTTGGGATTTTTCAGAAGATTGGATTTTGTAGGGAATTTGGGATTTTGGGAGTTTTGTGGAGTTTTGGATTTTGTGAAATTTGGGCTTTTTGGGAGGTATTTAAAAGTATTTGCGAACCCCTCCGGTTGAGATATACAATCAGCACGGCCATCATCGGGGTGTGGGGTCATTCATATTTCTGTATTTTAAACCTTGTCGACTCTGTTTACTAATTGACAGAGGATCGGGTTTTGTAGGCTTTATGCCCTTGTTAGTGAATTCTCTTGATTATAGACCTTGAAGGCCTAATATAAACGTATAAAATAAATATCCCGGTCGATCTCGCGACCGCATATTTATTTAATAGTTCGAGCCGTGTCAACTCTTATCTACCTAAATAGAAGGATCGGGCTCGAACTTGAATTCACTTATTGACCCGCGTAGCATCCCTAGACGTCACGTGTGTACCAATAACACGCTCGTCGGGGCCCATGCGGGTGTTTGGGGGCATTTTATAGTTATTTATTAAACCTTGTCTACTCCTATCTGCTTGCATAGGAGGATCGGGTTCAAATTTATTGACCTGCGCAGCATCCCTAGGAATCACGTGTGTACCAATAACACGCTCGCCGGGGCCCATGCGGGTTCATGATACATCCCCTTATGTGTACCTAAGTGTATACAAATTACAGTACACGTGCGGGGGACTGTCGTTTGGGGATTTATACGATCTCCCCTACTACTACTTGTAGGTAGGTAGATGTATTCATTCATAGATTTGGATTGACCTCAGGATACTGCATTTACTGGAGTCATTTTGTATCTACCCACAGATGACATGTGGTGCGTACATCTGTATTTGTAGGGGAGTTGTATGTATTGCAGATCTTTTGCTTTGCTTGCAGGTGACACCTTGCATACGTATCCATATTCATAGAAGATTCATCCTATGACATGTCAGTCATTGTTACTTGCAAGGGTTATTGTATTCCCCATAATTTTCATTAGTCACTGCTTAGAAGATTTGAGACTCTTGATTGTATGTTGACATTGACTGCATAGTGGCATTTATCATCATCTTCCTTGTACACGTTGATTGGTGAATCGCCACATTTGCTTGCATGTCTTTCAGTACTATATATCCAAGAGCTAATGACCATTGCATTATGTCTAGCTCGATTCACCCACCATTATTAGTAGGTAGAGCCACTGTATACATCTTCAGTCTTCTGCGAACAAGTTGCTTTGAACACCAATCTTCTAGCACTGTGTACAAGTGTTGGTGTTGACTACAGAATCCTATTATATTTATCGCACACCAATCTTATACTTGTGGGAGACTAGTATGTTTCCTTGTGTATTAATCAACCTCGGCGGCGAGGAGGTTACTTCTCTCACAATTCTCTTGCTTCACTTGTGAGCATACTACATTGGTCGTGTATGATTGCTAGCAAGTAATCATATTCATTACATCCCTCTTATTGTCTGCATTCAGATGATTTGTTAGGTGTGTTGTTGATTGTTCACTGCTTGTGTATGGCTCATGTCACATATCTTGAGTCTTTCATTGCCCTTGAAGATAACTTGCACTTTGTGTAGTGAATTCACTTGCTAGTGTCTGTATTTCACTTGACATGACATTCCCTTGGTATCTTGTTGAGGTTCTTCATTGTTGATTATAGTAGTGCCGTATTTTTCAATTGATCTTTACTTATGGATAGAATGCATACATTGTGTATCTATTTAACCATCATGCTTGATTAGTGCTCCAATCAAGCCCAAGTTCAACTCAAATTTCCTTGCATATGATTCAAGCTTGGGTTCACAAGTCCTTTCATGAATTCGTTATTTTAATCATCCGTTGTTCGACTGCAGTTCTTATCTTAGATGAAGCTCACCTCTTATACCTAACTCCGCTTGATTTTAATGTCATCACTTAATATTCATTTGAGTCCAGTTTCCTTGCAATCATATGTTCTGTTTTCTGTAATCAAATTGCAAGTTCCGTTCAAGTCAGGCTCTTTGTGGTCTTCTTGAGTTCGAACTCAATATGAGTCTTCTACATTCATTCAAGTATCATGTGGTCCAACTCAAATTCTTACTTGAGTTTAATCATTCAAGTTCAATTTTACATCAAGTTCTATATGATCCAATTTGAGTTCAGGTTCATTCATAGTTCTTGTCCACTTGAATTCAAGTCTTTGTAGTCGAGTTGGATCCAAGTTCTTTTACCTCCATTCAAGTTAAATGTTGAATTGGAGTCCTTCTTGGTTGGGTTTTGACTCAAGTTCTTTACAATGTCTATATCAAGTTTAAATCTGAGTCCAATTCGCTGTCATTTGTTGCGAATCCAAGTTTACGTTCAAGTTTGAGCTCAATCTTTTGTTGAGTGTCTGATGTCAAACCCATATCCTTTGTAGTCTGTTCGAGTTCAACTCAATGTCAAATTTGAGTCCAAGCTTTGTCCACTTGATATTCAAATCAAGTTCAAGTTCTGGATTTAGTTTGAGTTCAAGTTTCACTTCAGTTCATTTGAGCTTGAATGAGTCCAAGTCCTCCTATGGTTCAAGCTTTGACTTGAGTCCCAAATGTCCAATGTTTTGTTCAAGTCTTCACAAGTTCGAATGAAGTTCAAGTCATTGTCATTGGTCCACAGTGCAAGTCTAAATTTAAATTATTGCAAGTTCTTTTGTTCTTTTGAATTCAAATCATGTCCATGCTTGTTCAAAAGCTTTCAAGTCTGGTCCCCTGTAGTCATATTGAGCTCAACCTTCGGTCCTCAACTTGTTCATTTGAGTTCGAAGCATAAGTCCTTTTCTTGAGTTCAAATTGCCCAAAGTTAATTCAAGTCTTTGTGATTTGTTGTCATTGCTTCGAGTCCAAGAGATCTTTTTAAGTTTGAATTCAATTAAGTCATTTTTTTGGTCCAATCATGTTTTGTTTGTTTGATGCCAAGTCCAAATTAAAGTTCCCCGCGTCATTGAAAATTTCGGCAGCCTCCCGGCGTCTCCCCCGTTTAGGGGAAAAACCAAGAGGCTGCCTTCCCCTCCACGCGACGTGCGCGCTTCAGGTAGATGTCCGTAGACACCACGGTAGCAAATTTTCTTCAATCCCCGCCCGCTACATGAGCGTTTAGGGGTCTCGGGCACCTGTTGCAAAGAAAACACAGAATTTCCCCACATGTGGGTACTTAATTTTGTCCCCCTTCACGCTACATGAGCGGTCCGGGGGTTACCCGTCTCGTCGTGGGCGTCGCACCGGTTTCCCGCCCTACTACGCTATGTGAGCGCGTAGGGGGTTTGCCGGTCTGTCGCGCCCGCCTCGTCGTAGGCATCGCGCTAGCTTCCCTCCCCACTACGCTACGTGAGCGCGTGGGGGGTTTGCCAGCTCGCCGCTAACGACGAGAACGGGAATCTAAGTTTAGGGAGTATACCTTCGCATAGGTGGATCGGCGGTGCGGGCTTGTGGCATGAGGCAAGGGAGAGAGGAGCATTCCTCCCTTTTTTGATTTATAATTAATTATAAATTACTTATAATTAATCATACTTAAAATATAATTAATTATATTAATTCAAAGTTAATTATAAATTAATTAGTCTAATTTATAACTAATTTAAACTAATTATAATTAATCATAATTAATTTATAATTAATCATACCTAATTTAAAATTAATTATAAATTAAAACAATTAACTAATTTTAATAAATTTTAATTAAGTATAGTTAACTACTATTAACAGTAATTAAGTATAATTAAATAAAATCAATTAAAGTTAATCTAAATAAAATTTAAGAAAGACTTGGGCAGGATTATCATAAGATTTAGGCAGAATTTACACTAATAGGGCTTAGGAAATGGTTAGCAGTTAAACCCCTATTTTCCTTCTCTCAAATTCGGCGTTTTCACAGGATTTGGCCGAAGCAGTGCGTGAGAGGTAGGAAGTTACCTTCACAGCCGCGAGCTCGTGTTGTTGCTTCCAATCAAACCGTCGTAACTTCCGATTCGACCGCAAGGGAAAGTCGTCTGAGAAGCGAAGTCGGTCGGCTACGAAGGACCTGAAGAAGGTTGCGGCTAGGGCAGGTTGGGAGTTCGGATGGGAGCTCTGGCGTCGGGCAAGAGGTCGGCCTGCTTGCATTTGGAGTCGGTCGAAGGAGCTAAGGCAGAGTTTCGGCTTCGATTTGACGGGAGGAAGAGCGGAGGGATCGGCAAGGTAGTGTTGGAAACTCTCTCTCTTTCTCTATCTATTTATCTCTCTATCTCTCTCTTTCTTTCCCTAGACCTACAGCTTGCGAACAGGACCGGAGAGGAGGGAGGAAGAGGAGTTTGCGAGCAGGAGATTTCGCACGAGGAAGGCGTCGAGTGCGAAGAGCTTCGAGAGTGTCCGAGTTCGAAGTCTTTGCGAGTGGGCTTTTAACGACGCAAACAGGGCAAGTCTCCACGTGCAAGCGACAAGACGATTCGGCGCCGTTGCAGACTGCGACACTATAGCTGCGGCGGGATTCGACGGGATTTGGGTATGGGCCGTGACAAGTAATCATTCTTAGCCATTTTCTTTATTTTTTCTTTTGGCTGTAGCTTAAGGGTCAACAAATGCCCCCCAACAAATGTGGTTCGCGTTTGGAGCGAATCACGTTTGTTGTATGCTGATTGACCCTATGGATCTCTAGATATTTGCTCCAGATGTCACATAAAGGTCTTCATTTAGTGGATCTCCAAAAGTTTGCTGGGATGTCACACTAAGAATTTCATTCTATAGATCTTCAAGAATTTGTCTCGTCGTCTTTGTAGATCTTTGGATGTACTCGTAATCCTTAGCATGGTTGATATATTTGCTATATGTCCAGTAGAGATCCGTGGGATAGTGACAGAGCACTTCGTACTTAGGTCTCTAGAGCATCAGTTTGTAGGTCGATGTCAGTAGATAACATTGCCACTCCCTGCATTCTTCTTTTACTGTCATCATGTGTAGATGTAATATTTCTGTCACTTTTACTGATTGTATTTTGCTCAGATTGTGCTTTTTGCTGATGGCACATTCAGTTTATGGAGGATCTTCTATTCTTCCCTCCTTTAACTATATTTAGGCAAGAAATTTTAAATATTTATTTGGGGATCTCGGCATGCCGCACGATGTCGACCCAAATGAATATTTAAAATGCCCCCAGTTTTTAGGGACATTTGTAGAGGTCGTTCAGGATACTTCTTTTCATAGCTTTAGCTTCCTTGAGATTCTGGTTCCTTCTGTCCTGTGCTTTGTGCTGCGGACATTGATGGAGAATTGCCTGATTTATCTTTACTGACTTGTCAGGTGATTTTGTACCTTCTGCCCTTTGCTTCTAGCTTTGGCGGGCTTGATGAAGGAGTGGTTGCCGGTAACTAAAACCCTTAGGTTTGTAATAGGTCGATGGCAAAAAGTCATCGGCCCAAAGCTTTGTGCATGACGGACTTGTCGATGACGAAATCCTCTTAGTTCAGCCTCGGGCTTTTCATGAACTTTGGGATAATTTCTTCGGTCCTTTGCTTTGTGCTTTGGTGGACTTGTTGAAGAAAAATTCCTTCGATCCTAATTTTGTGCTTTACGGATTTGTTGAAGGATTTGCAGGTTTTGGATTCAGTTGATAGTACCAATAATGAGTAGTATCTTGATCCTTAACTACTTGAGAAGACTTTAATCTGAGTCACTTGAGTTCATCAGATTGGGCGAGCTGGAATTTGACAACTCTTCATCCTCTGGTTGCTGAGATGGGGGTTCCTCTACTACGGCCTTTCTTATGGCGTGTTGAGTAGACGGAGCTGCCAGCGATCCGGCCATATTTGGGCGTGTTGGATCCGACCTTTTACACCCATTCAGGCTTCAGACTTGAGCTAGGGGAAATGTGCTTCCCAATGCTGATTTTGCTGAAGTTGATAGATTTTGAGTCTTCCTTTGTGGCTGAAGATTTAGAGCCTACGCGAATTTGGTAGTTGCTCGAGATTCCTTCTTCCCACTGGAACTTTGATTCTCCGATCAATTAGGATAATTTTGTAGACTACGCTCACTTGAACTTATCGAGTCAAATTTGCCTTCGTACTTCCTACAGTCCTTACTGACGGGTTGACGAAGTAGGGGTTCCACTACTACGGCCTTTCTTATGGCGTGTTGAGTAGACAGAGCTGCCAGCGATCCGGCCATATTTGGGCGTGTTGGATCCGACCTCTTACACCCACTCGAACCTTAAGTTTCAGGCTGCTGAAAGACTTCAAGTTGTTCCGGCTCGATTTGTTGAAATGCGAAGTCACAAAAGTCTCTTTCTGACCTTTGAAATCTTGATTTGTTTGAGAAAGTGACGTCTCGGTCTTTTGAAAGATCACTTGCATATACTTTGAGAAGAATTCCTTGTATTCTTCAGTATAAAAGAATATTTGCGTTGGTGATTTTAAATATTTATTCGGGGATCTCGGCATGCAGCGCGGTGTCGACCCGAATAAATATTTAAAATGCCCCTGTCTCGCAGGGACATTTTACAATGGAGTAAATTTAAAATTTTGTGATTTTAAATATTTATTTGGGGATCTCGGCGCGTAGCACGATGTCAACCCAAATAAATATTTAAAATGCCCCCTGTCCTGTAGGGAGATTTTGAAATGCATTCTTGCAACACAAGAGAATTTCAAAAATGTAAAATGTAAAGTGTATATAAATATGCATGAAATACGCAATACATTAAATATAATATTTCCTTGAGCAATTTTATGCATGGTACTTCTTCAGGTGTCGACCGTTGATCGGCGGCATGGGCCTCTGACCGTGCAGATCGATGAGCTGGTAGGCTCCTCCTTGATACACTTTCTCGATAACAAAGGAACCCTCCCAATTGGATACGAATTTACCACCAATCTTTCGGTGAGGGATGATTGGCCTTCTCAGCACCAGGACCAATTCCCCTTCTTGAAAGGACCGAGGGCGCACCATCCGATCAAAAGACTTTGCCATTCTTCCTCGGTAAATTTCTAGGTTTTGCTGGGCTTGCAATCTAACTTCGTCGAGTGCATCGAGCTCCTCTATTCTTAGGCGAGCATTCTGCTCTTGAGTAAGCTCATTCTGGATAGCGACCCGAAGGGACGTTAGTTCAACTTCTAATGGCAAGACGGCTTCAGCTCCGAACACTAGTGAGTAGGGAGTGGCTTTGGTTGGCGTTTTGTAGGTCGTACGATACGCCCACAACGCTTCTGCCATTTTTGTATGCCATTCTCTTTTATTCTTGGTGAGGATCTTCTTCAACAACTTCACCAGCGTCTTATTGAAGGCCTCAGCTAAACCATTGGCTCTTGGGTTATATATAGACGAGTATCGCCAGTCAATCTTGTGACGATCTACAAACTTGTAGATTTTTGTACTCTTGAACGCTGTGCCATTGTCTGAGATCACGCGGCGTGGTACGCCAAATCTGTAGACGATATTGTGGGTGAAGAAGTTGATCACGTGCTCGGACGTGACCTCCCTGAATGGAGCTGCTTCTGCCCATTTTGAGAAATAGTCTGTTGCTGCCAGAATAAAGCGGTGCCCCGCTGAAGACGGCGGATCTATTGGTCCAATTATGTCTGTGCCCCAACATTCAAATGGCCAGGACGCTATCGTTGGATGTAGTGGATTTGGCGGTTGATGAATAACATCACCGTGAATTTGACATTCGTGACACTTCTTAGCGTGGTTGATACAATCTCTCACCATCGTAGGCCAGTAATAACCCATTCTCTTGATTTTAGTAGCCATCTTGGGACCTGACTGGTGTGCTCCGCAGAGTCCTTCATGAACTTCTGCTACCACTTTATCAGCTTCCTTGGTCCCTAGGCACCTTAGCCACATTTGATCAAAAGCTCGTCGGTACAACGTGTCATTGACAAACGCGTATCGTAATGCTCTTTTTCTAATTGTGTAGCCAGAGATTTATCTGTTGGGAGTTTGCTTTCTTTGAAATAGTCGACGAATGGTTATCTCCAATCGTCTTCGACTTCAACATCTAAGCAATCCAACCACGACTCTGAGAATCTACCAGTTCTTCGTCTTTTTACTGCTGGACGTTCCCCTGGTTGATTTTTAATAGTGATTTGTTGGGGAGGTTGAGGATCAACCGGGGCTGCGTCCTGTTGGCTTGAACCTGGTATTCCCTCTACTTGCGGGAATTGTAGGGTTGCTGGCTCTAAGACCCGGCGATTTTCAACCGCAATGAATATAGGTGGCCTCTTATCTTCATATGCAAGCTCCTTGGCCAGTTTAGCTAGACAATCTGCTTTTGCATTCTGTCCTCGAGGAACTTAAGTTATCTTGACATTCGGTATTTGTTTTAGAAGCTCGAGAGCTCGTCGGTGGTAGTGGGCCAATTCAAGTTTGCAAATCTTATAAATGCCCAAAACTTGATTTATCACAAGTTGAGAATCGCCAAAAATTTGAAGATCTGTGATTTGGACATCAATTGCAATCTCCAGTCCTGCTATTAGAGCTTCGTATTCGGCTTCGTTATTCGTTCGAGGTTCCGTTAAACTGAACGAGAATCTCATGATACCTCCCTCAGGTTCTATAAAGACAAGACCGATGCCAGCCTGGGCCTTTGCAAGATTTGGAGGTTTGGGAGACTTGATAGACGATGCCCCATCAAAGTACATCTCCCAAAACGGTACCTTTTCTTCTTCATCAACTTGCATGATTTGTTCATCTGGCAAATCATCATTGAGCGGGGAGTCTGCAGGGATTAGGTGTGCAGCGAGGAAATCTGCCAACGCTTGTCCCTTTACTGCCTTTTGTGGCATATACACTATATCAAATTGCAGTAATAGCACTGCCCATCTTGCCAAACGACCTGTCAACACTGGTCTTTTCATCAAGAACTTCAGCGGATCGATCTTTGATATCAAGGTGATTTTGTGGGAGAGCATATAGTGGCGGAGCTTCTGGACTGCAAAGATCAACGCCAGACAATGTTTCTCAATTGGAGAATATCGTACTTCTGCTCCGATTAATCTCCGACTGATATAGTAGAGTGCATTTTCTTTTCCTTCCTCATTGTGTTGGGCCAATAATGCTCCGAGGGACTCTTCTAGTGCTGCTGTATACAGTATAAGAGGCTTCCCCGGAATTGGCGCTGCGAGAATGGATGGATTTAACAAGTATCTCTTGATGCTGTCAAACGCTTCCTGGCATTCTGCATCCCATCTGAAGCGGACATCCTTCTTCATCAATTTTGAAAATGGTTGGCACCTACCCGACAGATTCGATATGAACCGTCGAATGAAAGCCAGCTGTCCTTGCAAGGAGCGGAGTTGACGGAGACTTCTTGGCGGTGGCATTTCTATAATCGCCTTGATTTTATTGGGATCAACTTCTATGCCTCGGTGACGAACGACATAGCCAAGAAATTTACCGGAGGAGACCCCGAAAGCACACTTAAGGGGATTCATCTTTAGATCGAACTTCCTGATTCTTTCAAATACAATCCTCAGGTCGTTTAAATGATCTTTTCGGTCCATGCTCTTAACGACCAGGTCATCTACATAGCATTCGACCTTCTGATGTATTAATTCATCAAAAATATGGGTCATCGCCCGTTGGTAGGTGGCACCAGCGTTCTTCAAGCCGAAGGGCATGACCGTGTAGCAGAAAATGCCGATGGGCGTTCTGAATGACGTATGCCTTTCATCCTCAGGAGCCATCTTGATCTGGTTGTATCCTGACGATCCATCCATAAACGAGAACATGTCATAATTTGACGTGTTGTCTACTAGGAGTTCGGATACAGGCAGCGAAAATCATCTTTTGGACACGCCTTGTTGAGGTCCCGAAAGTCGATACAGATACGAATCTGTCCATTCTTCTTCTTCACCGGGACGATATTGGCGATCCAGTCAGCGTATTTCTCTTCACGGATGAAGCCTGCTTCTATGAGCTTTTTGGTTTCAGCAATCACCTGTTCTTCAATCTCCAATCTCATTCTCCTTGGAGCTTGTTTGACGGGTGCGACATCCGGTTTGATTGCCAACCTATGAACTGCTACCTCAGGGGATAAGCCAGGCATTTCAGCATATATCCAGGCAAAGCAATCCCTGAATTCACAGAGTTCTTTTATCTCTTCCACTTGATCTTCTGGCAGAAGGAAACTAATGAATGTTGGGCGAGGGTCATCCTCGGTTCCCAAGTTGACTTCTTTTAGCTCGTCCATAGTGGCTGCCTGTCCACCATCTTCAAGCTCTTCTGGTGCAGGCTTGGCCTCTAGAGGCTGATCATCGTAATCATCAGCTTCGTAGACTTCTTCATCAGGAACATCATTGGATTCGACTTCCCTGCAAGTGATGGCTCGGCAAGTCTCCTTCCGGATGCATTTTCGCCTGACGAATCCAATACCTTTATATGCATTCATCTCCTTCCGCCGCATTGGATGTGGATTCCTTCCATACCAGAGACTTAGGCACATACGAAGTTGTCGCTTGGGGGTGGGAACATTGATCCACTTTCGCAACATTCTTTGAATACCTTTGGTATTAAACCTAGGTAGCCTCGTAGGTAATAATTCTTCAAAATCGATGAAGACATGGTCCCAATCACGATTCACTTCTTCATCCTTTCCTACGGAGTAGAATATATTCCCTGACTCGATCCCTTTCTGATTGGAGGCAAATAAAGGGTTACAAGTTCTTCAACTTTATGCACATCTCGTTGAATTATTTTTTTAAAATACTGTAGGGGAATACGAGTGACTACGAGCACGCTATCTGAGATTGACAGGCTATCTATTCTTCTAAAGAATACCTCTTGTACCGTGTTCATATAGATAGAGTCGTAGTCATAGTCATCATTTGAATATGCGACCTCCCTACTCCATTCGTCCATCGAATGACATATCCTCTGGGATTTTGTAGAGGTGGCATCCTCTTCATCTGTGTCGCTCCCAAGGTGAGGTACACGTTTCCTTTCTTTAGAAGTGGAAGTGGTGGTAGCTTCTTTGGGAAGAGTCGGCGTTGCCTTCTTTCTCCCCACCTGCTTTTTCTCACTTTTTTGTTCAGGTCGCTTTGCACTCTCTGGGTTTGATGCTTGAGCCTTCAGAGAGTTTGACAGTCTTTGCTTCTTTGGCATGAAATACTGCGCATCTTCATAGACTGTTGCTTCATGGACTGTAAAGGGTTGGATATCACCAGAAATTCTGAATTCTTCCCCATCCCTGAGATACTTCATGCACTGATGTAATGTTGACGGGACAACGCCATATTCATGCAACCAGGGGCGACCCAGGAGCGCCTTGAATGAAGTATCCGCATCAATCACATGGAACTTGGCTTCTGTGTGAAATTCTCCAAACACAAGAGGTAGCATAAACGATCCAAGGGTTTTCTGCCCTTTTTCGTTAAAACCATGTACCATAAGTTTATCTGGCCCGAGGTGTTCCACGTTGAGGCACAACGACCTTAGTGCTTTTAAGCTCATAAGGTTGATGGAGGACCCAGGGTCAATCAGAATTCGACTGATTACCAAATCATCACTCTCTGCAGTAACATACAGAGGTCGGTTGTGGTCTGCAGTCTCGAGCATCATGTCATCTTCGGTGAACGTGATGAACGGTTCATTACGAGCTTGTAGGACCTCAGTCAGGTTGCGCTCAGCGAAGTACGCCTCATATCTTTCGGGGTCTTTGAGAGCCTGAATCAAAGTCTCCCGAAGATCCTTAGACATTACCAGAGCGTCGTATATGCTGAGCTGGGCAGGGATCTTCCTCAGATGGGACAAGATATTATAATCTATTCCCCTGACTGGAGTATGTTTCTTCTTGGGATCCTCGGAGATAATGTCTTCGTTGATAACTATTTCTTTTCCCTTATCTTTGTTGGAGGTCTGCTTCTTTGGCGGATACGGAAGTATCTTGCCACTTCTCAACTGCACTTGAGCGATCTCTTCTGGCTCAAACTCATTTAATGGGATTTCTTCTTCAGAGTCAGCCATTATTGTATCTAGAGATTCATTCGTTGATCCAGAGTCACTTCCCAGATTTGCATGTCCTATCTGCGATGCTATATCGGGATCAGATTCATCTGTCTTTGGAAAATACAGATCCTCCTCTGAGCTGTAGTCCATTGACGATGTTGCCAGACAGGTTTCAACGATCATTTCTTTGACACGTTTTTCTTTTGTCGGAGTTATTGGCGTTGCTGAAATGACTCGACAAACTTCTGTGGGAAGAGGATCCTCATCAGCTTCCTCTGCTTCGTCAATCTTGAGCTCTGGCATAAAGTCAACAAGCTTAATAGGGCGCCTCGCGGTCTGGTAATATTCATCCAGACTATCTATAACCCTTTGGGTTGCTGTTTTCTTCTCCTTGGGCTTCTTCAGTTTTGTCTTCTTCTTGGAGGACTTTTTCTTTCCAGACTTTGAAGGGCCAGCTTGATTGGAAAATTGTTTAGAAGTAGGAGCTTGTGCCACAAGTAATGCCTTCAGATTTAACACTGGTTCCGTAGGAGATTTTCATTTTACACCCGGAACTCCTTCAAGCTGTTTCAGCATTTTCACAGTTTTCTTAGAGACCGCAGTCTCCCACTGTTCTTCCTGAGCTGGCTTCTTTTCATTTTTTCTTTCTTCAACCGGGGGTACGGAGGAAGTCGTTACTACCCGAGTTGATTCTTTTCTGGGATGAGTCAGCACATTGTCGGACAATGTGAGCTCTCCCCTTCGATATTTTCTTTCAAGTCAATCCTTCAAGACATAGCAATCTTCAATTGGATGACTCATCACCCGATGATATGGGCAATAGTTTGGGTCACCGCTATGTTTTGACTCCTCGGGTCTCTTGCACTCTGGCAGTTCTAAACCCGCTTTCAATGCCTGTCGAAACAGCTTGGCGACACTTTCCCTCTTGAATGAATATTCCTTATTCATTTTGTCTTTGAGGGGAACGTTCGATCACCAGTCCCCGTTGTTTGCCTCGGGCGTTCTCCACCGCCCTGATAAGTTCGTGGTTTATCATTCCCCCCAAGTATCAGCTTCGGCTGGGGCTTAGGGTTGTAGACTTGCTTAGGCTTTTCTTGATATTGCATCGGCTGCTTGCCTTTGTCTACGTTGTACGTCATCTGTTTCTCCTTATCAGCTCTGGAGAAAAATATGGAGTCAGCCTCACCTCTTCTAGCACCTGAGGCTTTAACCTTTTTGGGTTTATCAGAATAGTTCTCTGATTTTGACAAATTCAGTTTCTCGAACTTTGCCACTCTATCCAGTAGATCCTGAAATGTGGTAATAGTAGCCATGCACAGGAATGGTTGCATTTTGTCATCAATGTTTCCCATTAATAACTGTACGGCATGCTCTTCTTCGAGCTGCTGCTCACATTTCATGCTCAAGTTGCGCCAGCGAGTGATATATTTGGTCACTGATTCTTCCTTCTTTCTCTTATTCAGAGCAAGGTCAGCGATCGTTATTTTCTCGGTCGCACTGGCGAACCTCTTCACAAACATATTTTCTAATTCTGCAAAAGTCTTTACAGAGTCATTTGGTAGTTCAGCGTACCATTCGAAAGCAGCTGCTGTCAAACTGCTAACGAATTGTCGGAAGAGTAGAGCATCATTCCCTCCAGTATTCCCGCAGGTGGCTTTGAACTGGGCTAGGTGTTGTCTAGGATTTTTGTTGCCATCAAAAGTATTGAATTTTGGCACAGAATATCCCTTCGGATATGGCACCTGATCGTACTCTGCTGGGTACGGGCGACCTTTTTCTACCAATTTTTCTGCCTGATCAAAAGCTATAATAGCCTTGATCTTCTTTGTAATGATCCCTTCAAGCTGCGCAGCAGTCACAGGCTCAGAGGTGCTTGCGATGTTCTGCGGAGTGGGTTGACGAGTGGTATTCTGAGCCTCGTGGCCACCTTCAGGAGTGTCCCGTACTCCTGAGACTTGCGGTACTTGGAAGTTTGGAGGATCAGGGGGAGGATTGGGCATAGAACCAACTGCAGCATTTCTCTGCATAATCTGCATCATTGCCGTCATTTGGGTCATCATCTCTGTCATTTTCTCATGCAATTGAGAGATTTCCCTATCCTTTGCCCTCATTTGACGTTTCATTTGTCTCTGCATTTCTGCGAGCGTGACGTTCTCGTCAGCAAAGGGATTCTCCTCAGCCTCTTCTCGCTCTTCTTGGGAATAGACACCTCTGCCAGTGGTGGACCCATCTTCACGGCGACGCCGGTATACTTGTCTAGGCGGTGGTTGCCAACGATCGTCATCTTCATCATCGTCGTAGTAGGCCTCCTCTTCGACATTGATGTGTCTCACCATATAGACCACTTCCATGTCCAAGGTGTTATTTACCTCTTCTAAATTTTCTTCAATGTATTCTTCCATATTTTCTTCTAGATTTTCTTCTAAATTTTCTTCCATGTATTCTTCAATATTTTCTTCTCCTATATCTTCTTCTCCTTCTTCTAGTACTCGGATCTCCGAGCGGCGGCGCCACTGGATCTCCGGTTCTTGGTTAGGCAGGAAGATCTCTTCAACCCGTGGGCTACGGTCGAAGTTGGTCGTCTCTTCCTTGGAAGGAGTTGGTGAGCGACGGGATCCCTTGGAGGATTCTCCAAGCTGTCTACCGTTGGGAGGAGCGTCATCATGGATCTTCTTTTGGACCCATTTCTGATGTTGTTTGTAATTGGGGGCGGATCTCCGGGAAGCAGTACCGGATGTCACGCCCAAATCAGTTCTTTTTCTTCTATTATCTTCTTCTCTGCGAGGCTTTGGCCTCCAGATTTCTTTTCCTTTCTGCCGGGACCTTTCGGCGGCGGATCCCTGAACTCGAGGTTCAGATGTCACGCCCCGATGTTCACCATGCGGGACTTGTTTTCTTCTTCTTTCGGCTATCAAATCATAAGACAGCCTTTCCCTCGGAGGGGTTCTTCTGGTCTCAATAACCAAAGGCCTTTGGAACTTCTTTTTCTTCAGTCCCTTCTCTTTTACAGTCTTTAGTACTCTGTACACCCGAGCTGATAGGGTTTCAGGTTCTTTCTTCCTTGGAGGAACTGGGACCTCAGGCCGTTGCTCCCAGAATGATTTCTTTAGCTCTCCAGAGGAGCTATTTCTTTTTACCCACTTCAGGTTCGCAAACCCGTTCCGGGTAGGAATTGTAGCTTCTGGCTCTTGAGCCGGCAAGTTGGATGGGTGGACAGAGAGTTGTTGTTGAGCTCGGAGCTCAGCATTCATCTTCCTTCTCTGCCTCCTGGTGGGCCTTCCTCCATATGAGGAAGTTTCAGCAACGTTCCTCCCAGGTACTGATGATCCCATTAGCAGCGTAGTGGTCCTGGTAGGTACCACTGAGATTTTCCCATCAGTTACTATCCTTCTGGTGGTTGGGATCTCAGATTGAGAAAGTCGTTCGAACACAGAAATCCTCCTTTGAGGGTCTTTGACAGCAGGTCGTGGCGCTGACAAATGCACACGACGGGTAGCAGTTTCAGTGGAGTGGGGCCTCCTAGCATGCCCTTCAGATTCAATGTCGCATGGAGGAGCAGTGGCAGCCCTTGCAACGACTGCAGGAAAGTCAATGCTACCAAACTGGATGGTAGCTCCGGATATTCCAGTGTTGATTAGAGTATTTGCTAGCTGGATGCTAGCACCACGTCCCAGCTGGACAATAACAGAGGCATTCTGTAGATCCATCTGCATGAATGAAAGGTAAGGGTTAGTAATCAGAATCTGATACATCACCCCACACTTTCAAAATGCAGAGACTTGCACAGAACAAAAGATAAAAATAAAGCAGATAACGTTAGCAAGCAAATAAAATAAATATATAAATCCTGCTAAACATGTTATCTTGATGAATTTGTTGAACGATCATTTTGAGAGATTCAAAATTTTGATTCACTGAATGATCATTTTGAGAGATTCAAAATTTTAAATCTGCGTTGATTTGACTGCTACGATAGTACTGAGATGACTAGCCAAAGATGGAAAGAGAAACCAATCCCCAGCGGAGTCGCCAGAAATCTGTGGGCTCCGAAAATTCGGCCCCGGCCTCCGCCCGCTCTTTTGTGCTTTTCTACGGGGGGAGTTTTAACGATTTAAGTTCCGAGGTAAATTTTGGAAGGCAGATGAGATAGTAGATAAGACACTACCCAGAGATTTCGCCCTCATTTTGCGAGGACTTTATGATCTGAGTTCTGGTTTCCTATAGGCGCAAGCCCCTATAGTTAATTACCCCTCCCGGTAACGAGAAGGAACTTTCGATTAAGGCTAGTCGTCAATCAGATACGTAGAGAATACATGTTATCTGGCATATAGTAGCAGCAAGGGTCTGGGATGTTGAAATTTGGAGAATTTAATATTTAAAACAGAAGTTTTCACCACTTTGCACTTAAAGCGAGTGGTGGGGGAATGGATGATAGACCCGATCAAGATCCCATGGTTCCGTCGTCCCGGGCCATCGTGATCCCTGGTCTACTTAGTCAGAGGAGGTAGTCGACCCAACTTGACAGAAGGATCCTTGTCGGCAGCCATGGGTTGCTTCGTCCAAGGGGACCTGGTAGACCTGGGGGGGAATATTTGCCTAAGGGGGCAAATTTGAATCCACCTTAGCTAACAGAGGGCTTTGTGCCCTATCGATCATATCCTATTGATTAATATCTCAAGGATTTGATGCCATTGGGGAGCATACGGGCTCTGGCCATAACCATAATATAATGGTGCCATTTGGCGGCGACCACCTGGTTCAGAGGGCCCCGAGTCATAACCGTTTATCCTGCAGTGCCATTTGGCGGCGAAACTGTCGGTTAGAGGACTCGTACCACGTCCTTGCTGGCAGGAGATTGTTTGAGAATGGATCCTAATGATATTTTCGACCAGGCATTAGCTCTATGTGAGCTGAAGTATATTTTGATTTGTCCACCTCGGCAAATTGTTGCGGTGGATGGATGGATTTTGCTTTAAGCGGTTTGATAGTTGGATTTCAATTTTTAAATATCTAGAGTTGGAAAGATTTTTGGATTTTGGGATTTTTCAGAAGATTGGATTTTGTAGGGAATTTGGGATTTTGGGAGTTTTGTGGAGTTTTGGATTTTGTAAAATTTGGGCTTTTTTGGGAGGTATTTAAAAGTATTTGTGAACCCCTCCGGTTGAGATATACAATCAACACGGCCATCATCGGGGTGTGGGGTCATTCATATTTCTGTATTTTAAACCTTGTCGACTCTGTCTAGTAATTGACAGAGGATCGGGTTTCGTAGGCTTTATGCCCTTGTTAGTGAATTCTCTTGATTATAGACTTTGAAGGCCTAATATAAACGTATAAAATAAATATCCCGGTCGATCTCGCGACCGCATATTTATTTAATAGTTCAAGCCGTGTCAACTCTTATCTACCTAAATAGAAGGATCGGGCTCGAACTTGAATTCACTATTTGACCCGCGTAGCATCCCTAGACGTCACGTGTGTACCAATAACACGCTCGTCGGGGCCCATGCGGGTGTTTGGGGGCATTTTATAGTTATTTATTAAACCTTGTCTACTCCTATCTGCTTGCATAGGAGGATCGGGTTCAAATTTATTGACCTGCGCAGCATCCCTAGGAATCACGTGTGTACCAATAACACGCTCGCCGGGGCCCATGCGGGTTCATGATACATCCCCTTATGTGTACCTAAGTGTATACAAATTACAGTACACGTGCGGGGGACTGTCGTTTGGGGATTTGTACGATCTCCCCTACTACTACTTGTAGGTAGGTAGATGTATTCATTCATAGATTTGGATTGACCTCAGGATACTGCATTTACTGGAGTCATTTTGTATCTACCCACAGATGACATGTGGTGCGTACATCTGTATTTGTAGGGGAGTTGTATGTATTGCAGATCTTTTGCTTTGCTTGCAGGTGACACCTTGCATACGTATCCATATTCATAGAAGATTCATCCTATGACATGTCAGTTATTGTTACTTGCAAGGGTTATTGTATTCCCCATAATTTTCATTAGTCTGCTTAGAAGATTTGAGACTCTTGATTGTATGTTGACATTGACTGCATAGTGGCATTTATCATCATCTTCCTTGTACACGTTGATTGGTGAATCGCCACATTTGCTTGCATGTCTTTCAGTACTATATATCCAAGAGCTAATGACCATTGCATTATGTCTAGCTCGATTCACCCACCATTATTAGTAGGTAGAGCCACTGTATGCATCTTCAGTCTTCTGCGAGCAAGTTGCTTTGAACACCAATCTTCTAGCACTGTGTACAAGTGTTGGTGTTGACTACAGAATCCTATTATATTTATCGCACACCAATCTTATACTTGTGGGAGACTAGTATGTTTCCTTGTGTATTAATCAACCTCGGCGGCGAGGAGGTTACTTCTCTCACAATTCTCTTGCTTCACTTGTGAGCATACTACATTGGTCGTGTATGATTGCTAGCAAGTAATCATATTCATTACATCCCTCTTATTGTCTGCATTCAGATGATTTGTTAGGTGTGTTGTTGATTGTTCACTGCTTGTGTATGGCTCATGTCACATATCTTGAGTCTTTCATTGCCCTTGAAGATAACTTGCACTTTGTGTAGTGAATTCACTTGCTAGTGTCTGTATTTCACTTGACATGACATTCCCTTGGTATCTTGTTGAGGTTCTTCATTGTTGATTATAGTAGTGCCGTATTTTTCAATTGATCTTTACTTATGGATAGAATGCATACATTGTGTATCTATTTAACCATCATGCTTGATTAGTGCTCCAATCAAGCCCAAGTTCAACTCAATTTCCTTGCATATGATTCAAGCTTGGGTTCACAAGTCCTTTCATGAATTCGTTATTTTAATCATCCGTTGTTCGACTACAGTTCTTATCTTAGATGAAGCTCACCTCTTATACCTAACTCCGCTTGATTTTAATGTCATCACTTAATATTCATTTGAGTCCAGTTTCCTTGCAATCATATGTTCTGTTTTCTGTAATCAAATTGCAAGTTCCGTTCAAGTCAGGCTCTTTGTGGTCTTCTTGAGTTCGAACTCAATATGAGTCTTCTACATTCATTCAAGTATCATGTGGTCCAACTCAAATTCTTACTTGAGTTTAATCATTCAAGTTCAATTTTACATCAAGTTCTATATGATCCAATTTGAGTTCAGGTTCATTCATAGTTCTTGTCCACTTGAATTCAAGTCTTTGTAGTCGAGTTGGATCCAAGTTCTTTTACCTCCATTCAAGTTAAATGTTGAATTGGAGTCCTTCTTGGTTGGGTTTTGACTCAAGTTCTTTACAATGTCTATATCAAGTTTAAATCTGAGTCCAATTCGCTGTCATTTGTTGCGAATCCAAGTTTACGTTCAAGTTTGAGCTCAATCTTTTGTTGAGTGTCTGATGTCAAACCCATATCCTTTGTAGTCTGTTCGAGTTCAACTCAATGTCAAATTTGAGTCCAAGCTTTGTCCACTTGATATTCAAATCAAGTTCAAGTTCTGGATTTAGTTTGAGTTCAAGTTTCACTTCAGTTCATTTGAGCTTGAATGAGTCCAAGTCCTCCTATGGTTCAAGCTTTGACTTGAGTCCCAAATGTCCAATGTTTTGTTCAAGTCTTCACAAGTTCGAATGAAGTTCAAGTCATTGTCATTGGTCCACAGTGCAAGTCTAAATTTAAATTATTGCAAGTTCTTTTGTTCTTTTGAATTCAAATCATGTCCATGCTTGTTCAAAAGCTTTCAAGTCTGGTCCCCTGTAGTCATATTGAGCTCAACCTTCGGTCCTCAACTTGTTCATTTGAGTTCGAAGCATAAGTCCTTTTCTTGAGTTCAAATTGCCCAAAGTTAATTCAAGTCTTTGTGATTTGTTGTCATTGCTTCGAGTCCAAGAGATCTTTTTAAGTTTGAATTCAATTAAGTCATTTTTTTGGTCCAATCATGTTTTGTTTGTTTGATGCCAAGTCCAAATTAAAGTTCCCCGCGTCATTGAAAATTTCGGCAGCCTCCCGACGTCTCCCCCGTTTACGGGAAAAACCAAGAGGCTGCCTTCCCCTCCACGCGACGTGCGCGCTTCAGGTAGATGTCCGTAGACACCACGGCAGCAAATTTTCTTCAATCCCCGCCCGCTACATGAGCGTTTAGGGGTCTCAGGCACCTGTTGCAAAGAAAACACAGAATTTCCCCACATGTGGGTACTTAATTTTGTCCCCCTTCACGCTACATGAGCGGTCCGGGGGTTACCCGTCTCGTCGTGGGCGTCGCACCGGTTTCCCGCCCTACTACGCTATGTGAGCGCGTAGGGGGTTTGCCGGTCCGTCGCGAGCGTCGAGGGCGGGGTTTAAGGTGATTGCCCGCCTCGTCGTAGGCATCGCGCTAGCTTCCCTCCCCACTACGCTACGTGAGCGCGTGGGGGGTTTGCCAGCTCGCCGCTAACGACGAGAACGGGAATCTAAGTTTAGGGAGTATACATTCGCATAGGTGGATCGGCGGTGCGGGCTTGTGGCATGAGGCAAGGGAGAGAGGAGCATTCCTCCCTTTTTTGATTTATAATTAATTATAAATTACTTATAATTAATCATACTTAAAATATAATTAATTATATTAATTCAAAGTTAATTATAAATTAATTAGTCTAATTTATAACTAATTTAAACTAATTATAATTAATCATAATTAATTTATAATTAATCATACCTAATTTAAAATTAATTATAAATTAAAACAATTAACTAATTTTAATTAATTTTAATTAAGTATAGTTAACTACTATTAACAGTAATTAAGTATAATTAAATAAAATCAATTAAAGTTAATCTAAATAAAATTTAAGAAAGACTTGGGCAGGATTATCATAAGATTTAGGCAGAATTTACACTAATAGGGCTTAGGAAATGGTTAGCAGTTAAACCCCTATTTTCCTTCTCTCAAATTCGGCGTTTTCACAGGATTTGGCCGAAGCAGTGCGTGAGAGGTAGGAAGTTACCTTCACAGCCGCGAGCTCGTGTTGTTGCTTCCAATCAAACCGTCGTAACTTCCGATTCGACCGCAAGGGAAAGTCGTCTGAGAAGCGAAGTCGGTCGGCTACGAAGGACCTGAAGAAGGTTGCGGCTAGGGCAGGTTGGGAGTTCGGATGGGAGCTCTGGCGTCGGGCAAGAGGTCGGCCTGCTTGCGTTTGGAGTCGGTCGAAGGAGCTAGGGCAGAGTTTCGGCTTCGATTTGACGGGAGGAAGAGCGGAGGGATCGGCAAGGTAGTGTTGGAAACTCTCTCTCTTTCTCTATCTATTTATCTCTCTATCTCTCTCTTTCTTTCCCTAGACCTACAGCTTGCGAACAGGACAGGAGAGGAGGGAGGAAGAGGAGTTTGCGAGCAGGAGATTTCGCACGAGGAAGGCGTCGAGTGCGGAAGAGCTTCGAGAGTGTCCGAGTTCGAAGTCTTTGCGAGTGGGCTTTTAACGACGCAAACAGGGCAAGTCTCCAAGTGCAAGCGACAAGACGATTCGGCGCCGTTGCAGACTGCGACACTGTAGCTGCGGCGGGATTCGACGGGATTTGGGTATGGGCCGTGACAAGTAATCATTCTTAGCCATTTTCTTTATTTTTTCTTTTGGCTGTAGCTTAAGGGTCAACAAAGTGTAACGCATTCAGAAGGCGCATTGCCAAACATGACATACCAGCAAGGCGCTAGCACATCAATAGTTATAGGGCGTGGCTTGTTCTTCTGCTCAAAGCATGCAGGCTCCTCAGAATCTAAAATGCTGCATAGTAATTTTGGAATAATAGCAACTATTGATGATTAATCCAAGAAAGTTCAAGAATGCGCATAAGTGTAATTCTAAAAATTAATCAAGCTGGAATTGATGGAGTCATTCATGATAACAAAGGTAGATTTTTGATGGCGTATGGAAGGAAAATGTTGCATTGGGACATAGCTCAGTTGGAGCTGATGGCTATTTTTTCAATCCGTGAAGTGCTGCAAGAATGGCAGGAATGGAAGTATGATTGCTGAGGTATTATTATTGAAGGGGATAATGTAAATATTATTAGAGCTAGCCAAAACTCTTTGAAGAAGGTGCTTGGTCAACACTTGGACAAAATTGATGGCAACTTATTTTTCCTCAAAGAATTTAATAATGTAGTTTTACATTTTATTAATAGGCATTGTAATAAGTTGGCAGATTATTGTGCCTCCTTAGCTACTTCTGGGAATTTCCTTTGGGATGTTTCTTGTTTCAATAATCTTCCTCTATCATTTGTTAAGATGGTTAGTGAAGATTGTGATAGGTTTTCTATCACTTAGGTTTACTTGTATTTTTCATTTCCAGTTTTAATTCTATTTGCAGTTTCTTCAAAAAAAAAAATTGGAGTTGCCATGCATAAACAACAAAGACAGTTCATGTTCAAGGAAAATAAGTTAAATAACAAAGCATTTATTTAAAAGAGAGCTTTGAATAAGATTATTAAAGATAAACATCTTCTTATAATAGCAGACAACAAATATGAAGCAAGTAAAAAAAAAGGGTTATTATAGTGCTATAGCATAAACATTTAAGAACCTCCGGTTTTATTTTTCCACGCCCACCCTTGTGCCACCTGAATCCCCTGAACAGAAAGCAAACCAGAATGTCATACTAGCATCAAAAGATAATGAAAAGTCTAATTGAGATCAAAAAGAGAAAGTACCTGTTGCACTCCAGCAGAACCAGTCACAGAGCTAGCTCCATGTAGTTGCGCATAACTGAGGTCCTGGACAAAAGACGAGAGTTTACTTCTTAAAAGCTGAAAAAATGGGTATGCAAATATTTAAAAAAACTTGGATCTCCAGTGACAAGTACAAGCATGTTTCATAAAACCCAAGTCCATCAAAAACTTTTAACAATTGGTTAACAATATGTTATTGTTAGTAAGGTTATCAACTTTACATCAATCCCAATATTCCTGGTCAAGGAATAAGCTAAAAACTAACCAAACCATAGAAAACTAGTTGAAAAGGTTTCCATTGTGTTTACGTTTTTAACTAGAACAGGTTCAGCGTTCATAGAGAGTATATAGCATCTCTTTAATTCAGAACTCAGCAAAACTAGGTCAAAGGTTAACAAACCAACAATGCAAACAAAATATTAAAAAAATGTCATTCCCAGTCCGAATATTCCGCATCTGCTGAATGCAGCAGCACAGCTTGGCAGCATGCATACAACAACATTGCAACAAACTTGACCAGTGACCTATGATGCACCGACACTTCTCCTCGAAGAAGCATGCAATATCCGATACGACACGCGTCTGATATGCCTCTGACAAGTGTCGAACTCGCCGAACTTGTGTCCGATTAAAAAAATATTAAATACAAATTGGACATGCGTGTCTTAAATATTTTATGAAAAAAATTTTAAATATAATTTCTTATATTTAAAATTTTTATTTATTTAAAATATAAAAACTAAATTTCTTATTTCTTATCCACAACACCAAATTAATCGTTCACACTCAATACCCCATTCATCGAATATTCTCATTTTCATTTCTGTTTGGCGGGTCGCAACTTTTGGTTTCACAACAATGCTCGATGTCATCTCAGCATCGAAGTCTGACATCGATATAACATCTACATTTCAAAATCATCTCAATATCAAAGTCTAACACTGTCTTGACATTGATGATCGATGCTAGCAATTTCTATACCCACAACTTGACAGCTCACATTTGTCCGACATCGTCTTAATATCGACAACCAATGCCCTCTCAACATCGATGACAGATGCCCTCTTGACATTGATGCGTGACTCTCGACATCATAATCTTAATTATTTTAAGCACAAATTCTAGTTAAATGACTTATTATTTCTAAATTTTTTTAATATTATATTTATTCAATATTTATACACTATTTTTAAAATATGTAAATTATAATATCGTCTCCAACTCATGTCCGTGTCCTATATTTTCAATAATTGACGTCTCCCGTGTCAGCGTCATGTCGTATCCATGTCGCCGTGTCCGTGTTTGTGCATCATAGCCAGTGACGGGCCTATCAGTGAATGACAAGCTACAACTTTCAGTTTTTGGTTCCAGATTGTCAACTTGATGACATGCTAAATCAGTAAATAACAATCAACACATTCACCACAATCATATAATTTCTTGACACTTCAAACTTAAGCAACTCTCTAGCCCAGAATCTACCTGACCAGTTGGATGACCAGCCCCACCAGATGCCGGATGCTGAGATGAGATACATGAAGTTAGTCATGAAAAAATGTAAACTTATACAATAGAGATAGGCAAGTCAAATTTACTTACTGCCAAAGTAGGCTGAAGAACCTGTATTTGTGCTTGCTGCCTTTGCTGCATTTGAGGCTGTACTGGTGCTTGAGAAGCTTGTTGCATAGTATGAAGCAATGCCTGTGATGGGGTATGGGAAGGAGACTGTCGTTGTTGGGGAGCAATCTTCTGCAGCTGATGCTGTTGCTGCAGAAGTTGCTGCTTCTGCAGTATGAACAGCTTCTGTTGTTGCTGTTGTTGTTCCAATAGTGTTAGATCTTCAGGTTTCTCCCACTGCAAAATAAAAGAGAACAATCATGCAGAAAGAAGAACAATACCACGTAGAGGACAAGCATACAAAGAGGAAACCTACCTTACTTTCACGGGTGGCACTATTATAGTAATATTTGAATCCTTCTGGAGATGTATGCTCTGTCCAGTTGCAACTTAAAGTTACTGCTCCAGCAGGTGCACTTGAAGGATGTGATGGGGTTGCAGATATGGTTGATGGAATAGCTGTAGCAGCTGTATTACCGGGAACAGCAGCTGTGTTAGCAGAAGCACTTGAATTTGGCGGTGGCCCAGTCCATTGTGTCTGCCCAGTCCATGGTGTCTATTTAGAGCATTTAAAAATAACCAAAGTTACAGGCCAAAAAATTCATAATCACAAAGCACTTTTTAAATCAAATAAAGTAGAATTCAGCTTTCACAGCAAAGATGTTATGATCCGTGAAACAGCCTACTAAAACAGGCAATTATCTTTAAATTTTGAAAGAGATGCGTATCAGAAGCTGGGAATACAGACAGTTAAAAGCTGGGAAATTCAGCCATTGCCTAATCACAAAACGTGCATCCATAACAATATCAAAAGTACCTGCTGTTTAGCGGCCAGAGAATTTAGTTGTTGGCTTAGATTTGACTGCTGCATCATCTGTAGCTGTTGTTGGATCTGAAAAATTGCCAGCTGTGATGATTGGTAAGTTGATTGTAAAGTTTGTCCTTGCTGTTGCAATAGAGTTTGGGATGGCAACTGTTGCACTGACTGCTGAACCAACTGCTGCGGAATGTTACAAGCAGGCAACTGCTGTTGACTAGGAACAGCTGCCAAGCCCGGTTGTTGTAGGCCTAATGAATTTTGCATAGCAGCAGCTGTGGCATTATGCGGGGTTAGAGATGAGGATGCAGAGACTTGTCCACTGAGACCAGGAAACTGTTGTGCCAGTAGACCTTGGTTGAGTGAGTTAAGCCCCATAGACTGAGGGATCTGAAGTTGTCCAAGTTGCTGAATAGGTGCTTCCAGTGTTTGTGCCTGTGTATTTGAAGATGAAAGCAGTGCATCAGGGGATGTCAAAGAAGGTGATAAGTTTTGAGAGCCCATGAGAGACTTCTGCAATGGCAACATTTGCTGACCAACAGTTGGAGGGACTAGTGCAATTGAGGGGGTGAAGCTCTAAAAAAAGTGAGACACAATATTATGCAAGATAGGCTGTGGAAGCTGAAATAAAAACGAATAAAATAAATGAGAGTACCTGTTGAGACGTAGATGATATTAATTCTAGATTAGGCCTAGTGCCATTTGTAGGGGCCACACCTTCTCCAAAAGAACCAGACTAGTGAACACAATGATAAAAAAAAAAAAAAATCAATGTAAGAGATCTAAGTTGATAGAACAAATGAGGCTTACAAAGAGAAACGTAGAGCCTACTCCAGCAGCCGATGTAGGTGCAATGCCACCTTGGATAGCTGTGCGACTTCCAAATCCATGTACAGGCTGCAATGGTGGATTAAATGAGTCCCAAGCATTATGAGGCATGTGACCAACCCCTGGTTCCTCTAAATTGCTCAGTTGTCTGTAACAAAAAGGAAACAGAATGGCGGTGATAGGTGTTTCATTAACATAACATCCAAGGCTTAAAACAATAGGATCCATCTTAAATCACAAAAAGGTGCTTTGGAAAGAAGTACCCTCGTATATAAATGATGTGCACAATTTATGCTTACTGCTTAGCATAAGGGAAAGGGGGGGAGCTCCAGTCAGATTTTGTGGAATGCAAGGAGAGAGAAGGAAACAAGAACACAGAACGTGAACGTTCTAAATAATGAATAACCCATAGGACTGATTGAGCATTTAGGAAAAGCTTGGTGAACAAAGTCAAGAAAAAGGGGCATACAGGCAAGGTACACTTTACTTTGTCCCAAAAAAAAAAAAACATCATATTCCCATTTATAACTATTGCAATATTTGGATCATTCATTCATGATATTGAACTCATTCAAGAAGTTGGTAATATGAAAAGAAGATTATTTGTAAGCTTTGAAACCTCCCAAATGTTACGGAAACCTTGAGTTCCAAATTGCAGATTGAAAATATTAGTTTCCAAGAGATTTCAAAATGCAGCCAATGTTCTATTTCTCTTGGGTTCGAAGCTTTCTATGAGTACAAGCTCATCAAGCTAATTACCTCTTTCCAAGTAGGAGAACACTATAACTAAATTGCTAGGCTCTAACTCTTTAATAGTAGAACTTCATAGATTGCAAATGGCATTCTATAAGTCCCACAGAAACTGCCACCACATCCATAGTTCAGAACAGGGAGTTGCTATGTGAACCCCCAACAATACAAAGCACCAACATTAGTATACCCATCCGTACCATTATCTGACATGGTTCTAGACCCGGCTTCACTCTTCTTTGGATGTTTAATTTATTTCTTTTTATGTAATGTTATATTCATCTTTCATGTCACATGGATGTAGGGGTCATTATTAGATGTGTGTAACATTTTAGATTTTATGCATATCCCTAAATAGGGAAGGACTATAAAAAACTCAATATAATTGATTGATTATTCAATTGACCTCCCAAGTAAACTCTCTCAACAAGTGTTAGGATCAAAGAAAAGCAAACTCCATGGTGATGCTCCATCAACAGTCCAGAGGGTCGAGAGACTTTATTGCAACTATTTCCATGAAGTTGGAGTTTTAAAGGTGATGGCAGTTCAACCCACGACAACATCCGAGGTATTACCCAATGGGCCAACAAGGGTCACAGCATGCCAAAGAAATTTTTGCATTGGACATCAAACTGTGATAACCTAATGTTTTAAAAATGATGCATTGCATACCCATGAAAAACTTTATTTCTCAAAACAACTTCACAAAATATCCTACTATTTTTTTTAATAAAATGCAACTATATGGCCCATAGAACAACACCATGCATGACTAGCAATACCTCAGTCGTACATATGGACCCTCAAATCTACGTTTGATAGGGAATGTTGTTTGTAAGACTTCAATGGCTTGTTGTACAGTTGAGCTTGTACATTTAAGTCAGTTATTGACCTCTTCACTTGACAGCCCAAAGTGACTAGGAAATGAGTTCTAAGGAGGTGGATTGCGAATAGTTCTCCATCAATTCTGAATGAATCAATTTGACTCTTCTGACCATAGGGTAATTATTTTAAAAGACCCACTTAGTAAATAGTTTAAAACATAACTTGCTAAACATAAACCAACTCTATAATGAGGGATTTGTCATTGAATTTTAATCTACATCTTGCATTGTAAAAACTAAATAGGAAAACAATTATAGAAGAGTTGCATACTAATTAATGTTATATACTTGACATTGATAATATCAAAAAATCTGGCCAAATCGCCTATTTGAAAACTCCATTAGATGAGACATGGCTATGTCATTGGAGACTTTATCATGCCAACATGCATACACTTGGAAAACATCACTCATCTAAATTTAACCAAAACTAGATTACAATAATGACCATTTATGTGATGTCTAATAACTGAAAAAATAGGTCAAATCATCATTTCATTCCATTAAGCATATCTAGACCCCTGAGGACATCACATATAGATTTATTCAAGCCTATTAGCAACAAGTAATAAAAGCTTAAGTCATATGAATTCTTGATTATTAATGATTACACTCGATACACCTAAGTCAAATTCTTGTCACATAAGAGTGACTCCTTTCATGAATTTAAAATGTTTGTTATATGGGTTCAAAGGAATTTAGGTTGTCTCATGTCAACCATACATAGTAATTATGGTGGAGATTGAAAATGAACTATTTGAAAGTTTTGTAAGAACTTTGGAATTTCCCACAACTTCTCTACACCTAAAACACCTCAACAAGAAGTTATTCCTAAAAGAAAAAAAAATAACACAAGCTCACAGAGCTTGATCGTGTATTTAAACTAAAGAAAGCATTATATGGACTAAAACAAACTCATAGATCCTAGCATGGAAGGCTAAAAGCATTTCTTTTGAAAAATGACAAATGCACTCTAGACATAACAATATTTATTTAGAAATCAGATACAAACATTTTAATTTTATAAGTCAATGTTGAAAATATATTATTTGGAGCCACTAATGATATCATATGTCAAATTCTCCCACTTGACAATTCATAAATTTAAAATAAATATGATGGAAGAGCCAGCATATTTTCTAAGATTCCAAGAGAAACAGGAGAAAAAGAAACATTTCTATGTGAAACCAAATATATAAATGTACTAAATAAGGAACTTAACATGAAAGGATATAATACAGAAAATATCCCAATGAGCCAGAATATACAATTAGACAAAAAAGCTCAATGAAAAATAAATAAACATGAAACTCTATTGAGACATGATTGAGTCACAACTATATCTTAGAGTGAGTCACCTAGATATTACATTCAGTATATGTTTCTGTGCACACTTTCAGGTGGACCCAAAAGAATCTCCTATGATTGTCATTAAATGCATCTTCATATACTTGATTGGTACTTCTAGTCTAGGAATACTTCTTTGCAAATTTTTTAATATTTTTTAGGTTTTAAACTAACATTTAAAATTGAGAAATGCCCTTTTTTTTCTTATTATGAGATTTTGTGGTTTATGATGATGAATCATGGCCTAAAATTATGCAATATGAGGCACGCCTAAATACTTTTTTTGAAAACTTCACAATGAGGCTTAAGCCTAATCGGTTGCTATATGAAGAATACACCTCACATGATGTGAGGTGCACCTCACCTCAGTTTTGGTGCGACATGCATAATTTAGAGCTAAAAATATGTTTAAATAAATAAATAAATATAAGTAAAATAAATTTAATCAAACACTTCTACTTACATTAGTAATACTCGTGCCTCACTCATGCATGCATTCTGTCTCATGAGATAGACATTACCTAAGCACCTATCCTCTCAAGTAATCCCTTATGCACTCCTCAAGCACGTCATCGACCATCTCCTTTCTAGCCATTGCCGCCGCCTCCTAATCACATCTTTCTCCACAAAGAACTCTTATCTTGAGGTTTATATAACATTTATTACTTCATGATTTGATGTCATGGTATTTATATGCTAATTGATACTTTGCATAATTTATTACTACTTACTATTGTTAGGATGTTAATGTGTTACTTTTTAATATGCAAATAAATTGGAATGTTAGTATGTTACTTCATGCTTCATACTTTAATGTTTGTATAATATTTCTTAATTTGTGCAATTTACTGATTCTGAGGTTTAGGCCACAAAATATCTTGAGCCTTACAACTTGCCTCACAAGTAGAGAATGCATGGATACCCCAATTGTGCAACTTTAAATCTTGTAAAGAATTTAATTTATTTGTCAATATTTTATGGCATTATTTATAAACTATTTTTAGTTTTATGAGGATTTTATTTTTCAAGGGAAGGTTTTCTGCTTAAAACTTATACCTCGTCTAGCTAAGGCAAATGCTTCAGTTCTCAAATTCATCATTTTAAATATGGGCTCCTATTACATGAGTAGCACTGAATCTAATGCTGAGAATATAATCATCTAATGTATTAAAAATGTCAAGCGACAACAAAGCCTTCCTTGGTCACGTTATAGCCTATATTTCAAAAGCTAAGTACAATCTTAGTTATACTAAACAAGCCAACTACATTCTCGATCCTTTCACTGATCATTCTTTCCACAATCTTTTCAATAGGAAAAAACAAGTTGCCCATGCTGACAACAGTGATGACAGCTAAGCAGCTGATGTAGTAACACCTCTGCCCAAGCTCCTCAAGCCTACCAACAAATCCTGGATGCTTAGACAGAGCACTTCTCTTCTCTCAATATAAACAAAGATGACCACATCTTTCAACAAAATGAGAGGTGGCAATAGCAATAGCAATAGCAGTGAGAAGAAAACAAGATGCATAGTCGATTTCTAATGATGTGATACAACTGCTATCGACCACCCAGTCCAGATCAAAGGACCATTTGGAGCTTGACAGTGTAGTTTCTTTTCTTAGTAATATTAATGCATACATCCTCCTTTTTAATGTTTAAAAAAGGGAGTAGGTAGTTTAGTTATGTGTTTTGTTTAGTAGGAAGCACAGCTTTGTTATTCCGTTTTGTTTGCATACATGTATGCTGTGAGTATGTATCTTTTTTTTTTGTGTTTATTATGTATTATACTTGCTATGTTCATCAATCATCTCATTAAGTACTTTTCTTCTTATACAACTCACAAGGCACTACTTAGCATTTTACATTAATTGCAAATTAAAAAGAAATATAAAATACATAAATTTAAGGGGAAAGCTATATAAATGTCACCACCATTAGCATAAGTTTGTATGAAATATTTTGATGATCACAAACATAAATTAATATGAGCTAACATTGTCTAAAATAAAAATTGTGCATGTATAGGGGTTAAAATTTCAAAGTCATGGTCGGATGAACAAGTCGTGAGAAAAGTATACATACACGTACATGATTAAAATGAAGCCTATGGTTTAAGCAACTCAAGCTAGCCTGAGCGATTTCAAGACCTATGCTTCATGATGGTTTTTTTTTTCTTTTGAGTATTTGTATTATTGTATTCCAGGATGATAGTTTTTCATATGACTAGCACATACACCCAAGAGAACTAAGTGCGGATAAAATATTATAAAATTGATCCTACCTAATTGTATTACAAGATCATGGAACATATTTTATGATCAAACATAATTAAAATTCTCTAGAATTGACCGAACTATATGATCACATATCATACTGATCACGTATCATACTGTACGATCATGTTCATTTCAAAATTATGTATGAGTTATTTTTGTTAAGATAAAAAAATATGTTCAATATTATTAATTAATCTTAAAATTGCATCGTACAATCAGTCTTATTTTAGTAACATATTATCACCATTATTTTAGACAAATTAATATAATTCAAAATTTCAATAAATCGGTTTTGTACGATGCACATTGTATTGTACAATCAACGTAATTATCTCAATCAAATCCACAGGAACAATTAGCCTTAAGTGTGATTATTCAAAATTTCTACTAGTTGTATCATACGATATTCATTATACTGCATGATCAATTACCTAAAAGAAATCCAATTAATCGCACGATTAAGTCAGACAACTGATATGATATGAATTGAAGTGATAATGTTGTACGATTGACTAGCAAACTTTTTTATTCTATTTTTTTAGCCTTAAATTTTAGACTAGATGCACTTAATATAAATACCTATACCAAACCTTAGACAAAAGAGAGAGAGAGAGCTGCAGGAAACTCATTAGCCACTACTTAAAATCCTTGAGATAGAGTTTTTGGAGAGAGAAAGTGTGAGAATGCACCATGGTCATCTTCTTCTTATAAAAAAACTTCAGATCCCAAAAAATATGTATGATTAAGAGCATTAGTTTCTTTTAGGAGATCTCAGATTTTAAAAACAATTGTGAAAGATTTTGTTTCCCTAGCCATGGAACGAGGAATAGCTGGCTCCTCATTTCGAGCAGAAGTGACAGCACAGTTTCTCCATTACCTATGAAAGAGAAGGGTTTCTTTGCCTTGCGATAGCAACGAGAGAGTGATGAAAAATATTGAGAGAAAGACTTGGAGAGTAGATGTAGATTATTGATGGCCAAACCACTATGCCTCGATTTGCCTATTATTTAATCTTCTGGACTTTAACTTTTTAGAACTTTCATTTGCTGCAATGTTCTGTAACGATATCTAGATATAATAAATATTGTGAGATTTAAGAAAAGTTTTGAATGATCTGAAAAAATATTTTAATATAATACTATTGTGTTATGAGATTTGAGAAGAGTTATTTAAATAATCTTAAAAATATTTCTTTAACTTGAAAAAAATTGTGTTTGTCTTTTTCAATAAAAGAAAATTATTTTTAATTTTTATCATTTTAAATGAAAGAAAGTATTGGTTCTTCAAATTATTTTAAATTAGGACCAATTCAGCACCCCACCCCTCCTAGGTGTGTATACCATTCAAATTGATGGGTATATTCACTTGAGCGTAAAGTACGACCAAATGTTGGTTTTTTTTTGTTTCCCTCGTTAATGATTTAATTGGATAATACACTATTGACTTGATCATATTGTTAATTAGCCAATGAACTGGAATTCTTTTATTTAGTCAACAATCATTCTTGTTGTTTTATTTAACTCCTAATATGGAGAACTCTGGTTATACAGTTTCAATAGTAGAGGATGCAAGATGTGCCATATTCAAGATTTTAGAATATGAAATGAAAATAATATAACTCCACTAGTGCCAGCAACATTTGGACGTCCTAAAATTTTTACCAACAAAATAACTAGGTAACATCTCTACTCTTCAAAATACGTGAGAAACAACCTTTATTTCCCATTCATGAGAATTGTTAAATTTATGTGTGGTCTAAAACCGATGCTTTTCTCCAGAAGACATAAAAGTTACCTGTTAGGTATTACAGCATCAGAACTATGACCAAAACCAGGACCACCAAATGCAAGAGCACCCCTGTTAGTCAAACAATGGAAAAGGAAATATATCAACATCTTCAGCGCCCACAATTTTACTCCTAGAATAGCAAAGGCACGCATAAGATCCAATAGTCCACAAGCACAAGCATATGACAAATTAAAAATTTTTGCAAAGACCTTTGATCACCAGGCCTTGGTCTCTTTCTATCAGCAAACCTGACAATTAATGGCTGATTACATCCCTGGAGCATATAGATCAAGTAGAAAGGTTATAATATCAATCATATGATTTTAAAAACATCAACAATTAAGTATCACTTACCTTCATGACATAAGACCCATGTAAGGCATTCAATGCAGCTAAAGCCATATCCCTGCTGGAAAACTTTATAAAGCCACATCCTTCACAAACATGAGAAGAAAGATACCAAAATCAACATGTAATGCAAGCAAAACGAACATGTAAAGGTAGAATATGGAAGCACAAACCACGGCTCTGTTTCATCTCATCTTTCATAAGATAAACATCCTCAACATGACCATAGGCAGCAAAAATCTGCTACAAATTTTAGTTTTTAAAATTATTAGTAGATGAAACTTGGCTAGTATTCCATATTAAAAGGTAAAAAAAAAAAACCAAAAACAAATAACATTCAAGGTTTCTTTAGTAGGCGCTTTAAGGAAAAAAGCAATTTAAACACACGTTTTTGGATATTAACTAGCAGGGAAAATAGGAGAAAACACCAAGCTTCACTAATAATTTGCAAAATGAATGATAACAGATTATATAACATAAGAAAACTGAATCACAAAAAAATAAGTTAAACAGCCAATAGAAAAGCATTATATCTTATATCGTTTAAAAGCAATTTTCATTTAAAAAGTATGAGCAAAGAAATTCTTACTTCCTCAACTTCTTTTTCAGTGGCCCGCTTATTGAGTGATGCAACAAACAGCTTTTCCTCAACTGAACCTAAAAATCAAGTATTAGCTCTACTAACAATCAATAGCACCATATATAGAAATTAGAGAAATACATCCAGATTACAGAAAACAATGACAGGTGACACACGTCAAAAAAGACCCTAATTACAATTTTATGAAAAAAAATATTGAAAAAATAAAATGAATTTAATTTCGTAAATAGGACTCCAAATGTTTCTGTAGTAATGGACAAATATGATAGAAGACTTGCCATCTGCTCATCACTCTCAATTTAATTTCCTTTTTTTCCTTTTTTTTTTACACAACTAGCTGTCAGTGATAGAACACAACTGAAGAGATTAATAAGAAGAAACTTCGAATTATTTCAGGAAGGCTAGAATCTAGTGATCTCACGTGTTTATCAACTAATTCCAGGAGAAAAATAAATCGCATTGCCAGGTAAATTGAAGCTTAGATTAAGGAAAAAAAAAATGCAAATAAAAACCTCATATACTCAACCTGGCTAATATATACCACTTCTAAAGATATTTTACAAACAATCCCCACATAAGAAGTTACGTAAACCTGCACCATACTTAAACTAAAGTGTTCAAACAAATCTAGGCAGTCGACTTTCCTATTTAGTGACCAAATGGGCAAAGATGAAGTAACAATGGAGGCTTTCATTCTAAGAAGTTACGTAAACCTGCGCCATACGTAAACCTACAATCACTACCAGTCCCTAAGTGGAAGAGGGAAGAGATTGTCATTGATTTTGTTATGGGATTTCCCAAATCTAGACAGAAACATGATAGTATTTGGGTGATTATTGATAGACTGACAAAATCAGCTCACTTTTTGCCTATCAAGCAAACGGATGCAGTAGACAAATTAGTACGTCTGTATGTGAAAGAGATTGTTAGATTGCATGGTATCCCAAAAGTTATTGTTTCAGACAAAAATGGTAAATTCACTTCGAGGCTGCGGAAAAGCATTCATGAAAGCTTAGGCACAAATCTGAATTTTAGTACAACTTTTCATCCTCAGGTTGATGGTCAATCTGAAAGAATCATTCAGGTACTGAAAGACCTGTTGAGATTATTTGTTTTAGATATTAGAGATAGCTAGGAGGATCACATACCATTATTAAAATTTGCTTATAATAATAGCTACCAATGAAGTATACAAATAGCTCCATATAAAGCACTTTATGGTAGAAAATGCAGAACTCCCTTAACATGAATTGAAGAAGGAGAAAGACAACTAATGGGCCCAAAGTTAGTCGATGAAGCAACAAAAAAAATTAGATTAATCAGAGACAAATTGAAAGCTGCTCAGGATTGCCAGCAAAAGTATTAAGACCCCAATCACCGAGCAGTAAATTTTGAAATTGGTGAATTTGTATTTCTAAAAGTTAAACCAATGATAGGTACAGCCAGATTTGGGCGAGGCAAATTGAGTCCTAGGTATATAGGACCTTTTGAAATCCTTGAGAAGATTGGCAAGGTTGCTTACAGCTTGCTCTTCCAGACGAAATGTCAAATATCCATAATATTTTTCATGTGTTACTGCTATGGAAATAGGTTATAGATGCCCATCAGAGAATTCCATATGATGAAATTGATCTATAGAAAAATCTGACTTACATTGAGGAACAAAAAAGAATACTAGATTTTGATACTAAACAGCTCAGAAACCATCAGATCCCTTATGTCAAAGTAAAATAGAAATACTGACCAAAAAAGGAGGCAACTTGGGAGAATGAAGAAGATATTAGATTGAAGTTTCCTCATTTGTTTGATGGCCTCTAAGTTAATGAATTTCGAGGGCGAAATTTAAAATAAGGAGGGGTGAATTATAATATCCAATCTGTTCAAAATAATGAAAGCATAAACTTCCCTAAATGTTCATTTATTTCATTAAATTCTACTTTTAATTCCGAGCATTTTGACATATAAAAGTATATATAAAATATTAATTTAATGGTATATGTATAAATAGTTAATGCAGAACTGTTTATATCTCAAAATCAGTTAATTAAAACTAAGTTAATTAAATATTAAATTATAACTATTAACAGTCATTTCATTTCATTATTTTATTCCTATTACTGTAGCTTATTCGCTTAACTAAACATGCATTGGCTTGATTAAATCCCACGGCTGAGAAGGATTTGTGGAATATAATAGTGGAAATGCAGTAATACAGTAAATTAAATAATATTATATAAAAGCATTAGTGAGTATTAGCCATTCCCTTCTCTTTTTCCCGTCATTTGGCTGCTGGCATTGGAATGAACAGCCAGTCAAGAGCTGGGAGACGGATGTGATGCTGAAGGCCGCAGGTGGGGGGAACTAAATGTTGTTGCAACTGATTTCAGAACTTAGTGAATGATCTAGAGGAAGGAGGTTAGAATTTCAGATTTTGGTGTTAGTATTTTCTGAAATTTGTATTTTTTCTATATTTGTTGTGTAGAAATAGGTGTGTGTTGCTATGTTTGCTGAATTCAATTAGAAATGCTGAAGTGCTGAATTTCAGTGAGGGATGGCTGAATTGAAATTAATGTTTGCTGAATTCCATTTGCAGAAAGTAGAAAACAGATTTTTGTTGTTGAAATCTACAAGGAAAAAGGGTAGAAAAGCTGAAATCCAATAAGGGTATTACTATTGGTTGAAATTTAGTAACGAAGGATGCTGCTATTGCTGAAATAAAGGTTTAGGTTGCCGAACTCAGGAGGAAAATAGGGTTGTTTGCTGAATTTTTTAAGTACAGAGCTGTAGGGTTGTAGAAAAATCAATAAAGAAGAGGAATTATAAGGGAGTTTTGGAAGAGAGAAAATGTTACTGTTGAATGAGGAGAAGTTTAGTGGAGGTAGTGTACAAGAGGAAAAGAAAGCCGACTCTAGGAGAACCAATTCCTAGTGAGGTGAGATACCCAAACGATGCCATAAGAAATAGTAAATTTTATATATTTGCAACTTCACATTTGTTATATTTATGATAGCATTTCATTCCAGTTTATTATGTCAAAGAGTAGTAACTACAATAGCACATTTAAAATAAGTCTTGTATAAGGGATAGGCCTGCACAAGTAAATGCGAAAGACCTAACAAGATAAGCCTACACTCTCAAAATTATAAAAGTTGAGAATTCAGACTCAACGTTGAATGAGAGAGCAGCTTCAATTCTAAAATTTAGGAATTCAGACCCAACCTTAAATTAGAAAGCTGAAAGAGTAAAAAGCCTATAAACATCATATGACTTATATAAAGATATTGAACAAGAAACAAAAAAGAAAGTGAAGTTATATATTCTTATTACCAATATGGAATTTACATGTGTTTTAAATTAATTGTAAAAAAATATTATTATTATTTCTTCTATATTGCTTGCGTATTTCATTGATCCCTGGCTCATTTAGCAGTGGTTGTACTACAGGCAAGGGGAAGGAGCCAGTGGGTTCGTAGTCAGGATAGTGGACTACTTTTTTTTGTGCATACACTTTTTGAGTGTATAAAGAGATTTGAGTAAGAGTTGTACAGACTTTTGGATATGTAAGTAAATTTTAAAAAGATTAGCAAAGCTCTGTAAATTATTTGAGGTATTTTACTTATACTTTCTATTGTTAAGTATAAAGCTTGATGTGTTAGGATATTCTGAACAAGTTACTTATCACTCCTTGATTCTGATAAAATAGAGTCAGAATGGGTGTAAGTAAGAAAAAGATCTATTCAGATTCTCCTTCTCTATTACACTCTATTGACAGTAAAGGGGTCAAAATGGGGTGTGACATATTCCTCATTTGTTTAAGCCCCAAAAATGATGGAAACCCTCATTATGCCTCAATGCACATCATAGAAAACCTATTTATCTTGTCCTATATATTTACTATCAATTCCATAAGCCTTGTACACATTATCTTCAATCAAGAAGTATATAGATTATACAGAACCAAGTAAAACACAAAAATTTGCAACCCTTCAAAAAGGTAGGTTTCTTGACATGACAATGATCACAAAGAGCTCAAATAACATGTTATTTATTAGATTAGGAAATTCATATAGAACTTGGCTGAATTAAGTAAACTTGTAGAAGCCAAAATGCTTATAAGCAACAAGTCAAGTTTGAAATTATTCAGTCAGTTCCAAATTATGAGCAACTAGTGGATTGAACTTTTTAACCATGTTAAATTAAGGTCTTAAATCATGTGCCAAGAGTTTAAATTTGAATTTAATTCAAGTTTTCTTAATGTTAAATATGACAAATCCATATAAACGTTTAAAGGGCCAACCCAACTTGAAAGTAAAATTTTGAATAAACTTGGCCTTCTTATCAATCTCTACCTTCCTCTTTAGATCCCTGAGAATAAAGGGGGATTCCTAAAACAACGGTACTTGCTCAAGTACTACATGTTCGTTAAGCTATTGTTGCATCGTTTACAGAGAATATTCACTTGAAATGCAAGCCTTATTAAACGATTGCTTAAAAAAACTAAACAATTGTCAGGGAAGTTAGCAATACAATCTTGTGGAACAGAGAAGATGGCATCAATATTCAAAAGTTTTTGTTGTAGGTGATGATGTGATGTAGGCAAGCCATACCCCCCATGCAGCCACATGATGCTTCAATTCTTTGCCTTATTTGCTTGTTTCCTTTGGCTATGTGGGCATTTATTGGTGGGCTGCTTTTCCTTTTATTGGGCTTGACCCATTTGTCCTTGGCTGCTTGGCGTTTGGAGGTCACGGCTGATGGATTTCTTTGGCTGTTGGGTTGCCTAGCTGCTCAGTTCTTGGGCTGGTCGTGCCTTTCTCTTGGTGTCTGTTGGGTATCCTGGTTGTTTGGTTCCTGGCCTAGCTGTTGGGATGCCTGGCTGCTCAGTTCCTATGCTGGTCGTGCCTTGTTCTTTAGGTTTTTCCCCTGTTTTGATTGGTTGCTTGGGTGGCACTTGTGGGAGGCTGTTTGGATTCTATTTTCCCTATTTTAAGGGCCGTTGGCTGTTGTTGGAGGTTGGTTGATTGAAGATGAATATTTGGAATCTATAACCTACGGGTTGTAATAGCTTGCGAGCTATGGTCTTCTATCTCCCTTTCTACTTCTAATTCGTCTCGATCTTCTATGTTTTTCTTTTATCCATGGTTTTCACTCCACATGTATCTTTCGTCTATAATTTTTTTGTAAACTTTAAGGGTGTAGTTGTGTCAATGTGTCAAGTCTAGTATTTGTCAATGAAAAGTGTCTTTAAGTTGTAATCTTTATTTTTTTATTTATGTTTTAAGAAGGAAGACTTGTGTCCTTTGCAATCTTGTTTTTTGGTTGCATCATTTTGGTATCAGAGCAGGTTGTCGTTCTAGTCTTCCTTTCTATTTAAAAATTAAGGGAAAAAAAGTCAAAATAGTCAACAAGCCAAGTTCACTTCAAAAGGAAGATCTGACATCAGAAATAATGCATTCGGAACATAAGGAAGCACTGCCATTCAACCTAAGTTTGCAACGTCGTCATCATGATATTTTCCAACGTGTACCAAGACATTCTCATCAGGAGATAAGATTTCTCCACCAGGGGAGAATTGATGTAGGCAAGCCATACCCCCCATGCAGCCACATAATGCTTCAATTCTTTGCTTTGTTTGCTTGTTTCCTTTAGCTATGTGGGCATTTATTGGTGGGCTGTTTTTCCTTTTATTGGGCTTGGCCGCTTGGTGCTTGGAGGTCACGGCTGATGAGTTTCTTTGGCTGTTGGATTGCCTGGTTGCTCAGTTCCTGGGCTGGCCGTGCCTTTCCCTTAGTGTCTATTGGGGTTCCTGGCTGTTTGGTTCCTGGGCTGGCTGTTGGGATGCTTGGCTGCTCGGTTCCAATGCTGGCCATGCCTTGTTCTTTGGGTTTTTCCCCTGTTTTGATTGGTTGCTTGGGTGGCACTTGTGGGAGGTTGTTTGGATTCCATTTTCCCTATTTTAAGGGCTGTTGGCTGCTGTTGGAGGTTGGTTGATTGAAGATGAATATTTGAAATCTATAACCTGCAGGTTGTAATAGCTTGCGAGCTATGATCTTCTATCTCCCTTTCTACTTCTAATTCGTCTCGATCTTCTATCTTTTTCTTCTATCCATGGTTTTCACTCCACATGTATCTTTCGTCTATAAAATTTTTGTAAGCTTTAAGGGTATAGTTGTGTCAATGTGATAAGTTTAGCATTTGTCAATAAAAAGTGTCTTTAAGTTGTAATCTTTGTTTTTTTACTTATGTTTTAAGAAGGAAGACCTGTGTCCTTTGCAATCTTGTTTTTTGGTTGCATCATGATGTTGTGTAATTGTTGGTCAAGATCTATATTTTCTGTCAAAATAGGGCATGCCTACGGCAATAATCAACTGTAAATTTTAGAATGAGATTTTTACCAATCCTTTTCAAGTTCATTCAAATAAGTTCCTTTCCTAGTACTTTCAAATAAGTCCAAAAAACCTGTTGCCTAAACCAAGGACATTATAAGATTTATACCCAAAACTAAGGTCAATAATTCATGGTAGTAGTATCAGATAAAAATAGTTATCAAGTCAAAACTTAAAATTAAATATACATACATCATAATAAACCACAAAAACGTGCAGCTTGGGTCATGTACTATCAGCAATTACAGGAAAGTTAATGGAGCGATAAATAAACCTAGTTGTGCATGTAATAGATATGTAACAATCATTATTGTTTGAACAACTAAATGAGGATGAAATGTCATCAAGAACTGTTGCATTGTGAATTTGGTTTTGAGAAACATTGGTTTGTCACTGTAGCATATAAAATATATAATGAACATGCAAGAAAACCTAGAACATTGCACCTTTTATCCGTACAAAAGAAATATCACATTAGCCTATCATATGATTATCATCTGCATAAACGTAACACAAAGTAAAACAAGTAAATCAACATATTCGAAATCCAAAAGCAATTAATCAAATTATTAAACAAATTACCAAGCCGCTCTCGTTCACCATCAGCATATCTGACTTGAATTGGTCCAGTTCCCTAGAAAATTATTAATTAAGTTGCATGATTAAAAAATAAAACATTTGATGACAATTATTGAACCTTGCATTCGCAAACACTTACTCCAGGCAAAGTATACCGATTGTGCAAAGCACTTATAGCTCTATCAGCATGCTCTAATGTTGCATACTTAATGAAACAACAACCTGTAGAAGTTAACTTCTGCGTATTGATCCAATGGCTAACCAAAAACAGCTTACAAAGGCATATAATATTAAATGTTCACCTACCTCAACATAATGATTTAAGGATAAGGAGTAAAACAAACCAAATGAATTTTCCGCATGCCTCTTCAACACAAATTACATCAAAGCCATATGAAACAAAAAACGTTAATATAAAAATGTCCTAACTGAATGTTGCTATACCCAAAAGGCAAAATTAATAACTAATATAACATTGAAAGTGCAAATTTGACCCTCGTAAATCTTCTAACTGTTTTTCACATTAGTCCAACATTGATTTCTATTTTCTATAACAAAAACAAAGATAAAACAAACTAATCTGTAGCTCAATATCAACACACAATTCCATGACAAATGAAAGAACTTCTCAAAATATGGGCATTAACAGAACCAATATTTTGTGTCCCAAGTATTACCTTATTTTGCACAGTGGTAGACACACCATACAAGAACGACAATACTGATATGTGAGCAACTAGAACTTACACACAGCAGCTTCTCACATAACATTATACTGACAATACTTAATTCAATGGAGATTAGACATTTACTTGCAACAACAATGTTACTACATGTAGAACCCATTTGCACAACCTCCCAAAGATCCAACCAAAATAAGAAAATTAAAGAGCATATGAAGAACTTAGTTCTGCGGGAAATTTCCGCATCTGAGTTGTCTTCCAAAAGATCATAACAAGCTATCACTGAAATATTCAAGTTTTGGGAATATTTATTAAAGGGCCATATCAACACAATAGAAATAGTTAGATTTACCTAGCATCAACAAGCAGCAGTTTCCAGCAATGGAGAGAAATATAAACAAATCAAGCCACATAAAAACAATGCTAAGATTTTACAAGGATCATCAAAACCTCACTAGGTACACTAGAAGGAGCACTTGCTTCAAAAATAATAAACTCATTTATTAGATGTAAAATCAAATACAAGAATCCTCCACCAAAGAATATGTTTCCCAAGCAGACGGGCAATGCTTTTGGATCCAGAAAAAGCAGTCCTAAATCTGTCTAACAATGGACAAAGGGAACATTTTACCCTATTAGTTTTTCCCGTGGATTAAAAGCAGCAGCTAGATGATCATTTTGCCAATTTTCAACAGATTTTGAGCTGTATTTTTTGACAGAATAACATTATCCCAAGCTAGAGGAAAGATGCCTAGAAAAAAGAAGTCCTAAAGTATAGTTAGGGCTATTTTGTCAAGTAGCAATGCCATTAACATAGACCAAGGAAAACTGATACTATGACAAACATTTGGGATTGATCAATTGTTCTTTAAAATCAGATAACGTCCATAATAAAGAATATCAATGCAATGCTCTTAAGCCAACAGTACAAAGTAGTAAAGGTATTGAAAAGGCTAAGAGCCTTAAAACTAAATCAAAGCTTTAAGAATGTACTGATGATCTGGAAGTCAAGGCCATAAATAAAATTACTGGAAGCCAAAAATGCATTAAGCTGAAACATGACTTCTAATTACTGCTCCCTTCCAAGACAATATCACAGCCCCCAACCTGTACACTGAAACAACACAAACAGATCTCAACTCCGACAGCTAAACTAGGTAGCCATGCGAAAGAGTAGTTAATAGATTTACGCATTGCCCTGTCTCACAGAACCTGGAACATGCCGTCCAGATGAAGAAAAATAACCAAATGACGAACAGTTTCCTGTAAGAGCCACAGCATGGCACAAAATTTGGGGGCAAACAAGATGCACCACATAATCTTGGATAAATACTGTTATATAAGGTATAACATTAATCCCAAAAAGGAAAATTTAAACATAATGTCAAATCTTTGCGGAATGATCCGAAAATTAAATAGATTAGCTGTACTAAATGCTCTTGCAAAATTACAGTTTATAATGTTGTTAAGCCCAACACTGAAAAGTATGTAACCTACTTTAAGCGAACTACGAGAAACACAAATTTCTGTTCAGTTCACACAATAAAAAGGTGTCATGTGAAAAATTTTGAGTCTTTTGAGGAGCAATGCAGCAGCATAGTATGAAAGTCATAAAAACACAGTAACACTATTTGGCAGTGGTTCACAGGCAGAAAAACTCAGTAACACAATATTTGACGTGCCAGCTGTGGCCACTCCTTCATTCACAGTAGAAGTTCGCTTACGTAACAACATTAACATTCCATAATCAGAATTGCAACATAGGAAAGTATAAAAATGAAATGCTGAATTCTAAATTAATCACAATGTCACCAAACTATTTCATACACTTTTTACACTCAAAATTTCCTTCAGAAGAAAAGAGAAGAGCAGCTCAAGCAGTTACAAAGACATAAAGTGGGGCGTAAAGCAATTTTCTGTTACGGCGGCCTAAGAGGGGCCGGCTGCTGGGCTTGAACTGGTCCCTAGTGGACCGGTTTGGGTCTACATCTGCCGAACCAAGCCAGGGAAAGAAAAGGGGGAGGGGGCCGGCCAAGCCCTTGGGCCCCACACCGCGATTAATGCTCGTTTGGAGGGAAATTTCGAATAGAGGGGCTGTTTAGGAATTTTGTAGTTCTCCTTTCTCTTTAATTAGGGAGAAGGTAGAATTAGGTTTCTTGTCTTGAATTTGAATTGTCAATTTGAGATCTTCTTGGAGGCAAGGGCTCTTGTCTTTTTGGCAAGAGATTTTGGAGAGTTCTCTTCCTCTCGAATTGAAAATTATTATTTCTTTTGCTATTTTCAATCACCTACTAGTGGAATACAAGGGATGTGTTTGCTCCTATTCAGTTTTTGTTCTCCGGAATTGTTTTGGGTGCTGTTTTTCTGCTGTAAACAGCAGATCTCTGCTGTTTTCCTGCTGTATACAGCAATTTGCTTGCTGTTTCTTCACTGGTTTGGCGTAGGATTGCTTGCGAACTCAAGTATTACCTTAGGGTTACTTGCGAACTCAAGTATTTCCTAACATTTTCTCCCACAAATAACTCCAGCTAAGAAAATGTAATAGCAGAATGATGAAACTAAATAGTAGAAATCAATGATCCCAGCAAAACAGAGTATTAAGACCATATCTCAATCCGGATATGACTTGTCAAGATTCAATTCCAAGGAATGCCAATTCAGATATGATTTCTCTCACAGAACTGGTAACGCATAAGATGATTGCAAGCTTACTTTCCAATAAATGCGCACGTCTCCAGAATAGTCCGCACATACTCCAAGAAGAGATCATAATCCAAAGTCTAAAATACCATTCATTTGTGTTTATTTCGAGAAGTGAAACTGCCATGAGTGTAGAACCATTCATTCATGGACAAACCAAAACAACTATATCCCAGTATCAAGTAATCCATTGTCAAGCTCAGGACACCCACCAAAGGTCCCACACACATACATAGAACGTCTCAAAGTATATAGGATCAAAATAATACAACAAAATATAGAAGAAAAGTTGCACCATCCAATAATCCATGTCCATTATGAGCGAGCTCAATCAAGATACTTCCAGAGGAGATTTAATGCAAAAAAAAGCCCAAGTAACTCCTTCACATATATAAAGCAATATTCCTACTCAGCACAAAATCACTTAGACCCATACTTGTCAACGACGAATGACGCACCACAGCGCAAAGTTCCTTGTGGAGCCATGGCGCACGGCACAAAGTGTGGACACACCATTTTAAACATGATGCGCAGTATAAAATAATTAAAAAATGTATATTTATTAATATTAAATACTATTAAATAACAAGCAATAAGTTAATTAGAGCAAAATTTAAGAATAAATATCTTGCCAAACAATAAAAATGACAACTTTAAATCTTACAAAAACTTACATAAATAGTTTGAGCAAAATTTACGCATAATTTAGCCTAAATCCCGCCAAATAACAAAAATGAAAGCTTTAAATTTTGCAAAAAAGTTAAGTCCTTTAAATATTTTTTATATTTTATTAATTTGATTTTTAATTAATTAATAATAATGGTGATATTAATATATAAAACTTAAAAATTTTAATTATAATTTATAATTTAAATTTTATAACATGTTAACAAAATAGCGTGTGCCATTTACACCTTGCACCATGCGTCATTGTCCATGCATGGCACAAATAGAACGCGCTATTTTGATGAGCCGCGCCGCACCAAGCAAATAGCGTCATATCTGCGACACGTCGTGCGCTATAGCACGTGCCATTTAGCACCATCGACATGTATGATTCAACTAGCCAAGGTTTGGAAACTACGCAATCAAGTATTAAGACATTTTTTGTCCATGAGACGAGCTGTAAGTCACAACAATTTGAGGTGATATCTCATAAATTGAACCATTAAATTAATAAAAAATATAAAATAATAAGTAGCATCATAATATCAAAGTAAGAACATTGATTCTCTTTTGTAGTGATATTAAATTTACTTCTATTGTGGTGATATAAAATAAGAACATAGCAAGTTAATATACCATAGGTCTATTTATTTTAGGTTTAGATGAATGATGAAATAAGATTTATTTTATATATTAAATTTTTAAAGCACCTAAACCCAAAACTTTTAGGCTTGTGCAGCTTACAAATTGTGCTAAGTCGTGCCCTGCGATGCGCCTCAATCTTAATAAGGCATCCGGCTCACAAAATTTTCAAAATTGCATTGAGGCGCATCTTATTACATAATTTTAAACAATGTAACCAACAAACCATAAAAATCTGATACACAAAGTTTACAGGTGCAGAACTACAGACAAAAATTCCCACCAAAGCCTTCTAAAGAAATCCCTATTATAAAAACCATTCCAGATCATCCAACAGAGGTAGTAAAATATATTAAGTCATCTAGGAATTGAGAAGAGTTCCATAAACAAAGCATCCAGCTGAAACCAACCACAAATTTAAAAATTGCCAACCTTTTATTTAACTTTAATAAAGTTAGTGCAAAAATGCATGAAAAACTGCATAATATTCATCATTGTGCATGAATAGCACAAGTAAAGACAAAGTTGCCACAAAAGCTTATCTCCACTACTATCAGCAGTTTGGTAGGGTAACTGCAATTATAACTTCTAATGGAATAGCCAGACGCCACCATTTCATCAAGATTTTACCTTCTGGATACACAGAAAGAAACAATGCAAACTTTGTTTCCTTTTGTAAGTAACTCAAAAACATAATGACTCTCAGAATAGTCAGATTGTAACAGAAAATAACTTCTTTAGCCAGATCCAAACCTGGGTTAAATTATGAGTTTATCATCCACTAAACCCCCGAGGAACCAAACCCCAGAGGACCTGAAAGTGAAAAGAACTACAATTCACCACAAATCAATGAGAACTTCTGAATCTACCTTGTTGCTGACCGGTTCTCCTGTCCCTGATCAAAGCTACTTCAATAACATCTCCATGTTCCTCAAATAAAGGACGTAGCTGGGAAAAAAAAAAAGTTTGGTTGAGCTAATATGACAACAAATTCTGCATTATGAGGGCCCTTTCATTAAGAATGGCGTACTTTCAATAACAAAATTTATATGAATTGTAGTAGATCAAAACTCAATACGAAAAGGATCACAGTTCATTAAATAGATTCTGCACAAGGTCAACATTCATCATGAATGAATCAAAAAAATCCATGAAACCTATACTAAATGTGTGAGGTTGCACAGAAACGACAAACAGTAATTTAGAATTAGTGTAATTTCAGGCGGCAAAAGTCCAGGCTTCCAGAAGAAGCAACACCAAGCATAGGTCTCCCTCTCTGCCCCACAATGGGAGGTAAAAAAATGAAATGGTTATATAACGGCAGAGGTCACATGCCACAATCACTCCACATTATGTGCATTTCCTGATCATGCGTCCTTCAGCATAGTTCCAAAATTTAATAAATGACAGCTCAATGCTTTTATTAAATGATGCGGTGAAGATATTTTCCCAGACCTCAACTTAGAATATTATTGTGCCCAAATAAATGCAAAGCAATTTTCATTTTTCCCGAAGTTCCATACTCTTCTTATCTTTCCATCATCCCATCAAAATAAAAATATAAAAAATAGAATTAAAACCATTACCTTCTCACTTGAAAACCCTTTCGCTTTCTCTTCTGCATTCTCTGGCATTCTTTCTGATGTTCCCCATCCACCCACAAATGATAAACAAAGATTGAGTGTTCATAACTGCTCAGCCCCCCACTTTGACGTTTTTGCTATTTAATTTTGCCTTCCCTTCAACAATTTTTTGTAGAATATGATCAGCGTTGCTTGAGAGAAATGAGATGATGCAAGTTTCCCTGATTTTCTTAACCAATTATTTCCTATCTCTGCCTCCAATCTCAGATTTTGGGAGAAATGAGATACAAATATCAATGCTTGACTATGCAAACCTACTTAAGCTGCTTAAATTGTTTGACGGTCTAGATCTAACTTTCTGTGTTTTACTTTATTTTAGATGAGATGCTTGTTGCTAGACAGCTTGACCCTGGTTTAGTAGGTTGTTTTGTTTAATATTTTCTAAGGAATACAAAATTTCACAATCTGCACTTGTTTCAAGTATTTACACTTTATGCTTAAAGGTACGCACCAAAACTTGAAATTTAATACTTAACGTTTTAAGCTGCTTAATATTTCAAAATAAAATTCGCTACTAAAAAGCAGTTGACAATTTTTAATAAATTGTAATGTTTTCTCTGTTCAAAGGTAAGGTGTCCAATTATTATTAGAAGAGAGCTTCAATTAACCATAGTCTGTGTTCTCTTTGCACTTAGCACTTCAAAACAGAAACCCCCTTCGCACTTTTGCATTTTGCATGTTGACAACATTGTTTCTGTTTTAACTTCTAGGATTTCATGCATAAGGAAGGCTTTAAAAAGTTTCCCCTTACAAAAAAGGAAACGAAAGAAAACAAAAATATTGTTGCACAAAAGTTCTACGAGAATTCAAAGCTTTAGGTTATCCAGCCCAAGTAGAAGGCATTCCATAACAAGCATGGGATAGATAGAAAAGAAGTATTATCTACCGGATCATACTATTATTCACAAACCAAATAAATAATCTATCAAGCTAATCTAACTCAGGCACCCTTTCCATGCACCACAATTCCATTCACGAACAATTACGCAATGACCATCTGCACTCCTCATCAGAACTCATCAAATTTTAGAATGCTTGATAAGAACGTATTGAAAGAGATCATCGCCTCTCTTTTGCAAACCATCGGCACTCCTTGCCCAATAAATGTCTTCCCAAGGATTGAATCTCTTATGTCTCTCAAGCAATCCTAAGTTACACTCCCGTAAAAACTCCATTGCATCATTTAAAAATTTCTGAACTTCTTGAGCTCTCATTTGAAAGTCCTTTTACAGAATTATTTTAGAACTTCAGGAGGTCAAGCATTTAGGAGAATAATATGAGTACTTTTTTCAAAAAAGTTTAGCATTACTGTGTTACATCTTCACCGCCTTCACTCTATAAATACTTGCTCATGGATTTATTTTAAGGATATAAATTTAAACTAGATATTTTATTTACAGAAAATCAGGCAAAAGACTAATGGATTCCACAGGGAGCCATAAAACATACTACCATTCATTTAGCTAAAGCGGGCATACAGCCAAACATGTTCATGAGATCTTTACCCGAAGAACCAGAGAGCATATCAACTAAGCTAGAGTTCATTGGTTACCTGCCCAAGGCATCAATGCCTTTCATCCCTCAAGAAATTCCTAAGTTTACTCCTGTAACAACTCCCTTGTATCATTCAAAATTCCTGTTCTTGAGTTCTCATTTGCAAGTCTTTTTATAAAATATTTTATTATCCTCAAGAGGTCACTCATTTCGGAGTAAAAAATTAGCATTTCTCAAAAAGGTTGCATCACATGTAATGGTTTATTTGACTATTTTGGAAGAAATCTTTAAGCTTGGCAACCCTAGTGACTATAGTGCTCCTCCTGTGTATAATCCCTTATCTTTTTTGAGTTATTTTCTTCCCTGCTAATTCATTTAGCATATTCTCCATGTAATTCTTGTCTCAATATCTTCACAATCATCATCATCATCAACAACAACAAGCCTTTATCCCACTTCGTGAGGTCGGCTACATTAATCATTTTTTTCTCCAGTGCATCCTATTAAGAATCAAATTATCATTTAAATCTAATAAAAAAATCATTTTTAATATTTCTAACAAAGTCTTTTTAGCTCGAACTCTACCTTTCTCAACATAGGCTGGATCTAATATATCTACTATCCTAATAGGGTCATTAGAAGGCCAATGTTTTATGTGACCAAACTATCTATGACGACTCTTTCTAATCTTATCTACAACTAGAGCTATCCAACCTTTTTACGTATATACACGTTTCATATTTTGTGTAAAGCCACTCATCCACTTGAGCATCCCCATCTCTGCAACACTTAACTTAATTCCATGCTTCTCCTTTAATGGCCAACATTTTGTGCAATAAAGTATTGCAGGTCCCACCAACATCTTATAAAATTTTCCTTTAAGTTTGAGGGATACTTTTCTATCACGCAATAGGCCCGATGCATTCCTCCACTTCAACCATCCAACTTGAATTATACTAATAATATCCCCATCAATTTCACCATTGCTTTGAACAATAGACTCAGATATCAAAAGCATGCACTTGTTTTAATGACTTGACCACCCTATGTCACAATTCCCCCATTAGATTTATTACTACTAAAATTACACTCCATGTATTTGATTTTAAATCTACTCAAACAAAAACATTTAGACTCTAAGATTGACCTCCATAATTTAAGTTTTTCATCAACTCCCTCTCTAGTCTTATCAACAAGAAGAATATCATCAGCAAAAAACATACACCAAGGTACATCGTCTTGCACAAGTCTAGTAAGAACATACATGACTAAAACAAAAAGATATGGGCATGAAGTTGATCTTTGATGTAATAAAACTAAAATAAAAAATACATGGTCAAACCACCTTGTGTTTGAACACTAACAATAGCTCATGTCTATGTATCCTTAATGACTTGAATGAAAGCATTATTAACTTCTTTCTTTTCTAGAACTCTCTGGAGCACTTCTCTTAAAACTTTATCACATGCTTTCTCTAAATCAATAAACATCAATATGTTCATTATCCTAAAAAAAGGATATGACCAAGGTAGTTCCTCATACCAATAAAAGGATGGTACAAGCATACTTGTCAATGGTGTATAGTGCACCATAGTGCAGAAGTCCCCATAAAGCCATACCACATAGTGCATGGAACACACCATTTTAAGCATGGCACAAATATTAAAAAATTATAAATAAAATTCATATAAATATTAAAGACCATTAAATTGAAAAATAAACCATCATGATTAAAAATAAATAAAAGAAATGCTAAAGTTCAAGTACTCAACTCTTCAACCACTTCAAATTCAAAATATTACAACTTTTTTCAATAAGGGTAAATAAAGAATTTATGGAGTTGTATTAGGTAAAAGATCAAAGAATTCAGTAAAAAAAAGGCCTACAGCTAAAAGGGTTTTGGTAAAATTCAAGAATAAGTAAATAATTGAAATAAAAAAGATGTCAATGTAGAAATCTTTAAGCAAAAATAAATTCAAAACTTTTACCTAGCAACCAATAGATTCCAAACACTTACTGAAATAAACTCTAGTAACTAACAGGAATAATATTTTTGGATTGAGAGAGGTAAGACAAACAGCGTTCAGCATTCAGAGACGGAAACAAGATGAATGGTATGTGACGCTCAATGTGTATGCTTGACAAGCTTCTTTCTTCAATGCCTACAATCGAAACAAAACAAAGCAAAGAGGATGCAACACGAGAGCTTTTGTTTGGGTATTGCAGACTGCTCTACACCCTAATACTCTAATAAATTTTAATTGATATAAAATAAAACTAGTAAATAAATAAAACAAATACGAATTCTATACCCTAAAATATAAAAATTAAAATAGCGCACAATACATTGGCTCTGAACAAAGTGTTGTTCTTGCATGGCACAAATAACGCACGAAACTTTCAACCCCACACCATGTTAGGCAAATGATGCAGAGGGTACGCTGCACCGCGTTAGGCACCATGGTCAATGCTACCATATGCAATTAATATGTAGTACAAGGTTTATGAAATTCAACAATTGGAAGCCAAAGATTAGTGGAGAAGAAACAAAATAGAATCTTGCATAGTAGAGTTAAGGCTTATCAAACCAAATCGCTGTAAATCTTCATCTCCCTTTAACTTGCATAATTTATATAAATATTTTCGTCCTTATATTTAAGCATACAGGAAATTATTAAACAGTCAATTCAAACCCCTTCACTCTCTCAGGAGCATGCACAAGGCCAACAAACTAGTTATAAAGCATTTCAAGGGAACAGAATAAAGAAAGTCATAAAAGAAAAACTAAGAATAAAATATTTCAGGAGGTTGGCATAAAGCCATAAACACAACCTTAGGGAACAAACCAAGTACTAATTTTCTCATCAGCTCTTGGTGGTCATTACATTAGGAAAGAAGCATCACTGTGCACTACAGTTTGGACTCAGAAATCAAATGTTTGTTTATCAAGCTCATAACATTTTCTATAAGGATGCTAAAAGAGGAATCACACTTAATAATGGTAATTTTACCAAAATATGTGAATTAGCAATCAAATTCAGAACATACATCTTCTTCAGTTGTAGTCCTTGGAACTGATCCAACGAATAGTTTCGTAAATTTGTTTCCCTCGCCATAATCTGGGACAAATAAGACAATATGTTACAGAAATCAAAATGTTAAAGCTAACAAAAATTAAATCTGATGTCCTTAATTGAAAATTAAACAATTAGGTAGCAGGCTCCATCTTACCAAAAAAAGTGTACCTCAGGCATAAACTACATTCATTACTAATATATATTTTTTCGATATAATACTAGTCACTGTTTCACCACTCTATGCAAAATGAGGTAGGTAGCCAGTAAATTATAGCCCTGTCCAAAAGTTAACCCATTGGTATTAAGAAGTAATAACTGGCATTAAATTGATGAATTTGCCTAAATGCATTTGGTTAGATGCAAAAGTTGCAGCGTGAAAACACACTTCCGGTTAGAACAGATATAGTATAAGCCACCCATGCAAAAATAGCAGCCAATTAAATTAATTCAATCATCATGGAAAATATAGTTAGAAAATATTAGAAATGACCTTTCTTTATTAGATTTAAATGAAAATTTTAACTTTTAACAGGACACAATGGAGAAAATGGATTCATGTAGCCGACCCCACATAGTGGGATAAAGGCTTGATGTTGTTGTTATTTGTATCATGGAAAAAAAGTTGCTACCATTATCCTAAAAGAAAATATGAAACCTATGGTGGGCTCGGATTGTTAAGGTCAAGCAAACACTTGGATTGTTTAGAAACAAGCACTAAAAGAAAATGTGCAGCCCATCAAAAGGGGATAAACATTGTAAAATGGTTTGAAATTGGTACAAAAGGATGAGAACAGCAACATGCTGATTGAGTATTAATTCATAAAAAAACTATTGGCTTGACATGGAATTAGGTACAAAAAATAAGTTTCTCGTTACCTATATATTATAATTTCATCCATGTAATGCATAGATATAGTTGTCAATACCAATCCAAAATGAACAAAAGTTCCACCACATGCAATAAGAGCAGCGCTTTTTTTTTTTTTTTGCATTAATAAAGAGCAGTGCTTTACTATGATATCGAAGTCTTTATCCGGGCATAAAAAAATCTTGTGAATTAATTAAATTGTTGTTGCCAACAACTTATCAGGTACCTTTCCAAAGTATTCACAATATGAACTTGACCTCTACATCTAAAATATGTATAGTTATACTTTGCACATATCTACTTCGAAAAAATTTAGGCTATATTTACATATTATATTATGGCATTAATGCATTATACAAAGAGTCGTAGTATACAAAAATAATAGCTTCCGACTATGTAGCTCCAAAAGTAAGCCTTTGTTATTAAGAAAATTGCATATGATCATATGATCAACTAGCCAAATATGCTAAAATGATGGTCTAAAAATCTTGATCATTCTTCTTGACAATGTAAGAAAAATCATAAGAAGAAAGGTGAGGAAGAACAAATTAAACTACAAAAGTGATGTACTGAGATGAACTAGAGCTAGGGGTGCAAATGAGTCGAGTCGAGCTCGAGTCATGCTTAACTCGAGCTCGGCTCGTCGGTCAATTCACGAGCTCAAACTAGAGCTCGAACTCAAGCTCAAGCTCAACTCGAGCTCAAATGTCCTGCTCAAGCTCGGCTTGTGACGATGGATGCGAGCTTGCAAGAAGCTCACGAGGTTCCCATTCCAATCCCGCTTCCATGTCCATGGTTCCACGCGACCGCGCTCAAGCAATCCCACTTCTACACCTATAGTTCCACGTGAATACACACGAGCTTCCATGCCCGTGCTTCTGTGCTTCCGCCTTCCTCATTCAAGCCGCTCAACGAGTAATCGAGCCAAGTTTCATCTCGATCAAAATCGAGCTCGATAATCCAACGAGCTCAAAAATCTGCTAGTGCTCGAGCTCGAGCTCGAACTCGAAACTGGATAAGCTCAACTCACGAGATTGTTAACGAGTCGAGCTAGAGCAGGCTCGCGAGTCAGCTTGACTCGTTTGCACCCCTAACTAGAGCACATGTTAAGTGTTACACCTTCCCATTTAAAATAAAATGATATTGAACAAATCAAAGAAGGAAAAACTAAGCAAAAAAGAAAAAAAACATACCTAGGTTCTAAGATAGCCAGTATGGGTCTCAAAGTGATCTCCACCGGATATCTCAGAGGAATTATATGGCTATATACTATGAAAATTATAAGAGAAATTCAATATTTTGGCATTCGACGCATGAGATTCAATCCACCTAAAACTCAAAGATAGTCAACATGGGTCTAAAAGTGATGTCCGCTGGATATCTCAAAAGAATTCTATGGCTATATACTATGAAAACTATAGGTGAAATTAAATATTTGACATTCCACGTATGAGATTCAATCCACCTAAACATCAAAGCCTATGATTCTTGCACATTAAGATACCACAAGTAAAGCAAACTAAAATACACTAGAGACACAACTTTACCTAACGTTCTTTAAGGACCGTTTTTTTTTTATGTAAGCATTTCATAATGATTGTATATTGGTTCTACAACTTAGTTCAAATATTGCCTAGCAAAAATCTGATGAAAGTGAGTTATTGTTTTTTTATATACTTGCGATAGAGTTATCTTAATATTGGGCAAACGCTACTCTAGCCATTCAGCTTAACTAAAAGAGCAAGAAATTGTAACTCTTCACAAAACCTAACGTAAGAACATAATTCATGACCTACCTATAGATTGTCCTATGCCCTCAAAGCCACGCTTGTTTCCACCCATTGGCATCTGATGGCCACCAAAGCCCCCTACACCATCAGGAAGCCCCTGCACGCCGCGGAAACCTGGTCCCCCACCGTAGCCGCTGCCAGTAGGAGGGTAGTTAGGCTGACCCCGGTACGGGTGATAACGTCCACCGGTGTAGCCCTCGTTACCGCCGACATCTCCAACACCCCCTCTTAGGTATCTGTTGTGCTGGTTCGTGGGGCTGCCGGAGGACCACCGCGAAGGCATTCTCTCTAGCCTCCCAACATCACCTGAGTGGTCGCCGGGCCGCTCACTAAGACGATCACCGGAACGCTCAACCCCGTGCCTGTCCATTAGATCCGATGTGGCGCTAGGGTTTAAGCGACGCTTCTGTGGTGCCCTTTGTGCCCGATTTTTTAGGGGCAATTTATTTAGCACTGTTTTCATTTATCTTTCGGCCCACAAAAATTAAAAAAAGTTGCTCTTTTTTATTCTGTTTTATGACAAATTTGTGATTTTTTTTATATTAGGATTGAGGGTAATTTCTTAAAAGAACTCTATGAAGAGAAGTGAGGAAGTCGAATTGAAAATGAAAATTACTTTGGATGACTTAGAATCGTTCGAGAAGATTAAACAAATTGAAGACGTAAAGGAAGAAATCCTGGAGCGGAGCACGAAACAAATGTCTGGAATTTTTACATTAAGATCTAAACCCGAAATAAATTTACAGTAGTATTAAAGTCGAGAGTATTCCATGTATTGCTTCTCGGTACCCAGCGGCGGTACTAGCTCGGTATTTTTCAGTCCACGGCTCTGCTCTCGGTAATTTTCGGTCCACAGTACCGAGCGGTACAGAGAGGTACCGAGCGGAATACCGAGTACCGAGAAAGATGCAAAGTAAAGTATCGAGCGGTACCGAGAAAGATGCAAAGTAAAGTACCGAGCGGTACCGAGAAGAATATCGAGCACCGAGAATAAATGTAGAGAGAAATACCGAGCAGAATATCAAGTACCGAGAAAAAATACATAGAGAAGTACCGACTAATAGACAACTATCTGATATTGTTTATGGCTAACGTTAAAATCGTTTTCACATTTGTGTAGGGTGTTTATTCAAGTGAGAAGGAAGCATATGTTATGTATTGCAATTATGTTCATAACATTGGATTCAGTGTTCGAAAGGACCATCATGATTTCTGATCAAATTCGAGGAAAATTAAATCAAAGGACTTTGTATGTTCAAAAGCTGGATTTAAGAAGTGCATTGACTTAAATTCCAATTCGAAATACCGAAGAGCCATTACTAGAATCGGGTGTCCAGCTATGGTTAGATTTTCAATAAGTCAAGATGGAGTTTGGAAGGTTCAGAAACACATTGAGAGCCATAATCACGAATTAGCTAGACCTAAAGATCAACATTTGCTTAGATCATGTAAGAACATCAGTGATGATAAGGCCTCAGTTCTTAAATCCATGATAGAAGCTGGGATACGAACAGTTGATGCATTTACGTATCTATGCGATGAAGTAGGTGGTGAAGGAAATATAGGATTCTCTAAGAGGGATGCATATAACTTTATTCATAAGGAGAGAAGATCAAAGATTGAGAATGGGGACACGAATGCCCTTATTGAATTATTTAAAGAACGACTAGTTCATAATAACAAGTTTGCATGGGACGTACAAACTAACGAGAATGATAGATTGTTGAATTTTTTTTGGTAGATGGTTTAGGGATGATAGATTATGACTATTTTGGTTTAGGGAGGATAGATTATGACTGTTTTGGTGATGTAATCATTTTTGATACTAGCTATAGGCTTAACAAATATAATTTAACTTGTGCCCCGATTATTAGAGTAAATAATCATTGACAGAATGTTCTTTTAGGGGTTACATTTTTATCGGAGGAGACTATTGAATCATTTACTTTGTTATTTAAAATATTTTTACGAATAATGGGTGATAAACATCCCATAACAATATTTACTGATCAGGACTAGACAATGGCTAGGGCGATTGAAATTACATTACCCCAAACATGACATAGGCTATGCCAATGGCACATAAGTAAGAAGGCTCCATCCAAGATGTGGTGCTATAATAGCAAAAACAAAGTTAGAGGGCTTTTTCATAAGTATTTAAGTAAGTGTGATTCTGAGGAAGAGTTTGAGAAATCCTGGGTTGAAATGATCAGTGAAGGAGACCTCCAAAGTCATGAATGGTTGAAAGATCTATATAAAATCAGAAATAAGTGGTCAACAACATTTAATAAGAACTGTTTTAACCTAGGCATTCTTTCTACACAGCATAGCGAGTCCACCAACAATATGTGTCATGGCATTTCCAAGGCAACAAGTTCTATAAATGAATGTTTTCTGGGGTTAGAGAAGTTGATAATGAGTTGGCATCAAAATGAACATGATGAAGATTTCATATGCAGCTAGTCTGACATAGTTCCGGTAGTTAAAAGTAGCCGAATACTGAAGCAAGCTGCAAATTTTTACACAAGGAAATTGTATTCTTTTTTTGAGGAGTTCTTACAGGGTGTTAGTGGGATGCGCATAGATCATGCATCTAATGATAAATCCATATTTTTTGTGAAAGTTGATAGAAAAGATTAGACTTCTCATTGGACTGTTCACTTTAATTCAATGGAAGGTACAATTGAATGCAGCTGTAGTAAGTTCAGCATTATGGGATTACTTTGTTCTTATTGTATGAGAGTTATCAGGCAATTAGATATCATTAGAATTCCTTTGCAGTACCTCTTGCCTCGATGGTCAGCTAGAGCTAGAAAAGATTTTTTTTCTGGACAGGTCACAGGCATTAGAAAGAAAGTGAGCCAAACACAGGATGGTGGTATTGCTATGATATTTAGAAATCATGTAAGCAGATTTGCATATCAAGTTAGCACACGAGCATAGGAGAATAAAGATGCAGAATAGTACATGTCAGTAATGATCGAGATGGCTGAAAATGTTGACTTCATCCTTGTAAGAAAGAAGAACAGCCAGCCATTTATTCATAAGAGAGTAGGTGGGGGACTTAAGAATGTTAAAGATCCTCAGAAGTGCAGGCCTAACAACATTTCTAATGCAAGATTGAAGACTCTCTGGGAGATGAGAAAAAGTAAGAAAAAGAAATCTGTAGAGCAAGGCCCTCAAACCACAGAATAGTGTTCAGTCACAGAAGAACCTACAATGCAGCTGCCTTTCACACAAATACTAGAATGCTTGACAGATGAGTTCATTAACGGTCGACCAAGCACACAACCATTAGCTAAATATACACGAATGATGAAGGAAATTATTGATGCAGAGAAGAATGTGTGATATGTGACATTTACATTTCAAATATTTCCTTGAATAATGTATTAATGATTTTATTTTCTACATCTTTTAAACAATTCGGCATGTTAGTTTTCAATGTAAATTTCCATAATTCGATACTGCTTGGTACACTCGGTACCCTCGGTAATGGTCTTTAAATTTATCGATACATTTGGTACACTCGGTACTTGGTATTTCTCGGTATAAGGTATATCTCGGTATTACTCGGTACCCTCGATACCAGTCTTTAAACTCAGTCTTTCTCAGTACTACTCAGTATACTAGGTACTTGGTATTTTTCAGTACTACTCGGTACACTTGGTACTACGCTTTACACTCGGTACACTCACTACTCAGTATCTTAACACTCTGTACCTTAACACTATTTAAATTGGGTAGAGATTGCAGGTAAGCTATTTATAGTTGACAGATGGGATAGGTAAGATATTTATAGTGAGACTGATGGGTGGTTGCAATAAGTAATTTAAAGAGAACATTTCTGCTAAATTACCTACTACATCATCTTCTCCATCGACTTCAGGAAAAATTTTGGGTGTTATTAGTTACAATCTGCTATGGTCTACAAACTGTGTTGGCGGGAAACTAATCTACATCTTGATATGCCAATTGAAGTATTCTTGAACATTGCAACGACTGTGATGCATAAAAAGATGTCAGAATCTCCTGATAGTCTACTTGAACAACTAGTAAGGGATAATAAAGTATACAGATGTTATCTACATTACTAAAACGAGCGTTGTGATACTGAACTCCTAATTTAACATTGAGAGGCAATGGGTGTAGAACAGAATAAAGAAGGTAATTTCCTAAATGCCAAAGGTTGGAAATGGGTCGAGAAATTATTTTTTGAGAATTATCACCACATGGCTAGTCTTAACTTTCTTCAGATGCGATATCATGAGCTGTGTCGTGCAAAATTAGGAGTACCTGCTAGAAACAAGTCATTATCAACCTGTGATTTAGAAAATTGCATTCTGTATCATCTGTGGGACCTAATTAAGGATGCCTTCATTGTTGACTTATATAAGGGACTTTTGAAATGGAGGCCTTATGATAAGAGGAAGTTCTTAAACCTAGTTGGATGGCAAGATATACAGTTCGAGTTGATGACATATTTTGGTTGTTGTCTCTTAGAAAGTCAACTCTAGCAACGTATTGATCAATTACTGAAGGAGCAGTAGTATTTGGTTTTTTTTTATAACTCAGCTATGTACAAGAAAATAATGTATAATTTTGTGATGTACAAGCAATGACTGTATGGACAAATATTTAACTATTTACAAATAATGTCCATTTATTTTAAGGTAGTACAAAACAATGTGAAAGTGAATTCAGCTCTGAATTTTAACATGCTATCTTGCCAGTTTTTTAGGTCCTCCCATATAACACCTTGAGGTTGCACATCTGCTTTCATATATTTACAGACGAATATTCTGTAGTCGATGCTATTTTTCTGGGTAGGGGCTTCTACAACCGGCCTGATCGGCCATTATCTGATGTCGTTATCATCAAAGACCTTTTGTATTTTTTTGTAAAAATGTCTAATCTGTACATAATTTAAACAACATTGTATGAGACGAGTAGAGCATGATATATATGGTGGAATATAAAATTTATTAAATGTTGCTTATAACTTCAGGTATTATAGCAATATGATTCACTTTGGGTAATGAATTGTATAACTCCGAGACTTTTTTAATCAAAATTCCTACAAGTAGTGTCCAATGGTTATTGTGTATAGCAGGTATAAGCGGTAAATCAGCTGTCCTAATAGAATCTTTATTGATGTGGGTTACGAACTATTCTGTATTATATTTATACACATCATAATAACCCTGACATAACAAGCAAAGAATAATATGATTAAGAGCACTATAGATAATGTGTAACAAAGAAGAATTTGCTCGATATCTAATGTACCGCTCGGTATCCTATATATGTACTGCTTGATATCCTATATGAATAATGCTCGGTATCCTATAATAATACCACTCGGTATCATGAAGAATTTCCTCGGTATCCTTATACATGTACCGCTCGGTATCCTGTATAAATAATGCTCAGTATCCTGTAATTATATAGCTCGGTACCGTGAAGAATTTAAGAATTCCCTTGGTATCCTATACATGTACAACTCGGTATCATATACGAATAATGCTTGGTATCCTGTAGAAACACGGATCATTACACAATAAAAAAGGTAAACATTTAAAAGTTTTAAGCTCAAACGAACCCAATGGAAGCTCAAAACAAATATGAAAGGTTTGTATAGCCCTAGGGAAATCTTGTTCTTCTCTGCTAGAGTAATGGCAAAAGTGTCAACATGGTTATTATCCAGGTATTGTTCGGTTATTAGTTCATCAAGTTGACTTCTATAAATAATAATATTTCCAGCTGAGAAAATAGCGTTCCCCCTACTTCTATAAAAATAACATTCCCCCTAGGATAGATTGTTAATATTAAGCTCGATAGAAAAGGGTTAAGAAAGGATGGCACTCACTTATCATTGAACTTTTCAAAATATTTGTCTATGAAATAGACATCTCCTCAATTATTATTGACCGGCCAGGGTAATCAATTTTAGTTGGCGCTGGTCTCGACTCCATTTATTTTTCTCATTGACTTCAATAACATCATGCCCCACTTTAATTTCTTCATGCTCTGTATTCTTAGCTGTGGCAATTTCACCATTTTTATGACTCCTTTTACCAGTTATAAATGGGCTCTTGTCCAATTTCCTCTTACGATCAGCCCTTTGGTGAACCCTTTTTGCAATGCCAGTGTTAGCTGCTGAAGGCTCCGCTTTTTCAGCACTTCCGCTACTTCCTATGATTTTATATGGTGAAACAGTTAAATCAGTTATTATTATTATCTTACCCACATCAACTTTGTTTGGTGGGTCCTAAGCCTCTTCTTTTTGTGGGGCTACTAGGAGAACAATTTTAATATCTTTAGGCTCCATAGGGTTTGGCGTGTCAAATTCTGTAGCATTAACTTTCAATGTAGCTAGAAAGTTGGCCTCAAGAAATTTTTGTATAGTTTCAACTTTTCTCTCTAAATCCTTAAGTCCAAACACAACTTGCTCCAATGATTGTACTCATCGCTCTAACAAGGTATATGTTGATTCAACTTTGGCATGCCTAGTAATGAGGATTTTATTCTGTGCAATCAATTTGACCATGTTCTAACGGTCCTCGTCATCTAGCAATTTGGGGAGGTTGATTTTTGGGTTACTTGTTTTAAAGAGCGGGCTATCCTTTTCAGGTGGTGGGGTACTCGATTGGGGGGGCTTGGGTGGAGTGGAAGCCCTTGGGGAGGTTTTGGAGGCTATGGTCGAGCTTTTGGGTTGTTGGATTTTAATTCGGACTTTAGGGGGAGGTTCTATTGAGGAAGTGGGAGGATTCTGTAAAAGTGATCTCTCCTCCTCATTTATTTGTTCAAATTCTTTCAATATCTGCAAAATAATATTTGTTAAAAGTAGATCATATCTACATTAATAACGCATCTCGAATGCATACATGTACATCATTAAGTTTATCAAATAATTCAGTTACTTTTTTCTCACTGTACATTATGTGGTTGTCCCATCTAGCAAAACGAGAGCATGACTCGTCTATTGGTGTTTGTATTCTTGTATGTTCTAGGAACCAAATCTATAACCATAATAAATAATCCTTTAGCGAATTGATTATATTTGTAGAATGACTAACTAAAAATATATGTATAACATTTAAACTCACAATTAAAATTATTATAAAATCATTAATATATCCTAGGGGGATGCCATTCGTATGCATCATGGCAATTGAATCAAATTCTTTGACAAGGACATTCCTTACGGGTAATGGCAAGTTGTAGTTAAGAAATCGTCAGCATGGTCTGCAATTGTCAAGTTACTTGAAGGTGCACTGAAATTCGTAAGGAGAAAAAATAGATTTGACAATAAGAATTTTATAAAATATTACAGAAGATCATATATTGGGGTGGACTCCTTCAAACTGTGAATTTCATGTCTAATATCATTAGAAGTTACCCCACTTATCTTGCCACCCCCTACCACAAATTCTATACCCCTGTTGGGTAGTCTAATGATGAGAGCTACCTCATCAGAAGTGAAAGGTAACTTCTTTCCTTTGATTACGAAGCACTGCTTCTTCAAATTCCACTTGGTCAGCAACATATGAATAAGAGGAACATTCTAACGGAAAGCAGGCAACAAGAGGAAGTGATAAAAGTGCAATATCAACAAATTTTTAGCCGAATGTATTTCTCAAATGGTCACAAACTTGTCTAAACATAGAAGCTTTGCACCTGAAATGAATCTTTGGAAAATATCCCTGTAATTTTGCTATTTTTAATAACTATTTAGAGAGAACTGGATAAAAATATATCGCTCAGTATCATGCAGAGTATCGAGTATAATACCGAGCAGTACCGAGCGGTATTAAATGAATACCCTAGACAAATATTTAGAGAAATATCAAGCCGAATAATGGATAAAAAAATACTTCTCTGTACCATGCAGAGTATTGAGTATAGTACCGAGCGATATTAAATGAATACGCTAGACAAGTATTTAGAGAAATTTCAAGTCGAATAATGGATAAAAAATACCTCTCGGTACCATACAGAGTACCGAGTAGTACCGAGTGGTATTAAATGAATACCCTAGACAAGTATTTAGAGAATTACTGAGCTAAACAATGTATAAAAAAATACCTCTAGGTACTATACAAAGTATCGAGCAGTACCGAGTGGTATTAAATGAACACCCTAGATAAGTATTTAGAGAAATATCGAGCGGAACACTGGATAAAAAAATATCGCTCGTTACCATGCAGAGTACTGAGTATGATACCGAGTGGTACCGAGCGAACAAAATGAGAACAGAACACTAGATAAAAAAATACTGCTCGGTACCATGCAGAGTACCGAGTATGCTACCGATTAGTACCGAGAGCACAAAATTAATACCCTAGACAAGTATTTAGAGAAATACTGCACGTAGTATTGAGCATTTCCCTTCCATGCTCGGTACAAAAATACAACCCTAAACCGACTTACAAAACCCTAAAAAATAATTCCATTATGTGACAAAACCCTAAAAAGTACCGATTGTAGTGCCGAGCTAAGAAAATTTACAAAAACACTTTAAGCAAGAATATACGGACCTTCGGCATGGCTTCAGCAACGAAAGTGATGAGAAAAAAAATAATTTCCAAACGAAGATGAGCAGCCGCTTAAGAGAGGGGGAGCAAGGTCAACCGAAAGAGCGTAAGTTTTAATTTGCAACATTTCAAAAAAAAGTAATAAAAGAATGACTTTTTACCTTCGGTCCGGGTCGGGTTGTCGGGCCGTGTTGTAAATGGAAAGCACATGCTAAATAAATCGAGCTGCGGGTCGTCGGGTTACAATGTGGCATCATCCTATTAGATTTCGAATGTATAGATGTGTCCGGTGACTAAACCCAATATATTTTCCTTTTAGGGGCTGTTGGCATGTAGGATTTCATTTAAGTAGGATTTTCTAAATGGATTTATAGAATTTTAAGAGGGTTAAATCTTAAAAATTGTTTAATAACTTTCATGATAAATCATGTTAATTACTGTGTGACTGTTTGGTTATAGAGTGTTAAATCCTAAAATGAGCAGACTCTTCTTCCCTCTAATGCCAATAAGGCGTTAAATCCGTTGAATCAGAGGATTTAAGAAATCCGAGATTTACCACAAAAAGGGTAATTTTTCGTCTACGCGGCTTTCATTTACTATAAGATTTGGTTTTGCATTTTAGGCCGTTTGACTTGATTTCATTCAAATCCGCCTCAAATCCGGCCTAAATCCTGTTACCAAACAGACCCTTACTGAGATTTTATGAGAGCACACTCAATACGGAGGCGATCACATGGAATTCAGGGGACCAAGATCATCTCTCGATAATCCCCAAAATTCTACCAAATCAATTTTGGTGTCATTTGTTTTAGTAGTTTATTTTTCAGATCACAACTATAATTTTTATTTGACTGTTGCTTTTTTTACTATTTAAAAAAAATTATACTAGGAAGCTACTTTCTGTAACAGCTTTACACAGTTACTTTCTTTAAAGCTGCTTTACAAAGCAGTACCAAAGCCATCCCAAATGAAGCCTTAGGCTTTATTTGGGATAACTTTCTTGCTGTTTTATAAAATATTTTTTAATTTTTTTTTTTTGAATTAAATTTTTTGTACTAAAAAGCTTATTTATAAAACATTAAGAAAGTTGTCCCAAACGAAGTCTTAAGGCTCTTTTGGGATAGCTTTTTTATTGCTTTAGATAATAACATTCTAGTACAAAAATTTCTAATTCAATATTTTTTTATGTTAGAAAGCTATTTTAGAAAGCAGCAAAAAAACAGTTCCAAACGAATCCTTAGGCTTCCTTAGGAACAGCTTTTTATTATTTTATTTTTTAAATATCAATTATAATTTTTATTTGGCTACTGCCTTTAATTTTGTTTATATTAGAAAGTTATTTTTTATAGGAGCTTTCAAAAAAACTATTTTCTCCACACAACTTTACAATCATCTTTATAAAAATTTGCACTTATCTCAAATGAACTCTTAATCAATCATTATGATTTTATTTTACCTATATATTTTTTATATTGAGAGAATTTATCTTAGTTGCCAATAATTAATAAATTAATAGAGTCTAATTTTGTCTCTATTAAGGGAGTTAAGACCTCCAACTATAGCATTAGAATCATCTTCTTGCAATTTAAGGTTTATTTGGGATAGCTTTCTTATTGCTTTGTTTGTCAGGTAGTAACCACAGCTTTGTTCGGCTACTATTTTCTTATTGCTTTCTCACTGATTTTTAGAAATTTATATAGTGGGAAGCTACTTTTTGCAATCAGAGTTCCTAACTTTTATTTCCAATAACAACTTCACAACCAACTTTGTAAAATACTGCAAGCATCTCAGATAGACCTTTAGTTTGATTTAGATTTAATATTTTATTTGAAGTAATTCATTTATTTAGTTGATATTTGAAAATTTACCTCTTTAAATAATAATAAGCCAAACTCATTAAATACACTAAATATCTCACCTAAATTCATCTTTTTAGCATGAATTATAACATTTTCAAACCTCAAAGCAGTAAAAGTTTGGGAATTCATTCAACCGTCAACTAAACTTCAACTAAACTCCATTTTCAGTACATTATAATCTAAATTGTGTTATTCAACATGACAAGCTAATGATGCGAAGAGCATCTTTATTCGAGTATAAATTGACCTCATTTAAGCACTCAAAATATAATTAAATCTTTCATGATATCATTTGAGGGACCAAGAATCCTCTAAATTGTGTGTGCTTATAATTCAAATAAGTTTATCAATGAAACAAAATTGATATGTTCATATCAACTAATTTTTAAATCATTAAGGCATGTGATGTTAAAAAAGTCCAAAATGGACAGGAGCAATCTTTATAAACCATCGAATTGAATATCTTAGATGATGGAAAAATTGACTAGAACACCCTTTATAAATTTATCATTAAACTCCTACTTCTACATTTTGAGGGAAGATTTCAGAGTAGAGAAGTTCAGGGACTGAAAGTGTTCTAAAGCTCTACTTGTCAGCACCTGACATCCACTATCCATACCAGCTATCATCTACCAATGATGCATGTTATTATTTGTCATCTATCGATGCCTACCATCAACCACCATTAGCTCTCAACATTGGCCACTTTTCAACCACAGGAACGCCCATCATTCATCATCACCCTTCACCAAACAATGCCAACATCCATTAGTCATTATCATTCATTATTGTTTGACACCAACACATACTGCCTAATCAAATGATTATGCTTTCTTTAGCAATAGAGAAAGATAGATTGTTGTAACTCCCAAACTAAATTGTAAACTATTTCAATGAGCTCATGTCCTATTATTTCTTCCTTTTAGAAATTTCCACATAAAAAATTTTATGCCTTCTACGATCTAGTATCTACTTATGTGTGTGTTGGATTACATGTAGTATTAGGATGATAAACCTCCCCTTATGAGTTCTTTTTATTCCCACATGAATATTCTAGCAAATAATAATATTAAAAAAACTTATAATTCAAATGCCAGATAATGATTCCGTGTTTAGTTGATAGCATAATAAAATTGCAAGCCTTAATAGTTAAGTATTAGGTTCACTTATCATTTCTCAAGCTGAAATATCATTTATTTATTTATAAATGAACACTTTTTTTTATTATAGCCATATGTATATCTCACAATTTGAAATACTATGTGATGTAGTCTAACAATTTGTTGGGTGCTCTGTAAGGAAAATCAATGTGTAGCAACCTTCAATGCAATCACTAAGCATGCCTAGAGTACATGCCACTTGGAGATGGATATACATGTGAAATGGCATGAAGATAAAAATAGATATGTCATCAAGATCAACATCTAAGGTTATTTATTTTTGTATCCATAAGGTATTTTAGATTCAACGTATTGATTAAATATGAGTATTATCGAAGTCTCAAAATAATTCACACAACTTTAAAATAGTTAAATAACTCACAAATATGATTTTACAATCATTTGGTGGTGAGTACCCTGAGTGAATCTTTGCTAGCGAGTGTATTGGGTGAGCCTCCACAAAAGTCATGTAGGATAAGACTATGTTGTAAACTCCTATGGATGATAAGTCATGTAGGATAAGCTTTATTACTAATGAGTAAGGTAGTGATAGTTGAGGTGAGGGCCCTTGTAGGCCTAGAGCTGATGGAACTAACAACTCTTGCGCCTATTATAGTGGTGAAGATGGAGGTAAGTGTAGAGTCATCGATTGATATGCTACTTGCCACAATACTAGCAGTTATATTATTGTTGACTATAGAGAGCCCAGATAGATTTGTCCTCTTCTCCATCTATGATGATGTAACCTTGACCATCAAACGAGCCAAGCATGCATTTATTAGGTTACCAGTGGAAGTGGTGATAGTTGGGACAATGGCTTCCATTAAAGTATCGATGACTCCTATGGTGGCTACATCTAGTGCTAGTCATGGTAAAGGTAAGGAGAATTACTTATAAGTTCTTAAAAGGGTTTTATCTAGTAGTTGAGTTTCAGTGTCCATCAATGAGCTGAAGGCATTTTTATCCTTGAGTGAGTTATAGGGTACTCATATAATGAGTCAAAGGAATTAGCTTAATATAATAGGCTAATGTCTTACAAATGAAGATGATTGTAACACGCCAAGATCAAATTTGGAATCAAGACCGATAACCTAAATCAAATTCAATAATTAAAAAATATTCATTCTTCCAAAATGAAATTTACAATAGATAGGAGATTTTAGTAATATTAATATATCCTTTTTAAAGCTCCTAACTACAAAAGAATAGAATAAAACATAAAAATAAAAGACAATTTTGAAACACTGATCATCCCCACTCCAGAAGGACCTGACCCCTTCCTAGACCTAAAATCAATAAAAATCACATAATGAGCTTACAAAGCCCTGCAAGTTATCAAATCCTTATCACTACATTCAATGCAAGGTAAAAGAACAAATATATGTGCTCCAATTGTAATTAATATCAATCAATAAGCTATCAATATGGATGGTAAATAATTTATGCAATTAATGTCAATCAATAATAAAAATTAATATGAACAGTAAAATAAGAGTATCTCGCTAAGCATAATGCATCTATCAATCTATAAGTAAATTGATATAAATTCTATAAATCTATAATAGGTGCTGCAGTGAAATAAATATCAGTTAGATATCAGTTATATTCATATTGATGGTTCTATTATATGCTTATATCAATCATTATGTATGCATAACTATCTGTTAGTATGTTATATCAGTATGTTATATTAATATATTTATCAATGTATTATATTTGCATTATTATCAATGTCTAATAATATACCTATCATATGCTATTTCATATTATATAAGTCTCAATACTTCTATCAGTCATATATATGTTATCATGTAAATGCAAAATAGATATAATTATGAATAACAAGGCATGACATTCAACTTTAAAGTGATATTTTCATCCTTCCATCTGTCATATTAATTCATCATTATTTATCAATCACATCTTTCATTTATTTCTATAAATCAATTTCTTTAATAGGTGGCTTTCAATGAATCAATAAAGAGTTGTCACTCTCTACCTACCGACATAATCAATCAATCAATTATAGGCTAAAACCCAACATTAGAAAATCTGTATTTTACGGAAAGCCCATCGGCACACCCTCATGTAAAGGGTATTATCATTTTAATAGCCAACCAATATCAATTTTTGTGTTCACAGCTAGCCTTCCTTACTTACGTGTAAATACCATATTTATCATATAGGCAATTCAATATCATATATGAAATATAATATTCTATAAAATCTACAAAAATTTATGCATTATTTATTAACTTCAAAAAATTATAACTATTAATTTTTCTAATAAAATTTAATATATTCATGTTAATATATACAGAATGATTAAAATTATAACATACTAAAAGTTGCATAATGAAAGTTTGCTAAAAATTGAGATATCATAATTTTTATAAATTTTGACCTAATTAAAATAAAAAAATACTAAATAAGAAAAATTATTAAAATTAGAGGTAGGATAACGATAGCCTTCCTTGAGACAAGCAAATTTCTCAACTAGATCAACTGGCAAAAATGGATCTAAGGCCTCCAAACCAAGCTTCTCTCTCCTCTCCTCTCTCTTTTTCCCTTAATTAACTTTTTTTCCTTCAGTGGTTTGATAAAACAATTGAAATGAGGAAATGGCTTATATAAAATTAAGTGGAGAAAGATTTTTATAATAAAATTTCTTAAGGGCTTATTAGTAATTATATCAATTGTTCAACTTTAACAAAAAAATTTATTATAAAGCCTTTTTATCTTCAAATATGGAGCTTTAAAAATTATGAAAAAATATTCATAAAATAATCCGACATGTTTAGAAGATTTTAATGAAATCGATTTACAAAACGGACATCTAATGGTCCTAGAAAATTCACTTGTATTAACATGTGTCAATTGCTTAAGGAATTATAATTAAATAAGAAACTTCTTTTTTTCATATTTACACTACATATAAAATTAGAAAAAAGATTATCATAGCTAAAGCACAATAATATCTATATTATGACAAAGATGATTTATAAATTGGATTTATAATGACTCTTGAAATGTTATTTGACTATTAAATATGCGTTATTATAATGATGGTCCTCCATGATTTATTATTAGCTATCTTGTTAAGTTTTTTGGATAAAGAATTTTTTATTGTTGATCCTTTAATATTTACCAAAGGAGCAACTACTGTGGAATAGTGTAGAGGCCCAACTTGAGGTGGAGATTGTTCAGTCCTCAAGCGATGATGATGTTAAGGGGGCTACAGTGTTGCCCTCCTTTCATGGACTTCCTATAGTTCCATCTATAGTGACTTTTTAGACATCAACCTTTTCCCTTTCTATATGGTCCATGTGTGATGAGATTCTTCTACAGGTGTTATTCACCTTGGAGAGCTTAGCTAAAAGGTTTATTCTATTGGAGAAAGTCCTCAATGTGCTAGCTATATTGGGCATGGAACTGTGAGCTCATGGAAGGTGGCTAGTGGTGACTTTAAGACTTAGCTATAAAAAGAGATGGAGGCACTCCAAATTAAGGTGTATTGGACCCCATGAGCCTGATGTACACTAGGGTTTTGACGATCATAAATATTATTATTTATACTTATTAGAAGCTTAGTTATATGTGCAAGATATTATTTTTTATACTAACATTACATGTAAAGAAAGGATAGTGCTACTTTGCACATAGGAAATGGAATTAGGATGAGGACTTGATGTAGCTAAAGAATTGATAATAAGAAAAGTGTCAAAGATAAGAAGATTAATAATAAAGTGTGTGTCAATTGTATTTTTATTTTTTTAATTTCTCAAGTCTTTTTGTATGACATTTATATAGTGGATTGTATAACTATGCACACACACACACACGAGTGCAAAGTTAAAATAAATAACTTAAAAATATGATTTTATCCACTGTACAATATGAATAACACTTTGGTAATTTATGATAATCAAGTGGCATTAATAAATAGAAATTTAAAATTTATTACTTACATAACTAATTAAACTGCATGATTCATATTATACTAGATGATCAGTTATTTCAAATTAAACCATTAATTTTGATATTTCAAAAAAAAAAAAAAGGCAAATCTAAAATTTGAACTAATTATACTAGACAAACTAAAAAGTATTGTATAAAACTTTATTGATCTAATTAATATTTATCAAGTTTGGAACCTGAAATCAAGGAGATGAATTAAAAAAAAATATGTACTATATGATCATATTCCAATAGTTCGAACAAATAGAGGGCTTGTGGATGAACCTCATTCGAACAAAACAATCCAATTCTGTAAGTCAACAATATTAAACAAATTGTTCTGTATGATATATGTATCATACTATACAATTAGCCCAAGAAATTTACTTAATCAGGATTTTAGGGTTCATTTTAAAGCCTTATTATAAATGCTTAACTAAAAAATAGAGAGAATGAGTTTTAGAGAATCAGAGAGAGAGAGAGTTTTTCCCAAAAAGAGACCACATATTCTTAGAGAAAGTTCTTAAGAGCATCATGTAATTGTTTAAGGGAGAGGGTGAGAGAGATTGGAAAGAATGTAAGGGATTTTTTGGAAGGGAGTCCAAGAGATCTTTATGTAAGGGAAGTACACACATTTGTTCATCTTCATATATATCCTTATTCCTTGGGACGTTATATGTTGGATCTCTTTGGTGAATGAGCTTTAAAGAGTATTTACTTTTTGTTGCTAAGTAGTGGACGTAGGTGTGGTTGATCAACCACTATAAAAATATGGTTTGCATTTTCTTTTCTTGTTTTGGTTCTTTACTTTTTGTTTTTTGCAATTTCTTTACTTGCTTACCTCAAGTTACAGTATTGTTGATCATATAAAAAAAGAAAAAGTATATATATTTATTTTGAAAATCATTGATTATTTTCTTTTCTATAAAAATTATAAAAAATAAAGAATCTCTTTTACTTTAATTTTGATAAATTAATTTTTGAAAATAAATGGGAATCAATATAATTTTGGACCTCTAAAAATTCTGAAGTCTTATGCTAAATATATTTCAAAATTTTAATGACACTAATTAACCCCCACCCCCTCTTATGTGCCTCGAATACTTTCAATTGATATCATAGTGGGTTCTTAACTAACTATTTTTAACACCTTAAGTAGATCGTATGATGGCACAATTGAGGAATCAAAACATGACGGAAGGGTACTTATAAGTTCCAGATTTTACCCGTTTGCTTCTTTTAAATAACATACTCTTTGATTTTGAAAAGAGTGTATGATAACTTTCATTTAGTTAATATATTTTAGAATGTAGAATTTGTTACAAGTAGGATATACATTTCTACATCACATTATTAATGGCATAAATGTAGAAATTCTCTTTATAAATTAGAACTTATAAGATAAGGAATTAGAGCAACTTAATGCTAAATGCTTGAATTCTTTTTCTGTGCACTAAAATCTGAGATTACATATATGTATCATACTATAGAACTGGTAAGGAGATATGTGATAGATTATACATCACATATGAGGGTACATATAAAGTCAAACAATCATGAATGAACTTTCTTGTTGCATGTCTATGAATTCTTCTATATGCAACCAAATGAGATCATCTTTGACATGTACACTACATTCATAATACTCATCACCTCATTGTATGCTCTAGCTAGGGAAATATCTAATTCAAAAAAAGTTAATAAGATACTTAGATGTTTGTTTGAATCTTGGCATGCCAAGGTGATATCTATTTCTAAATCTAAGGTCTTGAATTCTTACTCCATCAGTAACCTGCTTGGCTCACTTATTACTTATGAACATAAAATTGGCCAAGGAAAAGCATGTATTGAAGAAAGAAAAAAGAAAAAATGTTATAACATTAACAACTAATGATTCTGAGAGTTGTAACTCTGAAGATGGTGAGGCTGATGATATTGCATTGATGATAAGGTAGTTCAAAAAGGTTCTCGAGGAGGAAGCAGAAGAAGCATGGCCACAAGTGGAAATGTAAAAAAAAAAAAAACAAAAGTTCCACTAACATTATCTATTTTAAATGCAAGAAACTTGGACACATGAAATGGGATTGTTCGAATATCAAGGGCCAACTGTGTAAGGAGAAAAATGAGGAGAAAGAAAATCAAAAGAAAAACAAAAATGAAACTTCATAGAGCATTTTGGGCTAACTCGAATTTAGACTCCTAAAAAACTAAAGCAAAAGAGGAAATCATAATTCTATGTCTGATGGCCAAAAAATAGTTCTGGTGACTCCGAGAAAGATCAAGTATATTACCTCGCCTTGGATGGATTAATTTTTGTTATTAAAAATTTTCATAATAAATATAAAAAAGTAAAAAAAAAAGTTGCACACCTTAGAATGAGCATATTGTGTTGTAAGAAGAATGCTCTATTTTGATTATAGAATTAGAAATTATAAAGAATTATTTGAAAGAAAAAGATAGAATGCATATTAAGTTTGATAGTGCATATAAGACTTTAAAAGAAAAAATCTTAGATTTATAAGAAAGTGTACATGCAGCATATGTTCAGCAAGGCATTCAAAAGTGATAATGAATACTTGAGAAATGAAATCACAGAATATGTTTTGAATGCATGAACCTTGATACATGAAATGGTATTATCGGAATCTCAAAGGCCAACTATTTAAGGAGAAAATTGAGGAGAAAGCATATCAAAAGAAAAGAAAAAATAATTTTGATAGAATATTTTGGGCTAACTCGGATTCAAACTCAACAAATTACAGTAGAGGAGGTAGTCACAAATCTATATCTGATGGCCAAAAAATAGTTCATGTAACTTCGAGAAAGATCAAGTATATGACCTCACGTTTGATGAATTAATTTTTATTATTTAGAATTTGCATAATAAATATATAAAATTAAAAGAAAAAATTTGCACACTTTAGAAAGGAGCACATTGCATTGCAAGAAGAACACTCTACTATAGCTAAGAAATTAGAAACTACAAAGATGATTTGAAAGAAGAAGATAGCATGCATATTGACACTGCAGGAAATTTACTAAATACAAGTGGCTTTTCCGGCGATCATTTGACTGCCGAAATTACCGGCGGTTAAACCAGTAGTCTGATTGCCTATAAAAAGTGACAGTTATACCAACGGGTTGACCGTAAAAAATTTTGGTGGTTAAATGATCGACGAAAATGCGTCGGAATGTTCTATCTATGACGCAGTTACCAGCGACGCTACTGCCAGTTTTATGTGAATAATTTCTGGCTACTTAAGCTGCCAAAAATTTCATCAAAAAAAGTGGCAGTTTGACCGCCGATAATTATTGGTGAATTTCCTACTGTCTTCATGTCTATTATTTCTAGTGATTTCCCTGTGTTCTTAGTACCTAGAATTTATGGCAGTTATAACTTCTGTAAAAAGACCATCGATTTCAATTTCCTATGTGATTTTTTAGAGGGGTTTTAACCGCCAGAAACCACCAAAAAATTTAAAAACTGCCAGTAATTGGCCAGTTCTGCCAAAAATTTCTGCCGGTATTAGACAATTTTTCTGTAGTGTGAGTTAGCTTGTGTATATAAGACATTGGAAGCAGAAGTTTTAGATTTATAAGAACATTTACATCCGTCATATATTCAACTAGGTATAGTCAAAAGTACTAATTGGTGCTTGGGAAAGGAAATCATAGAACATAATGCACATGCATGTCATTCATCACACACTCCTCACACACAACCCCTTAGAACATCTCATGCTTCATCCTCTTAGAAGAGGAAACATCATTCAATGCATATATTAAATCAATCATTTTTAGGGTTATGTGTTACTCTTGTGGCATGGTAGGCCACATAGCATGAATATGCCCACACAAGATCCACCATAACATATAATATATCTGGAGGCCTAAGGCATCATGAGCACAACATGGCATAAATGCATTACCTCACACTCCAGGGCCCATGTTTGTTTGGGTTCCATAATTCACATCTTAGTCTTTTTTTGTACGTAAGCCTTTGCAAGTGGTATAGTGAAGGCATGTGGTATTTAGACAATGGTTGCTTTCAAGACACATGATTAGAGATGCAAGTAAATTCATCACACTAGAGTCCAAAAGTGGAGGAAGAGTAACACTTGGAGACAAAACCACCAGAAAAGTCGTCGAAATAAGTACTATAAAAAGTCAAATTATTTTATAATGAAAGAAGAACTTGAGCATAATTTGTTGAGCATTAGTTAGTTGTGTGATAATTTGATATTAAATTTTATTCTGACAAATGTTTATTAATATTGAATGATAAATATGTATTAAAAATGTTATGAATTAATATCATTTTTATAATTGATCTTGATTATATTGATAAAATAAGTGAAGTGTGTTGCCTAAGGACATTTTTAGAAGAGTCTTAGTTATGGCATGAGGGACTATGCCATACTGGCATGAGAAAACTTAGAAAAATCACACAGTTAGAACTGGTTAGTGGAATTCTAAAGTTTAATTTTGCAAAAGAACACTTATGTGATGCATGTCAAGTAGGAAGGTAAGTAAAATTATCATTTCACTTAGTAAAAGAAGTTTTCACTAGTAGGCCACTAAAAATTCTACACATGGAGCTGCTTGGACCCATTAGCACCACGAGCTTAAGAGGAAAATCATATGGATTTGTGATGGAAGATTATACAAGATTTACTTGGGTAAAATGTTTCATTAATAAAAGTGAATCCTTTGAGAAATTTATAATATTTTCTATATGGATTTAGGAGAAAAATGGATGCACCAGCTCCACCATCCATAGCAATTATAGTGAGGAATTTAAGAATGACAAACTTGAGTCCTTTATTAGGAACTATGAATAGAACATAATTTTTTGGTATATTGTGTTTAATTTATATTTACTTGGATATAACCCCAATGAAAATGCAAGTGCATGCACCGATTAAGTAATAAAGTGCTTGAGAGAGTGTCGATCCTATGAGGAAATACTGTGCTACTCATAAATCTCTCTTGTATTGTTTACTCAAGCTACTTAATTTTTCCTTCACAATGAAATCAAGGATAAATTTTATCTTTTAATGAGAAATATAAAAAATAGTGAAGATACCAATAGTTAGAGTATGTTGGACTAATGATAATGAAATAACCTAAGTTCTCATAAGTAGACTCTCCTATGTTAATTATGAATTAGAGCATATGCATCCCTAGATCTCTGTTGATCTTGTAATGATTTAAAAAAGGTTTATGGCTTTCCTATAATTATTCTATCTCCATAGATCCTAGAATATTAAACATCATATGTCTAGGCATTCAAGAATTCTATTTCAATTCTCCTATTTTTTCCAACATTCCTTCGTCGAGGCAATGCATCACACTAGATGTTAAATTTTATACATAGCCACTACATAAATTAAATGAAGAGTGGGAGATACTAAAAATAATTATGCATACTTTTAATCATATAAGTCTACATTAGAAATTACATAGGTATTCATATCATTAGTCCAAAACTATGAGTTTATTCAGTTTTAGAATAATTTTGAACAAAATTATTTCCATTTAGTACTCAAGAAAGAAAGTTTAAGTAAAGAAGCTAAAGAAAATATCACCCAGAATGAAGAATCTCAAATAGATCTGTTAGATGGACTTTTCCCAAAGTCACTCCCCCTTGCAACTTCGCTCTCCATACTCCTTTCCTCTCCAATTGATTGATTTCTCAATGTTGACCAGCCACTCTAAATGATGTATCTCACTATTCTTTGGTATTTCTCAAGCTATCTTCTATATTCTACAGAGAATCTCTCACACAGAAAAATAAAAAACTATTTATACTTATTAATTTTATTTTTTTCCTGAGACTCCAGTGCTGTAATGTTCACTCTTGGTGCTATGGCATTGGCTTTGCTCCATTGGGGAATTGAATTAAATGAATTTTTCCTGAGGCTCCTAGGCTGTAATGTCCTGATCTGGTGCTAGGGCATTAAAGATGTTGCAGCACTATGGTGTTGTTTTTAAAATTTGCAATTTTGCTCCTTTTCTGAGACATTCCTACACAATATGAACAAAAAGAATCATACTTACTAGAATTAATAGAGTAAAATAACTATACAATTTTCACTTAAGAAAATTTTCCCCAATTTAAAATCCTGCTTATTCTCAAGCAATGACATTTACACCTTTTATTAGCTTCATTAGTTCAAATAAAAATTTTGCAATTTAAAATTATTTATAATGTAAGATAATCCTCTACAACTTAGATGTGAATTGGAATGATCAAAATATGATAATTTTTATTTAACAAATCATGATAAATCATCCTAATGAATCACCTTTATGATATCTCAAATTGAACTCATCAACTACAAGTGTAAGTGTAATGTTTACTTACTGGTTTAGATTGAATAGTTTATTATTTATGAATTAGTTGTACATTAATTAATTTTTTTGAAATTCATCTATAAACTTTCATATGCAATAGCTCACCTACACTCTCTTCTTTAAAATTGAGTATTAGAATCCTTTAGGAATTCAACATCCTCAGGTACTAATTTTTTATGTATTAGTACTCAATTTTTCTTTTGAATTTTCTTTCTTTTAATTTTTTTTGTATTTCAGTTCTTTTCTTTTAAATCACATGAGTAATAAATTAATGATTTGAATATCTGATTAGCTTTATTCCTTCAAGAGACCCTAAATTAGAATTATGTTTGGATTATACAAGTTTACTAATTATATACTTGAGTTCATAATGAGTTATATAAATTAATCTAAGTATTTCATTTTTCTAAACTTAGCTATTCAATCTTATAATCAATATTTTGTGCTCAAGTGTTATATTATTTAAGTTCAAAAATGAAGTACTAACTTAGATAATTTTCTTTAGTTGATTGTTATGATTTCCAAATCAGAAATTATTGTTCATTGTTTATTAAATTTAGCACCTATAGTTTTGTATTATTCTTAATTTTAAATAAATTTTAATTGTTATTTTTCATTTTGATTAACTTGACTATCAAAGGGTAATATATGAGGGGCATTTTAATAGTTAAGCAAAATAGGAAATTTAATTAATAAACTTTCATCTAAACAACATAAACAACAATCAAAATAAAGCACTAAAGTAACAAATTGAACAAAACATAATACTTTACAAGAACCAATCAAGCCTTTCAATAAGGTTGATAACTAGTACAAAAGCCACTAAAATGATATCTACCAAATCTATGACTACAATACAATGTGTACACATGCACAACATAAGAACTACTACTCTCATCATCACCACAGAAACTGCTCAAGTACAGTAATCACATGAACCTTCCTAAGCAAAGAAAGTGGAAAATAAAGAAATGAAACAACTAATAATAATACATCATTTCTCTCTCTCTCTCCTTCTCAAGCAAAAAAAAGAAAATAAAAGAAAAGAAAAGCAAAAATCCCAATCCTCCTCGTCCTTCTAATTATCATCAACATCATCATATACTGTTGCTGGTGGGTGCCACCTAAATGGATTATTTGAAGGCACTAGTGGGATAGGAACTAGTCGGGGTTCTCTACAAATGGAATCATGTTAAAAATCCCAACTAACGCTTCACTGAACTGAGAAGCATAGTTGTACAATCATTCTTGCATGTCCATATGTTGGGAGACCCAATGAGACATCTCCTGCTGCCACTCCCTAGTCTCTTCACAAAAGGTGGTAACACCCTTCATCTACTCTCTTAAATCTGTAACCTACTCTCCTAAAGATTTAGGGGTTTGGGTACTCGACCAACTTGAACTGGGCTATCTAGGCAAACGGGGATCACTAAGACCTACTTCCTCCTTATCACCTCCCTACTTAGGAACACAATGAATTAGAGCCCAACCTTTATCCGAAATGGGGTAAATGATTAATGCATCTTACCATTTAAGTATTTCCTTTTTGAAAACTTCTTTCATAGCTGGGTTCAATCTTATTTATGGGTCAGCTTTTAGTAAGGAATTTTCCTCCATAAGAATCTTATGCATACACAGAGATGAGCTAATTCCTTTGGTGTCAGCTATGGTCCATCCAAAAGCATTCATATAATCGCTAAGAACCCTAATCAGCTTTCCTTCCTTATCTTTTTCCAAACAATACAAATAATGATAGACAAAGTTAAATTGTTACCCAAAAATGTATACTTAAGATGGTCAGGAAGGGCTTTAAGCTTTAAAATAGGGTCTTCCTCTATAGTTGGTTTTAAAGTTTTACCCAAAGATGAGGAATCTAAGATTTCAAATTTCCCCCTAAATTTATCAAAATTATCTCCAACAATCTGAACATATTCTGTTAAACTCTCATAATTTTCCTTCAAAGATTCATCCAAAGTCCTTTCTACTATCAAATCTCCCTTAAAAATTCTCAATAATAGTCTCTTTCAAATCAAAACTTGAAATAATCCTTATTTTGGTCATAAGGAAATTTCATGAACTTAAGCACATCTATAGTCACTTCATGATTTTATACTCTCATGGTTAACTCCTTTTGAACATCTGTTATGGCCTTACCCATTGCTAAGAAAGGTCTCCCTAGAATAAGGGTTATCTCCTTGTCCTCCTCTATATTTTAGACAATAAAATCTATAGAGAAGGTAAACATATCTATCTTAATAAGAACATCTTCTACCACCCCTTTAGGATAAGTATGTGATCTTTTAGCAACTAAAGGGTGACTGTAGTGGGTTAAACCTCTCCTAAATCTAATCTCTAGAAAATGGATATAGGCATAAGATTGATGTTAGATGATCACATGACACTCTTCCATAAAATTTATCTCCTATAGTCATGGGGATGGTAAAACTACTAGGAGCTTTTAATATTTCAAGGAACTTCTTTTGAATGATATCATTGCAGTTTTTAGTTAAAGCTACAGTTCTAAATTCCCCTAATTTTGTTTTCTTATTAAGGATGTCTTTGATGAATTTGGCATAAGTGGTCATCTGTTCAAATGCTTCTGAGTAGGGCATGTTAATAGTTAATTTCTTAAACACTTCTAAGAATATAGAGAATTATTTATCTATATTTTGTTTAATCATTCTCTGAGGAAAAGGTGGTTGGGATCTCTCTACAACCTTCCTAATAGGTCTTTCAGTTTCTTTGATTGGTTTAGGTTATTTTGTAAGTGGTTCAGCTTCTATGGGCTCTTCCACCATAATCTCTTCCTGAGTTTGATCTTTTTTCTTATAAGGGTCTCCTAAATCTTTCCCACTTCTAAGCTGAATAGTATTACAATGCCCTTCCAATTTCTTTTCTTCAACATTAGAATGTTCTTTATGGGATTTACTATTAATCAAGCTAGCAAGTTGCCTTATTTGATTTTTAATATTTCTAAGGGCTACAACTTGACTCTATAATTGAGCTCCCATCTGAATCACTATGTCCTCAAAAGGTGTCTTCTTATCTCTTAATTGATTATTCTGATTAAAGCTTGTGGGATAAGAAGGTCTAGGGTTAACTAAAGATTATTGAGGATTACTCCAATTTCTATTAGGGTTTGATTAACTTGTATTATACTAATTTTCACCATTATTATTATTCCAACTAAAATTAGGGTGATTTCTCCAACCTAGATATAAGTATTTAAATAGGGATAGTTAGGTATTCTAATCAAATTCACATTCTCAATCCCTTGAGCTCTAGACTCATTAGCAACATTCAAATCAATTTTGTCAAGAAAATATAGATGATCCTAAAATAGAACTAACTCCAAGATTATCAAACTTCTTGGACATGATAGCTACCTGAGCAGTCAAAATTGATAAAGCATCCAACTTATAGACACTTGCTGCTCTCTTAGATTTCACAATATAAAAAGGCCACTGGAAATTATTTGTTGCAATTTCCTTTATCAAGGTGTAAGCCGATCAAAGGCTTTGACATCAAATAACCTTTGACTACTGCATCAATTATTAGCCTTAAGGATCCTATAAACCAATTATAAAAAGTTTGAATTACTAACTAATCAGGCAAACTATGACGAGGGCACTTTTTAGGCATCTCTTTAAATTTCTTCTAAGCTCTTATAAATTAATTCTCCATTAAATTAAGAAAATGATGTTTTATCATTCCTAAGCTTAGTAGTTTAAGATGGTGGGAAATATTTTGCTAGAAAATTATGTTCCAACTCATTCAAAGTGATTATAGAGCGTGGGCATAAGGAATTTAACCACATCATAGTATTATCTCTTAGAGAAAATGAAAATAAATGAAATCTAATAACATCATCAGTGACTCCATAATACTTGAATATTATATAAATTTTTAAAAAAACTAGCTAACTATAGGTTGGGATTCTCAATAGGAGTTCTCCCAAACTGAGAATTCTATACCATTTAGATTTTGGTAGGTTTCAGTTTGAAAGTATTGGCTTGGATAGTAGGTCGATTGATACTCTCATGAATTTTATCTACTAAGGGTTTAGGATTTCTTGATCTTGATTTGGTATATGCTCTTTTAGATTTTTTTGATTTTCGTAAGGGTCCTTTCTAATCTAATTTAAATAATAAGGGTCCATTAAGATTCTGTTACACATGCACTAATAACAAGCAAGAAATGAGATGTAATAAAATAAATTAAAAGTAATAAATGTAATTATCAAATAAATACAATTTCAAAGCTTCCAAAAGAAATAATAATAATAAAATATGATACAAGTCGGATTAAAATTTGTAACTCTTCGAACAATATGGAAATAATTGTAAAAGCACACGTTGTTTCCCCAATAATAGCTCGAAAAATTTGATGGGGTGTGTGATGATAGCTTGGGGTATTCTGCATTTAATTTATGTTTACTTGGATATAACTCCAATAAAAATGCAAGTACACATATCGATTAAGTAATAATGTATTTGAGAGACTATCGATTCCACGAGGAAATATTATGCTATTAATAAATTTCCCTAATACTATTTACTCAAGCTACTTAATTTATCCTACACAATGAAATCAAGGGTAAATTTTATCTTTTAATGAGAAATATAAAAAATAGTGAAGATGCCAATAGTTAAAGTGTTTTGGACTAATGATAGTGAAATAACCTAAGTACTCCTAAGTAGACTTTCCTATGTTAATTGTGAATCAGAGCATATACATTCCTAGATATCTATCGAGCTTATAAGGATTTAAAGAATGGTTTATGGCCTTCTTACAATTATTTTATCTCCATTGATCCTAGAATACTAAACATACTATGTCTACACATACATGCATTCCATTTTAATTCTCCTATTTATTCTAACATTCCCATGTTGAGGCAATGCATTATACTAGATGTAGATTTTATACATGGACACTACATAAATTAGTTGAAAAGTGGGAGTTTCTAAAAATAATTATGAATACTTTAAATCACAAGAGTCTACATTAGGAACTATATAGGTATTCACATCATTAGTCCAAAATTATGAGTTTAACCAGCCATAGAATAAATTTTGAGCAAAAAGATTTCCATTTATTACTCAAGAAAGAAAATACAAGTAGAGAAGCTGAAGAAAATATCACCTAGAATGAGGAATTTGAAACATATACTGTAGATGAACTCTTCCCAAAGTGAATCTCCTCTTATAACTTTGCTTTCAACACTTCTTTCCTCTCTAATTGATTATTTATTCACCATAATATTAACCAATCAGTCTAAATGATGTATCTCACTATTTTCTAGTCTCTCTCGATCTCTCCTCTATATTTTACTAAAAAGATCTCACAAAGAAAATTAGAAAAAACTATTTATACATATTACAAAAATGGACTCAGGTACTATAATGCTTGATAATGTGGCACCATGGCATTACAATATGAATTAGGGCCTCAGCATTGCTAAATGTTCTTCACTACAGTGCTGGGATGACTTGACATGGATATTTGTTAATCCAGTGTGATGCTTGACTGATGCAGTGCAGCGCTTCTTTTCCTTAGTGGCTCTGCTGTGGTGCTACAATAATTATGCATTGTGGTGCTCACTTACATCATCTGGCATTACGGTGCTTTTAAGGTTGGCACTTCATTATTGATTTAATTACATACTTTTCAGAGACTCCAGCACTGCACTGCACACTCTTGGCACTGTGGAGATGCATGACACTGTCTGCTAGGTCATTTAATGAAATCAAAATTTCTTGAGCCTCCTGCACTGTAATGTCCTGATTTAACATTAGGGAGTTGAAGATATTATGGTGCTGATAGTTCTGGTGCTGCATCATTGGTTTTAAACTTTGTAATTTCACTCATTTTTTTAAGGCATTCCTGTACAACTTGAACTAAAACACACATCTTTAATGGAATTAATAGAATAAAAATACTATATAATTTTCACTTAACAAAACCCCTTAATAGAATGGAGTAGCAATAAGAAAGAATGTAACTTTAATTGAGGTGGCTAGTTTATAGTGAATAAGTATATGTTACCTAAGTACTTTTGGGTAGGAGTAGTGAATATAACATGTTTTGTATTTAGCAAGGTTAATATTAGAGCTAAATTCGATATGACCTTGTATAAGCTTCTAAAGGGTAGGTCACCAAACCACTTTCATTTGCATGTCTTTGGTATAGTTGTTCTATCATTTATAATGAAAAATCACAATTAGGAAAATTAATAGCCAAGGAAGATAAGGAAAATTTTTTAGAGTATTCCTCCATAGGAAAGGCAAGGCATATAAAGTATTGAATAAAAGGATAGTAGTTATAGAAGAGTCGAACCATGTTACCATTAATGAGTCAGATAGGGTTGCCCCTTCTAGAGAGAGAAGAAGACAAAGAAATCATTCCTAGAGTTGAAAGTATAAGATTAAAAGAAAGAGAGGAAAATCAAGTGTCTCTTCAAAAAGAATGGAAATATTCATTAAGTCATCCCAAGGATCTAATCATAGAAGACCCTTCTTGAAGAGTTAGCACTAGACTTGAAATTAGGAAGGAGAGTAGTCACGTAACATCTATTTCTATGGTAAAGCCTACTAGTGTAGATGAAGCATTGAAAGATGAGTATTCAATTATAGTTATATAGGAGGAATTGAAATAATTCACAGTAAATGATGTGTGAGAGAGCTAGTGCCTAGGCCATCTGATCAGTGTGTTATAAGAACTAATTGGGTGTTTAAGATTAAATTTAATGTGTTTGGATTACTAGTAAGAAACAAAGAAAGATTGGTTGCTAAAGAATATAATCAAATAGAAGGTATATGCTTTTAGGAAACCTTTGCTCCAGCTGCCAAGTTAGAGCCCATTAAGGTACTATTAGCCTTTGTTTTCTTTAGAGGTTTTAAATATTACTAGCTGGATGTTAAAATTGTATTTTTAATAGAATAATAATGTAAGATATTTATGTAGAGTAACCATCATGGTTCGAGAGTACATTTTTTCTTAATCACTTCTACAAATTAAAAAGGGCACTCCATGGACTGAAACAAACACCTAAATCATGGTATGATAGGATTAATACATTCCTTTTAGAGAAGTTGTTCATCAAGGAAAATGTAGACACAACACTAGTTAAAAAAACATAGAAGCTGGTATTTTAATTGTCTAAATTTATGTATATGATATTTTTTTGGATCAACAAATGATGATTTAATATGAATTCATTAACTAAAAATGAATTCAAAATAAGTATGGTGAGAGAGCTAACTTACTTTCTAAGATTTAATATTAAATAAAGAAAAGATAGGACCTTCCTTAGTTTGACAAAATATGTGAAAGAACTCATTAAGAAATTTGATATGGAAGGTTATAACAGTAAAAATATCCCCATGAAACCTACTACTCAGTTAGATGTGGTTTCAAATGGTGAACCCATTAACCAAAAGAATTATATGGGGATGATGGGATCATTTTTATATTTGATTGCCACTAGACTTGATATTATATTTAGTGTATGCTTATGTGCTAAATTTTAGGCTAGACCTAAAGAATGCCATTTGGCTGTCATAAAATGAATACTATGATATGTCATAGGGACAACTTATTTAGGAATTTGATATCCCAAGAATAGCATCATTGATGTAGCACACCATATGGATAAAGACAATCATGCTAAGAGCTCAATTATAAGTGTTAAGATCAAAGCCTGATGGACTCAATTATAAGAGCCCAATAATGAATCCATCACTTTAAATATTTTAATATAATTTATATTTTATTTTGTATCTAAAAACTTGCATTTTCAACCATGAAATGGTTAGATAGGAATGAGTAATTAAAAAATGGGGTAGGTGAAACTCCTCTTTAATGTCCACCCACACTTTCCCTTTTTGCTCTTTTTTTTTTCCAAAAGTTAATCTTGTAAATCTTATAAATATGTGTTGATATGCATTATAATTTTTAGTTTTAGAATGAAATCATTTTGTGGACAAGTGCTCTTCATTTGTTTACTGCTTGGTGACTATAAGTATGTGCCTTTTCTTTGGTGAGATTAGGTAGTTATTTTTATTTCTTTTATGTTATTCATTTATCATCTTAAACATGTACTCTAAATAATTCACAACTATTGCTCCACCTCATAAGCATCCTCTATGACCAGTAAACTAGCAACCAAAATCATAAAATCTTTCTAAATACTTATATATAACCATAAGCCCAAATATGGAACACTTCGATCTTATCTTGATACATGCACTTCAATATCCTCTTTAGCTCGGCTAAATCCTACCATAACTCTAGATCATAAGATCACATCCTAATCTAATCTTTAACCATTATTTATAGCCATTTATTTCACAGAAAGGTCACTCTCTAAAGTGATCTTCCAAATCAACCCAAACTAAACTAGTCTTAGCTTTTCTACTAATATACTCCTCTAAACTCTTCATCATTCCTATATAAACTCCAAAACACTTCTTTAAAAATATATAAAAAATATTTCTTATTTTTTGTCCATTAATCTCACCAAAAGGCTACCCACCACCATCATATTTGGTATCAGGGCAAATCTGGGAAGAAGCATGTTGGCTAGAACGTCTTGATAACTTAAGAGATTTTTTTTTATGGTGGACTTACCACAAAAATTTTGAGAGTTACTCCAGTAAGTTAGAGGTAAGTAAATCCATCTTAAATATATTTATTTTAAATTAATAACTTGGATATATTATATATATCTTGCAAGTCTATGGTGCAAACAAAAACATTTAATTAACAAGCTCTACCATAAAGCCTATCCAATATCCCTACACAAACATACCCATAAATTTTATCTTGAGTGAAAATATTTTAAAAGGTGCGCTGCACCTTAAGAAGACTACAACATCACCTTGATGGAATCAAAATTTTATGTCATTTTTTTATTTTTAATTTAATTATTTATGGTAAAACTAGTTGTTTATTTACTAAAATTTTATATTATTTGCCATTTTAAGGGTTTAGGATTATAGATCATCAAAATTACATGCATGAAAAAATATGTGTATAAAAATTAGTGTATTTGAAGTTAAAAAAAAACTTTATTAATAAGGCCTACACTTCCTAAGGAGAGCTCGGGATGTAATAGGTTTTTGAACCACCTCCTCACCTTGAAGTTCTTTTAACTTAAAATTTATATATTTTTTACATCTATACTTTAAATTTCTCTCTTTTTCTCTTATCTATAGGCCTTTTCCCCTCATATCTGTCTTCAAATTAAAAAAAAACTTCTCATGACACCCAAATCAATTTCCCAATATCAAATTAAAAATTTGACTCGAATAGTAATTTCATAGGCCATAGGATTCATGAAAATTGAATTAAGACTAAAAAATTATTTGAGGAGAAAAAACCTTAAATGAATGAACTTAAAGATTAAATCTAAGCTTCTTGAGCCATCTATAAAATAATATAAATAATATCCAACATCATATCCAAAAGTATAATGCACCCTTAAAAGATGATATTTCTTAAATAGACCAAGGAAATGACCAACCTTATAGAAGACAATCCAACTTTAAGAATGGAAGTAAAAGAGATCATCCTCATAAGAACATTGATAATTTTAATGATCCATCCAAAAGAGTTAAAGTTGAATCACCCACCTATGATGTGGCTAATGACCCCAACAGGATTTCCTAGACTTGTTAGTCCAAATCGATGACTTTTTTGATCAGTATAAGATGATTGATTACTAAAGAATTTCTTTTGCTGAAATGAAATTGAAAATGCCAAGTTCTATTAGACAAATACTTCAGCAAAAAAGTAGAAGTTAGGAAGGAGCACTCTTACTTGGATTGAAATGAATGAGATATGAAGAACCAAATTTTACCCTAGGCACCATGATAAGAAATTACATGGGAGGTTATTAACTCTAAGGCAATGTAGTATTCTTGTAACTAAATGTCTGAACACCTTTGAAAACCTAATTTATAGGTTTGATTATAGTGATAATGAATTTCATCTATCTAAGAAATTTTTCATCAAACTCAAGATTGATTTAAAAAATGAAGCAGAGTTATTCAATCCCTAAACTATAAAGGAAGCCTTTTGTTTTGCTTAAATATTTTTAGAAAATCAAAAGAGACATGCTTCTCTTTTAGGTCAAGAGAACATGCCCCCTCCATTTCATCCCATAAATCTATTATAAGAATCACACCACTTGCTGGCCCGACCAATTTGCTTAAAGCTCCTTTTGATGCGAGTTCTAAAAATAGGGAAATCATTTTCTTTAAATGTCAAAAATTTAAATCCCAAATTCTTTTATTAGAAGAGATTGATACTCTAGTAATTGATGACCTAGAAGAAGTTTGTGATGATACACCCCTTTTGACAAGGAGTTTGAGTTGATATGTGACCTATAAATTAATGTGATGCTGTGTATAATAGTAACGATGAATTAAAGGATTGGAGAAGAAAGAATATTTTTAGTATTTATGTTTTATAATAAGAAAATGTGTAGGTTAGCTATAGATAGAAGAAGTGCAATGAATGTCATCGTAACCCATGCCATCATTAGAGCCAATCTTAAGATGGAACCACGCTCTGAGCCTTTTTATGTTAGTCCGTTTAATCATACTTCTTTGCCAATCATAAATAGGTGTCTTGCTCTCATAAGGAAACATAGTTATGAAGTTAAAGTTTAGTGTTATGTCTTCCCCCTGGATGTTTCTTATATTTTGTTAAGTAGACCCAAGTTGTATGACTTAAATGTGACTCAAAAAGGTAGGGAAAACACATATTCTCAAACATAATAATAAAACCACCAAACTCCTACTAATTAAACCTATGGAGAAGGAACCCATCATAGCACCTCATAAAATTTACTCTAATTTGCACCCCAGACCAAACCATAGTAATGGTGTTAAACTGTAACTCATCATCATAGGAAACCCTATTGCTTGGGATAATATTATCATTCCTAATCCTAGTTCTAGTCCCACTATTCTGCCTACATCTATAACACCCAATGATACAAATTCTAAGATTTAGAACCATTCAAATGGAATTTGCTGATCTTTCCCTCCTACACTTGCTACATGTGATAGAAGTTACATCTAATTCTAAAAATTCACTTACCTACTATGGCTACTCCTCTTCTTTTCAATTTTAGTGTGTTGCACCTATTGAAATGCTTGATGGGTTGCCCCTCTTAGGTCTATTCAATATTCTATAGACTTAGTCCCTAGTTCCCAGCTTCCCATTCTTCCCCATTATTGGATAATTCATATTGAACATACTTAGATTAAAAGAGTCATTGAGGACTTACAAAGATAACTTTTATAGGAGAAAGTCTTAGTCCATGTGTAGTTCCAACCTTATTAACCCCTAAAAATGATAGCACATGGAGGATGTGTGTTGGTAGTTAGGCTATTAATAAAATCACTATTAAGTATTGATTTCCTATCCCTCAATGGATGACATATTGGATTTAATTTCATGGGCTAGATTTTTTTTCTAAAATTGATTTAAGAAGTAGTTATCATCATATTAGGATTTGATCGGGAGATAAATGAAAAATTATTTTTAAGACCCTTGATGGACTTTATCAATGGTTAGTTATTCCCTTTGGAATTTTAAATGCCCCTAACACTTTTATGAAATTAATGAATACTATCTTAAAACCCTTAATAGATTGTTGTTTTCTTTTATGATATCTTTATTTTTAGCCCAAATGTAAAAGACCATATGTAACACCTTAAACAAGTTTTTGAAACTCTTAGAAAGGACTAATTATTCATTAACATAAAGACGTGTTTATTTCTAAAAACTGAGATAATATTCTTAGGATTCATTATTTTTATCACTGAAATAAAACATATCCCTTCTAATATTCAAACCGTCCTATATTGGTCCTCACCTAAAAGTTTCACTAATGTTAGGAGTTTTCATGACTTGGCCACTTTTTACAAATGGATCATTAAAGATTTTTAGTATCGGTACAGCTCCAATCACTAATAAACTAGAATTGGATATGTGGGACTCAAGCAGTATAGAGGCCTTAGATCAAATTAAGGTTCTCATGACTTCTGCCCAAGTCTTTAGGCTTCAAAATTTCTCTAAAGCCTTTGAGGTTACTTATGATGCATCAAGAATTAAAATTAGTTTAATATTAAGTCATGAAAATCATTTAGTGAAAAATTAAATGAGGAATAAAAATAATATTCAATATATTATAGGGAATTTTACACAGTTAGCTAATCTTTGAGACACTGGTGTTACTACCTTCTACATCGAGAATTTATTCTTATCATAAATAATCATGCCCTCAAATTCATGAACACCCAATGAAATTTAAGTCGTAGGCATGGAAAGTGGATTGAGCTTCTTTGAGATTATTCTTTTGTCCTCAAACATAAACCAAAAATTAAAAATAAACCTGCAAATACCTTACTTAGGATAGCTTTGATCATTTCTTCTCTTAATCTCAAAATCCCTAGATTTGAATAACTTTAGGATTGGTACCAATTTTTCTTGACTTTCATCTAATCTACGATGAACATTTTGCAAGAACTTCACTTTGGGAATTTTTTATCTCTGGATTACACTCAGTAAAAATAGCTGGTCATTTTTGGGAGTATATGACCATATGTTTGATGGGGAGTAAATTTAATTGGTCCTCCCTAAAATGTGATATTCAAAGTGGTTACCCAATGCTTAACCTATAAATAAGCTCAACTACTAAGTAGAAAGATGGAAAATACATTGTCTTACTTGTCCCTTATAGACCTTAGAAGGAATTTTTAAATGGATTTTTTTTAGATTACCTCGAACTATTCAAGGTCATGATATAATTTTTGTGGTATTTAATCAATCCTAAAAAATGGCTCATTTTTTACCCCACTCTAAAAGCAATGATGCCTCCCACATTGCTAGGTTATTCTTTAAGGAAGTAGTGCATCTATATGGCCTACCTTCAACTATTGTATTTAACCAAGATGTTAGGTTTGTCTCATATTATTGAAAGTCTTTATGGAAGTTGATATGCACTAAAGTGAAAATTTTCATTTGCTTTTCATCCTCAAACTAACAAATAAACTGAGGTAGTTAATCATGCTATATGAAACAAAATAAAGTGCCTTGTGGGAAAAAAAAGTTTAGGAATTAGGACTTATATTTGCCTGCATCAAAATTTGCTTATAGTTGTACTATGTTTAGAACAACCATAGATTCTCCATTAGTAGCTTCACCATTAGAAATAGTGTATGGTAAAAGACCTTGGTGACTGTTTGATATAACTAATCTCCCATCTCATTGATTATATATTCATATTTATTAAGGACTTTCAAAGCCTCTATGATAACATATGATAATAAATTTCTTTGAGTATTGATAAATATGCTTCTAGGGTAAACCATAATCGATCAATAAAAGAATATAAAGAAGGTGATTATATTTTATTTGGTTCATCCTGAGTGTTACAGACATCTACGTAGAAGAAATTATGTGCAAGGGCTTGTGGCATGTTCAAAATTCTTAAAAAAAAATGGATCTAATGCTTATCACCTTGATTTTCCTGTAGATATGCTAGTCCATTCTATTATTAATATTGAGGATCTTTTATCATATGAGGGATTTAACAAACCTCCACTTATTTAGTATAACTCTTTAGTAGGAGATATAATTTGCTACTTATATAATCCATCATTTTTGGAGATTAATTATATCATAATTGAAGAAGCCAATTAATCTAGCTGCTGAGCATTGCTTTTTAGTTCATTGGAAGAATAAACTACCTATTGATTATACATGGTTAACGTTCAATGACTTAGAGACCTTGACCCCATAATTGATAGAAGATTTTAACTCTACATTGTACAGCTCAATTGAGCTTGGGGGAGTTGATGTAGCATACTACATAGATGAATATAATCAAGCTAAAAGCAAATTTTACAAGCTAAGACTAAAGCCTAAGGATATAATCAAAGAAATGGCCAATTTATAAAGGCCCAATAACAAGCCCATAGGTTTAAATATTTTAAATATAATTTTATTTTATTTTTCATCTAGAATCATGTATGATCGACCATGAAATGGTTAGGTAGGGATGAGGCATTAAAAAATTAGGTAGGTGAAAATTTTCTTTATTATGCACCAACCCCTCACTTTATTCCTCCATTTTTTTTTCCAAAAATTAATCTTGTATTTGTTATATATATGGAAAGATATGCTTTAAAATTTTTAGTTTTTAAATGAAATAATTTTGTTGAGAAGTTCTCTTTATTTTCTTGGTGCTTAGTGGCTTCAAGTGTTTTCCTTTCCATTGGTGAGATTAGGTAGTTATCTTTACTTTTTATGTTATTCATATATCCTCATAAACACCTACTCAAACTAATTTAAAACTCCTCATCCACTTCATAAGCATCCCATACGACTAGTAACCATCAACCAAAATGATAATCCTCTAAACACTTCCATGTAGCTATCTGCCTAATAGAGAACACTTAGACTTTATCTTATTCCCTATGCTTCAACATCCTCTTATACTCCACCAAACCTTGCCATCAAATTTAGATCATAATTTTACATCCTAATCTAACCTTCCACCTTAATTTATTGCTATTTATATCACATAAAGGTCACTCTCTAGTGATCTTCTAAATTAACCCAAATTAAACTAATCATATCCTTTCTAGCAATATATCCCTCTAAACCCCTCATCATTCCACCATAAACTACAAAACACTTATTTAAATATTAAACTAAAGACCCATAGCCTTTTTTAGCCATTAATCTTGCTAAAAGTCTACCTACCACCATCAATGAATTTTGACCTTATAAGATCCTGAGTTTAGATTTTACAGGATGCAAAGTTGATAAGAAAGTATACCAAGAACCTATCCGTTTATTAGACATTCCTTAGTTTCCTGATTGAGAAAAAAAAAATAAAATTTAGTGGCACTATGCACTACATAGGTAGAATATATAGCTGTAAGAAATTTTGTTGCTTAAGTCTTATATTTGAAGCTATAACTTTTAGATTTTGGTTTTTAAGTGGACCCCATTCCTATCATTTATGAAAACACAAGTGTGACATACATAATAAAGAACCTTTTCAACATTCATGTAGTAAGCTCTATAAGACACCATTTTATTAGGGATCATGTGTCTAGGGGTAGATGTAGAAGTTCAATTTCAAGACATCGAGAATTAATTGACAACCATTTTTACGAAACCACTTCATTTTGAGATCTTTAGCACATCAGAATAAAGTTATGAATAATTAATTTGAGTGCATGAACTATTATGTCAAATTATATTTATGAGTTTGTTATGTATTTTGGGATTGCTATTTTTTATTTCTTGTTTATGTTTTTATTTTTTGTTTGTTACTTATGGTGTTATGATTATTATTTTTGATGTCACTTGTTTGATTTTCAAATGGAATTATCATTGGAATAACACTAAAATTTCCCTCACTTCATATTGTAAGATGCACAGTCGTATAATAAAATTCACATTGGCAGGTATAATTTGCTACTTACTAATAATTATAATGTTAACCACTTTAGAGGATTTGTAGAAATCATTCATATTGTATGAAATATCTTATGTGTAATGTATAATAATACATGATCATATAACTGAGGTCGATAATTATCAAATTAACTGCTTTGCATGCGGTTTGAAATAATCCTCATACTGCACGATTAGACTTTATAATGTATGATTTGAATTGTCTAAGGTAATTATGGATAAGTATTAATATGATAAAAAATAAGTAGATCATCTTCTGTAATCCTGATTGCATTGAATGATTTTACATGGTTAATCATATGACAGTCGATGGGATGATTTTGACTCTTTTAATCATAGTGTAAAATTTTCAATCATTCTATACAATCAGATAGAGGTTAGAAGTAGGGAGCCATTTTTTATTTTATTTCACACTTTATGTACTTCCTATACCTAGTGCAAAATAATAGCTCACTTCTAGATAGCAATCAATAAGATCACTGCAAAGTTTCTAGAGAGAGAAAGTCCAGGTTTCTAGAGAAATTTCAATTTTTTTCAAAATTTTCCTTTACCACTTTTTTTGCATTTGGCCAGTGATGGCAGCAGAGGATCGTTGGCCATCTTCTGGTTGAGCTATTGTGAATGATATTGGTCATTTGAATGAAAGAATCGATGGTCATTCAATGGGAGGTCTTTTCAACAGAATTTCTTCTGGTTCGTCCATCTTTAGAGATTGTAACAAGGGTTTTGAAACAAAACCTTTAGTAATTAATGATGTTGCTTCTTTAGGTATTAAGAAAGATATATTAGCGGTGGGGAAAGGAAAAGGTGTAGTTTTGGATGTAAATTTTAAGAATCAGATGTCTTCTGATATCTTGAAGGGGAATAAGGATGTTTTTGATGGTGGATTGGATCCTGGAGCTTCTTCTTTATCCGGGATGAAGATTTTTGTTAATAGATTTGGGAACGGTAGTTCTAATGTTTGTTCAGATGCTAAGGTGGGATCTGGAGAATTTTTTGATTCTGTTGTTAAGGAGGATGGTGGGATGTTTATTGGTGGGAATGGAAGCGGTGCTGTTTTGAAGGGGGCTAAAGATCATATTCCAATTCTAGATGTTATGGGTGACTGTGTTTCTAATCTTACTTCGGTAATGCAATGTGAATCTGGTGACTTGAACTTATGTGATCAAGCGGTTTTTAAATCTTCTTCTCCTTCCAAGAAGCTTCCTTTTTAGAATGATGTGCCTAAAACTTGGGATAGAAGATCTAATTTCAAAATTTTGAACTCTAATTTTAATTCAATTACTGCGTATGATAGTATAGCTATTAAATTAAATGTCAAAAATGAATTGGAGAATACTAAGAAGCTTCAAAATGCTATGATGGTTAAAGTTTTGGGTGAAAATATTCCTTTCCATGTTATTAGCTTTGAATTGCATTGTCAGTGGAGTCAATTCGGGCATTTTCAAATTACTTCTCTGGGATTAGAATGGGTTTTATGCTCATTCCAGTCATTAGATGCTGTGGAGTCAGTGCTATATGAAGGTCCTTGGTTTGTGAATGGGCATATCATTGGTATAGATAAATGGTCTACTAGTTTTTCTCAATCTTCCTTGAAGGTTTAACTGCTCTTGTTTGGAAGAGGATGTCGCATCTACCATTACAATGTTGGGATGAGATTAATGTTAACAGGATTGCTTCTAAGGTGGGGTTGCCTTATATGATTGATAGAAATATGTTTCAGTGGAGGAGGAGGGAATTTGGTAGAGTTTGCGCTCGTATTAAGCTTGATAGCCAATTACCTTTGGGTGTTTGGGTGGAAGGTTCTTCTGGAAGATTTTGCCAGAAGATTGAATATGAACGTATTTCAAAATTAAATTTTAATTATGGTAAGATTGGTCATCTATTGAATTCTTGTTTGGAGTGTGGGCTAGAGGAGAAGGGGGGTTCTAATTCTATAGAGTTGGAGAAGACTGTTGGCACTTTCTCTGGTGCTGTGGATGGAAGGTACTCTACCATCATCAAGAGGGTGAGAAAGATTCCTTGGGTTCTCTACCTTCACTAGGGGGGTAAAAAGGATTGAAGGTCTACTGCCGTGACTAGGAGGGTGGTATAGCTTTTGGTTCTCTTCCACACTGGGTTTGTTGGAAGTGATTCTTGTAAGGGTTTCTCTGCCTTGTTGTGGGGGCAAAAGAAGAGTCATTATAGTGTTAGTGCAATGCCAAGAGAGAAGGACTCTGGGGAGTGGACGTAGGACAAGATTGACCAAACCACTATAAAATTTCTGGTATGTTCTTTTTTATTTATTTTTTACTTTTCTACATTTTTGGTTTCTGCACTTAAATTTCCTGCACTTATTTTATTTTTTATTACAAGCTATAGTTAGGTTAATTCTTGATTAGCAAGAAGAGAAATTTTATATTTTGGTTAATTTATTTATGTAAATAAAAAATATTTCAAATTCTGAATAGCTTCTGCATGGGTTAAGTTATTCATTTAGATTTTTTTTCAAAAAATTTTATCTAGCATTAAACAAAAAAGAAAATTTTTGTTGCAGTATTTTTTAAAAGTACTAATTCACCCCCCTCTTGGTGCGCTTAGGGACAGTTTAGCGAGGTCTTACAACCTCCCTGAACTTTTAGAATAGCCTAAATCTTGTTGTAAATCCTTTGTTTATAGCATTTTCCTTAGCCTTTAGCCTAGTGTGGCATCATAGCATAAATTACACATATGAGTAATGCATCATAATTTGTGTCACTACCCTTCCATATAAATAGTCCCTCATCTACATGGACTAAAGTTGAAAGCCAAGTCTATCTCTAGTGATCTACATTGGCCAAAAAAATGGCAACCTTGTAAGCTTTGAAGGAGGTTTTTTTAAGAGAGGCAACACAACTAGTGAAGGAGAAACCAAAAAGTAGAAGTTACGAGGTTACTAGTTGAGGTCAAAGTGATTGAGTACAAGTATGTTTCCTTCACTAAGTTTTTAAGGTTTGATGAGATATTTGATGGCATGTTCAAGATCGGGTTCGAGTGTAACTTTGAGGAAGTTGATCTTCTCAATGGAGCTCAATAGAAAGTTTGAAGAAAAGGCCATATTTTAATTGTTTGACTTCAATTAGGAGATAAATGGAGTTAATGTGACTTGAGATTAATGTTGCCTCACCTTTGTACTTGTATTTTCTCTTCTTTTTTCTAGCCTACAAGATAAATGTACACGTAATAATTTAGAAGAATGAAATGAAGGAATTTTTTTTCTTGCTCGCTTTGAGTTTTTCATTTGTACAAATTTTTTTGCATTGTGAATGTAAAATTTTTATAAGCTTTAACTTAGCTCCTTTATATGAAGAGGTAATATGTAACTGTAGTAGTACAATCTTTGGAATAACTAAAAATTTTATGTGTTTTGAACTCTACTATAATTGTTAATGAACACATAAATACTCAGCTTCTTAAGATTAGTACATTAATATTCTCCATAATCAAGTGCATATAAGTACTTATAACAATAATAACATAATAAGTATTGAGCTCATCTTTAATAAAAAAATGAATATAGTAAAGGACTTAATGGACCTTGACTCAATAAGAATGAACTCCACAAGTTCTTCCCAAGAGGGTATACTCAACTTATCTTAAAGGTATGATGTCTAATATAACTAATTCCTTGGAAAACTTCAGTTGCATTTCTTGTGAATTTAATGAGTAACCAATAATTCCAAGACACCATGATTTTTCTTTAGGTCATCAACTGAATGGCTTTAATGCCAAATCATTGAAACTTCAAAATTGATTGACAGTGTTTATATAAAATGTGGTCCTTATTTTGTGGTAATGAATCCATACAATAATAACTCATTGATCCGTAAATAATACTTAAATAATATGAACATGGCATGATGTAACCTAAGTCGACCTCACCTTACATCAGACCTTTTTAGTCTCCATGAAGGTAACCTCCTAGACTCATCGGTTAGAAGAGACACGTGTGCTACTTATTGAAGATTTTATCGCAAAGGGGAGAGTTACCTTCCATGAAAAATTTCCTTTATATGACTCATCATTGTCTTGGATAGGTCTCACTTTATATTAATTTTTTTAGTCTTCACAGGGCTAACCACCTAGGATCACTGATTAGAACTGACTCATGTACTACTCATTGTGGATCTTATCTCAAAAGGGGGAGTTACCATCTAGAGCTAAGCTAATTAGAGTGAGGACCATTCTTTATTATACTTGATTGATTTATTGGTATTTCTCCAAAAGTCAAAAGAAATAAGAGTAAGTTTGTAGGTTATTGGAGGATTTTATAGAACTTTATATATATTATTAGCATTATTATTTTAATTTTACTCGGCTGACATTAGAGTATTAATCTATTTGGTTTTTCAAAATTATAATAAATGATTCTCAATAAATATTAAATTATACCATGTAAGTGCACATGTCGTGTCAAGTAATATTAAGGTGAGTTAAGTATCATTCCCACTGGGACTTTAATAATCTTAAAACCAATTTATTACTTGTTCTACATGTTGCTCAATTTATCTTATTATAGGATTGAAAAGGTTTATGCAGATGAAGGTATATCACTTCAACTTGACTTGTAAAAAATTTATGCTCAGATGATTCTGAACGTATATGAGATAAGAAATATGTATATACATAGATTGATCTACCTAATAGGTGCCATGAATTAGATCATATGCAATGCCTTGTCTCTATTAAGTTCATTGGAGTCTTTGGCAAAGAGAAATATGACTATATTTGTATGATCTTCATAATAATTCTAATGTCTTAAGCCAACATATGTCTATGCCTTAAAGTAGTCCATTATAATTCCCCTATTTGTTCCATTACACCTCTGTCGAGGAGATAGATCACACTATATTTTAATTTTGTGCATGGCCTATACATAAATTAAATAAAGTTCAAAGGAATAAAAAATTACAACAAAAAATTTTAAGCACTTAGACCTATTATATGTAACACATGCATTCTTATCATATAGTAAGCCCAAAGAATAATTTAGCATGTCATTGTAATCAACTTAATCATGAAATCTTAATGAATAATTTAAAAATAAGTGTAATTAGTTTAAGCAAGCCTAATTACTTTAGGGAATTGATCAACCAATTTTTTTACTTAACTTGAATTGAATTTCTTGATATAACATCTAATGAGTATTTTACATTGGTTGAGATAAGATTTATTGTTGTTACCCACTAGTCCCCTTCCCTCATCTTTTATCAAGCAACACATGTCTTCAAAAAACTTTAAAATCATAAAAATATTTTGATTACTTTAATTAAGAGTATTTTGGAGAGGCAACCTCCTTCAGGTTGTAATTAACCCTATGGAATCACCATTAAGGGAAACCTACACCATAGAATAATATAAACCTTATTTTATGCAGGCATACAAAGTAAAGGAAATATCTAGGAACATAAATTGAGAGTAATCTTTTAAAATTCAATTTTTATCCTTATGTCTATTCTATTATAGTATTTCTAACATTCAAACACTGAACATTATTCCTTATATTCTACTTTATAATTGTGGACAAATTATACGGGCCCATATGAATTTTGGTTTTAATTATTTCTTTATTCAAATCTATATAACATATCAACTATTGCCATGAAAGACAAACTGATGCTTGACTATCGATTCAAAAATAGAAAAAAGTTTTACTTTTATATTCAAACATAGCATAATGAATGTTAAATTCATCTCGAAAGATAAAAAAACATTCACTTATCATTTTTTAATATGAAACTAGACAATATATAAAGTAAAGTCTGCATACATAGGAATCTTCCCCTACCTTAGAGAACTAAGAGTTTATTTTTTTAATTGGGTTCTAAACTTAGGGTTTATTTTTTTAACTAAATTCTAAACTCCTTATAGGGGCAAGACCCTATAGTTAATTACATCTCAAGACAAGTCTTGAGATAACTCTTAATTAATGTGAAGACTAGACTTTTTAAATTTACAAAGATTTACGAAAAAGTATTGGTTTAAAAGAACCAAAGAAAATATTTAGATTTTAGATTAATAGATTTTTATATTTTAGATGATCAGATTACCCACTTGGCAATAGGGAAAACTGAGGGTGGTATAATCTAGACTTATTTCTACCTAGAGTGAACTGCTAGCTAACATCCTAAGCACCGATTAATGCCTTATGAATGTAAGAGAAGATGGCTCTATGACTTAGAAGTCAAGGAGATTTAGTTCAAAAAGCTTAATAGGACTCTTTAACATGAAAATACATCTAATTAGCATAATGCAATGATATATGAAAATAATGTATAAATAAAACTTATTATTTTATAATGTAAAAAAAGTATAACCCAAGGTTTGCTATAAAGTAAAGGTGGCCAGGGTCCACCACAATAAGCCTAGATTTATTTTCTTATACAATATAGATTTAAATAAGATTGCGTATTTTAGTTTTTAAATCGTCTGGCTCTTAGATCTTCTATAAGATTCCAAAAGATAATGATCTTCAAAGGAAGAATCATGTCCTTTTAGAACATCTAAATGGATATAAGAAATTACCTTTAAATGTTTTTACAACTCTTTAAAATTTAAAACTCAATCTATTTATAAAAGAAATCTATAACTTTTCATTTACAAGTTTATATTTACATCTCCACCTAGGTACATTCTACTTTCTATAGGAAAATAAAAGAGCAACATATATAAAGAGTGCAGAAGTGCAATGCATGTATATAAAATATAACACGGCCTAAGAGCCTATTACAACATAAAGAGCCTAAGGTGCACCAACATGAATAATAAATATGATATCTAGAGTAGAGAAAGTAAACACACCAAATATGAATACCCTCTAGGCAAGGTACTCCAAACAATCCAAAATAAACTATCAGCCTAGCTTAAGCTAGAGTCAGTTACCCTACCATATCCTCTAAAGTGTGTGTAAAGAGTTGTGTGGTATAGATAGGTCCTAAGTTTATTTTGTATAAATTTATCAACCATAAAATTTTAATTTGTTTAAGGTCAAATGAGCTTTATTAAATTTAAGTTTTAATGTTTTAAAATCTATTATTTATTTGAAGAAATATATTTTAAAGGTTTGAATTATTTATTTTAAGTTTAGAAAAACATAGTTCTCAATAAATCCTAAGTCTTAGAGTATATTATTGGCAAGTTTAAGGCTCATATTTGTAATGCATTTGATTCATAATTAAGGATCAAATCCAATGCATAGAGTCTTTCATTTTATTTTAAGTATTGTAATGATTTAGATTTTAAATAATATTGTTAATCAATCACTTTAAAGAATTGAAATTCATAATTGAAAGGTTTTAGGCTCATAATTGTAATGCAGTTGATTCCCCCTTAAGGATCAAATCCAATGCACACAGTCCTTAAATTTATTTATGTTATTTATTCAAGTTATTGTATTTATTCAAGTTATTTAATTCAAGTTGTAATTTATGTTTTTGAATTTTAAACCAGTTTTAATTTTATAATTTATTCTCTAACTTTATTTGTTTAATCTTAAATTTTGATTTTTTTTATTATGTTTTGTTAAATTTATTTTAGTTTTCTACATTTATGTTATTTAAATGATTCATGCTTGATTTATTTAGTTTTATTTATATTTTTATATATTGATGTTATTGATTTTATTTTGATATTTATTATCATTACTATTTTTTATTATTAGGTTATTTATTTTACTTTAAATTTTTATCTTTAATGCATCTTTAACCCTTATTTATTGAGTTTGACCAAACTTTGACTTCTATTTTTATTTAAGATTCTAGGAGTTTATTATTTTTATTAAATTCTAGATTTAATTTGAAGTTCAATGCAATTTAGTTTGTATTTTTAGGATTTTTATTTATTTATTTATGTTTTTTTACAAAATTAGCTCAATTAATTAAACTAATAATTGAAGTAATTGTGCTAGTTTTGATTTTTGAACCAAATTAATTCCAAACTAAGATGATTAAAAGAGTTTGAAATCATTTGAGAATTTATTTATATTTTTAATTATTTTATTTTTTTATTTGGTAAATTGCATTCAAAATTTTGGTTATTTTTATTTTTAAACTTTATGATAAGCCTTTTATTTTTCATTGAAAGTATATTAAATTTATGATTTATTGAGTTTTACTTTATATTTTTGAAACTTGTTTTGAATTTATTATGATTTATTAAATATCATAGGTCAATTATGCATTATGAAAATAGGTTTACTAATTGACATACCAAATGACCTCTAAATAACTTGAAATTTAAACTTTTGGTTAATCGAAACCTAAAGTTCACACTAAAGAAATTTGAAACCATTAAAGTCTTCCTAGGGGTTTTAGTCATTTTCCAAAGTAAATACATCTATATACTTAAAAATTGCATTTCAGGCTAATTAGACCATGCATTGGGTTGAAATTAGTGGCTAACTAACCCTTATGCTCTATACTAACAAACCAAACCACGTAAAACCCTAATGCCTTATGGATTTTCATTTGGAATAATTTCAATTTCTGGTCAAATTCTAACCACAAGGATTTAATTACTCAATTAAAGTCCTTAGATGCTCAAAAGTCCATAGAAGGATTTGGACATGTCTGAGACATTTCCAAGATTGTTTCATTTAAATTTGAACCCCTGGTTAATTGTATTTAGTGACTACTTTCATAAATTATTTAGAGAGTATTTATGAAATTAGTTTTAATTCATTAGAAATTATGGGTTTCAATCATGGGGATTTTAAAGTACTCTTCAAGAAAATTCCTATAGCCTAAGAACTCCTAATTTGGACATGTGCGTGAGGAGTTATGAATTTTATAAAATCACAGAACAACTTTCAAGTGGTGGTAAATGATCATTAGAATCACATGATCAAAGCATAGCACTTGGTTGAATGAAATCAACACCGTTTATTGAAACATATAGCTTTTATTTCATCTTCAACTTCTCGTTCAAGATTTTAGCCATAGGGAGAAAATGGCTTGATCTGGGACATTCAATGCATATATTCACTTGAAATGAAATCCCAGATGATCATGTGAGTGGAACCTTCACATAGGTCGGCTTGATGCTAATTGTGTGAACATTCCCTTTATAATTGACTGAACCTATTTGAAATAGACCTCTGGTTTGAAGTTCTACCTCATAGATAGAGAGATTAGACATGAATTTGCTTGACTTGAGTTTGTTTACGCTTAGGACACAAGTTTTCTTCAAGTTATAAAGCTTGAGGAGTAGTGGATTAGGAATTCAATTTTCTAGCAAAGGGAGTTACCAGAGCTCTGGGGAATTCACTGAAGACTTAGAAAAACTGTAGGATTGAAATACGAGGTTTGGGGAATTTTTTACAAATGAAAAAAAGCAACCTTTCTTTAGAGAAATTTAAAGTATTTATAGGTTTGATTTTAAAGCATTACCCAACTATTTTGACCAATACGGGCAAGCTCTAGCTATAATTTCTATTGGAGATGGTTCAATAGGAGCCAAAGGATGAGTCTAAAAAGTTTGAGTGCATATGGGCAGTTGGAGAGGAAGTTAGCTGAACTAATGTTATTGGTTCACTAATTTTAAAATTCTAACTACCTCTGAGCACCACATGGCTGGAGCTGGTTGGGTTAGGTGTGTAGAAGCTTCTGGAGTCTAATGTATGTGAATGTAAGGTTTGAGTAGGTATGGGCTTCAAAATGTTTTAGTGGATTTGAAAATTTAGGGTATGGATTAGCCCAATTGGTTGACCCATGCCAGGCCAAGGGCTGGGTTGTCCATGGCAGGTGTATGGGGTCATGAGCCACTTAATGGAATAGTTAGCTTGGGACAATATGATATAGACTAGGAGATGGCTCATGGAAACCTATCTTGGTCACTTAAGTTAGCCTATGTGGCTTGCTCAAGTGGGCCCAAGGGCTAGGTCATGTAGGGTTGACCCTTCAAGACTCAAAGGACTATCCTAATGGGTTTGTGAAGTCCTTTAAGAGTTAATCCTAGAAAAAGGTTACTTATCCATAGGACATGTGAATTTTAAATTTGTGAAGTCGACATACATGCTCTATTTTCCATCACGCATGTTGGATCATTACCATAGTTGAGATGTTGTTAAGTTATTATAGCTCCCAAATAAAGTCAACATCTAGATGTTTATGAACTTCTTAATTTATTGGCTTGGCCAAGATGGTCATTCTTTATTTTTAATAGATGGTTTAAGCTTTCTTCTTTACATTCAGCTCATGGAAATCAACTTCAATGGTAATCCCTAGTATCACTAGTGCTATCCAAGTAAATATGTTGAGGTTGAACCAGAGGGTTTAGATGAGGTCATCATGATGTGATTGTTACAAATCTGGTTTTGATGATGACAAACATGTTTGTATTCTATTTTGCATGGCTAATCCGTTTCAGGTATAAAAGATCAAAAATAACTCAAGCCAACTCAAGATCGGGTCCAAGTGTGTTTAAATGTACTATTTTTCTTTTCTTGAGTCAATTATAATGTAATTGATCCCTTAGCTAAGTAACCTTGCACACACACACTCAGGAGGAGAGCTTGAGTGAATTAGAGTTTCTATTAAATTTTTATTCAGATCGTCCTGGACGATCAAGTAAAAATAGAAACCCTAATTAGGGCGACTAAGTTAAGTGTGTCTGATTAAGCAGATCGTCCTGGATGATCCATACATCATACGGGATGATAGGATCAAATTAGAAATTCTCAACCGCTAGATCAAGTTAGGTAAGTTTTATTTTTAGAGATTTGATCTGATCGTCCTGGAAGATACGTGTATCATCCTGGACGATCCAGTACAATCATGCCTAAATTAGTCTGGTAATTAAGGAAAGCAATTAATATTTAATTGATACGATCATATCATCCGAGATGATCGCAAGATCGTCCAGGACGATCATGACCGTCTAGTGTGTTTCAGCTGTACGTCCAGAGTGGTGCTCAGGACGATTTTGGCACTTTTTGAACTAATCATACAGGACAATACCCATATCATCTGAGATGATCAAGTTATTTTTAGATCGTCCAGCACAAGTTTCTCTGGATGACCAGAGCAGTCCTCTGGATGAATTCCTAAATTTACACTAATCGTCCTGGATGATCGTAGAATCATACAGAACGATCAGATCAATTTTTTCCACTGATCGTCCAGAAGAGCCAAATCGTCCAGGCTAAAACAGCTGATTTTGAACTGATCGTACAGGATGATCTATCGATCGTCCTGGATGATTCTTGCCGACCAGTTAAGATTTAGGGCAATTTTAGAGCCCTCCTTTAAAAGATATTTTTCTTCGAACAAGAAAAATCTTTTGCCACTTTCCTTTCCAGAGAAACCCTAGAGAGAGAGAGAGAGTTTGGGAGAGAGAGAGAGGATCTTGTGAGGGGGAGTTTGTGAGGGATTCACAAAGGTTGCTCCAAGCAAGGATTAGAGTCGTCTTCTCTGCTCGTCATCTCTAATCTTATTGGTGTCTCTTGGGAGGATCATCGACAAGATGATCTGGGTTCTCTGCCCGCTTTAAGAGGAAGCGAAATGAGTTCGGGCTCTCTACCTGCTTCAGGAGGAAGCAAAATGAGTTCAGGTTCTTTGCCTGCTTCAGGAGGAAGTGAAAAGAGTCTGAGGTTCTCTGCCTGCTTTAGGAGGAAGCAATAAGAGGTTAGGTTCTTTGCCTCACTGTGTCGGTGGAAAGGAGTTTTTATACAGGCTTCTCTGCCTTGCAGTGGGAGCAAAAGGAGAGACTCTTTGAGTTAGTGCAATACTCGGAGGGGAGGCTCTGGGGAGTGGACGTAGGTCAAGTTGACCAAACCACCATAAAATTTGGTGTGTTCTTTCTAATTACTTTATGCACTTTAGTTTTCTGTGATTAACTGCTTGGGTAAAGTCTATATTTGATCTTTTCGTTTGTGTGTTTTACTTATTTCCACTGCAAATCATCGAAAAGATTTTTTTACTATTGCTCTCAAATTTTTAAATAACCAATTCACCCCCCCTCTTAATTAGCCTCGGGACTAGTTCATCAGGGCTTAACATCCCTATCAAACTTTCAAGTGATATCAAAGCGGGATTCAAAAATTTAAGTTTATAAACTTTTAAATTTGATCCATGACTAACTTTGGTAATCGTAATACTGCTGAAGGTTATTCAATTACACGACCGCCATTGTTTGATAACATACCTTTTGATTTTAGGAAAACTCGCATGTCCACTTTTCTTCAATCAATTAATTATCGTATGTTGATGCTTGTTAAGGACGGCTACGAGCCGCCTTTTAGATTGATTAACAATGTTAAAACTGAATTGCCCTTCACTGATTGGACATTTAATAATCGTGACTTAGCCCAACTGAATGCCAAATATTTAAACTATTTTTTTTGTGCTTTAAAATCTGAGGATTACGTGCATGTTTCTACGTGTACAACTGGCAAAGAGATTTGTGATAGATTATGCATCACTTATGAGGGTACAACAGAAGTCAAATGTTCTAGGTTAAACATTTTGCTTCATGACTATGAACTTTTTTGCATGAAACCTATTGAAACCATTTCTGAAATGTATACGAGGTTCACTCAAATTATCACTTCTTTGCATGCCTTAGGTAAGAACTTACAAACTATGAAAGAGTGAACAAGATTCTTAGATCTTTACCTTCTTCATATGATGCTAAGATAACTACAATTACTGAATCTAAAGATTTGAATACTTACTCTATGGATAGCTTACTTGGATCAATCATTACTTACAAGCAAGGGGTGAACCAAAGACTGCTTGATGCAGGTGAGAAGAAGAAGGAGAAAACAGTGACACTTAAGGCCAACGAGAGTGATACTAGTTCTTCTGGGTCTGATAGTAATGACGTTGCCTTGATCACTAGGCAATTCAAAAGCTTTCTAAGGAAGAAACACAAGAACTTTTAGAAGTGGAACAAGGGTAAGTCCAGCAAAAATTTTAAGGGTTCATCTAATACTGTCTATTTTGAATGCAGGAAGCCTGGACACATTAAGACTGATTATCCTACACTTAAAGCTCACCCAAGCAAGGAGAAGGGTGAGGAGAAACACAAGTTCGGGAAGGACAAGAAGCAGATTTAGAAGGCATTCTAGGCAGATATGCATCCGACTCTTCTGAGACTAAGCTGAAGAGGAGGAAACTAATTTGTGTCTGATGGCTGATGATCATCCTGGTCAGTCTGACCAGGAAGAGGTATGTGAGCTTACTTACAATCAATTATTTGAAATATCTGAAAAAATTCATACATCGTATAGGAAACTTAAGAAAACTCATGCTAGCCTGAAACTAGAACTTCTAATTTACAAAAAGAGCATGATTCGATAGTTAAAGATCATTCCATACTTGACAGCAATCACATATCTTTACTTGATGAGTTTGATGAATTGAACAAAAAATATTCTGATTTAGTTACTGAGCATAATTCATTAGAAACCTCGCATGTTGATTTAGAAAAAGCTTTTAAAGAATAGACAATCTGGCATGTGAAGTGGAGAGTAGCAATGGTGCATTGAAATTTGAAATTGCAAGTCTTAACAAATAAAATGAATTTCTAAAAGTTAAAATTAGTGCTTTTGAGAAAAATAAAATACCTCCTACTTTTGCACAGTTTTATACACCTCCACCTTTTGAAGAATCTATTTTAAAATCATCAAAATATATTTCATACAAACCTAGGAAGAGGCACTATCACCCACGTAGATTAGTTAACCCTTTTCCTGGTGTTAGATATTTTTCATGTGGTATGCTAGGACACATCTCCCACACCTGCACTGTTCACCATAGTATACATTGGGTGTGGAGGCCCAAACTGCCTATTTCACAAAGGATACAGTATCAAATTCCTGCCCACTTGCTGCATTTTAAGCTTAAATGACAAAATTATTTTGCAGGGATAAAGGATCAATAATGTCTACAAGCTGGATGTAAGTTGCATTAAAGCTGAAAATTCAATTTGCTTAAAAACTTCTACTAATGAGTCTTAGTTGTGGCATAGGAGATTGTGTCATGCCAGTATGAAAACTCTTAGGAGAGTCACCCAAAAGGACTTAGTTAGAGGTGTACCCAAGCTTAAGTTCACTAAGGACCACCTGTGTGATGCCTATCAATTAGGAAAGCAAGTCTAGTCTCCTTTCACTCTGTTAAGGACATTTGCACCTCTAGACCTTTAGAAGTCCTTCACATGGATCTCTTCGGACCCATTAGCACTACCAGCTTAGGGCGGAAAGTTTATGGTTTTGTGATTGTAGATGACTACTCAAGATTCACTTGGATTAAATTTCTGTCACACAAATCTGATTCATTTGATGAGTTTAAGTCCTTCTCCCCTTGGATTCAGAGGAAGTTAGGTTGTGAGATCTTGACTATTCATAGTGATCATGGTGGAGAGTTTGAAAATGTGAAGTTTGGAAGTTTCTGTGAGGAGTAAAGATTAGTCATAATTTTTCAGCTCCTAGGACCCCTTAGTAGAACGGGGTAGCTGAAAGGAAGAACAGGACCTTAGTGGAAGCCGCTAGAGCCATGCTTACTGAGTATTCACTTCCAAAATACTTTTGGGCTGAAGCGGTGAACACTGCCTGTTATGTGCTGAATATGGTGAATGTTAGATCAAATCTGAACAAGACACCTTATGAGATTATTAAGGGTAGAACTCCAAACTTATCCCACCTCCATGTCTTTGGTAGTAAGGTTTTCATTCTAATAATGGGAAATCATCCTTGGGAAAATTTGACCCCAAATCTGATGAAGGAGTGTTCTTAGCTATTCTAGTGTGGGGAAATCCTTTAGGGTGTTTAATAAGAGGACTTTGGTGGTGGAAGAGACAACTCATATGGTGTTTGATGAATCTGATCCTAAGGTGACTAGAGTTGAGGAAGAAGAAGAGGTAGAGGAGATTACCCAAGGGGTTGAAAATGCAAATGTGGAGGAAATAGTAGAACTTCAAACCATATTGCCTAGAGATTGGAGATATTCTTCGAGTCATCCTAAAGAACTGATCTTAGGAGATCCTTCTGAAGGTGTTAGGACAAGGCATGGACTTAGGAAGGAAGTAAACCACTCTGCCTTTATCTCAATGACTGAACCCACCAACATTAATCATGCCCTTTCTGATGAGTTTTGGATCTTAGCTATATAAGAAGAATTGAATCAATTTGTAAGGAATGATGTTTGGGAGTTAGTAGAAAGACTTAGAAATCAAAGTATAGTGGGAACCAAGTGGGTCTTTAAGAATAAGATGAATGATTCTGGTGTGGTGGTTAGGAATAAGATAAGATTGGTGGCTAAGGGGTATAATCAGTTTGAAGGGATTGATTTTGAGGAGACCTTTGCCCCTGTAGCTATATTGGAAGCGATTAGGGTGCTACTAGCCTTTACCTGTTATAAGGATTTAAGCTGTTTCAAATGGATGTCAAGAGTGCCTTTTTAAATGGGGTAATAAAAGTGGATATTTTTACAGAACAACTCCCAGGTTTTAAGAGTTCCCAATATGCAAATAATGTTTACAAATTAAAAAGGTCTTATATGGATTGAAACAGGCACCCAAAGCTTAGTATGAGAGGCTTAGCACATTCCTGTTAGAAAGAGAGTTTATTTAGGGGAGCGTAGACACCACTCTTTTTCTGAGGAAAATAAGGGATGACTTACTCATTATCCAGATCTATGTTCATGATATAATTTTTGGATCTTCTGATAAATATTTATGTGATGAGTTTTCTAAAATAATGAGTAAGGAGTTTGAGATGAGTATGATGGGAGAATTGTCCTACTTTTTAGGGTTTAGCATAAGGCAAATGGATGATGGAACTTTTTTAAATCAATCTAAATACACTAAGGGCATTTTGAAGAAATATGAGATGGACAAAGCCAAGCCAATCAACACTCCTATGAGCTCCTCTGTTCAGTTAGATAATGATTCAAGTGAAAAATATGTTGATCAGAAGAAGTATAGAGGAATAATTGGATCACTGATTTACTGACTGCTAGTCGACCTGATATCATGTTTAGTGTTTATCTTTATGCTAGGTTTCAGGCTGATCCTAAAGAGTCCCACCTGACTATTGTTAAGATAATTCTTAGATATCTTTTAGGGACCCCAAACCTAGGAATCTGGTACCCTAGGCACAATACCTCTTTTGAGATTATTAGATATTCTGATTCTGACTTTGCAGGGTGTAGGGTGGATAGAAAGAGCACTTTTAGAACTTTTCAATTCATAGGACAGTCTTTAGTCTCCTGGTCCAGTAAGAAATAGAACTTAGTTGTACTTTCCACTGCTGAAGCTAAGTACATTGCCTTAGGAAGTTGTGTGGCCCAAGTTCTTTGGTTGAAGTAATAAGTCTTGGATTTAGGATTACCTATGGGCATAATTTCTATTCTGTGTGATAATACTAGTGCAATCTACATCTCTAAGAATCCAATCCAATATTCTAGAACCAAACACATTGATATAAGGCATCACTTTATTAGGGACCATGTTACAAAAGGGGACATTGAGCTAAATCATGTTGCAACTAAAAATCAGCTGGCTGACATATTTACTAAACCACTGGTCTTTGACTCATTCAGCTTTTTGAGGACCAGATTAGGAGTGATTGATATAAATGCTTGATTCTGATTACTGTTGATTTCTGATTTGTCTATTTTTCATTTTGTTTCTATTGATTAGCTATTTGATATGATTATCTATTTTATGTTGTTTTTGATTTTCTGTTGTTTTCTATTTTAGCTTTGGTATTAATTTGATTTGAGTATTTATTTTGAGTGCGATTTCTTACTTGCTGTTATTTACTGGTTCATATCTTTTGTTTACTATTTTATCTTTTTTAAAATCAGATCACTGCTCACTACTACTAATAAACTAGATTTCTGACTGAAAGTTTTGCCTTGGCTTTTATTTTGAAAGATGGTAAGCAGTGATTGATTCCACTAGATCTGTTAAAGGGAAGAAACATTGATGATTGGTTCTCTTCCTCTAACTCCTTTACGGGTGTATTGTTTCTTTTGGATAAAAATCTTCTTCAAAATTAAAATATTAGTTTTTGAAATAGAGATTTATTTTATCTTTCTACAGTAATCTACCTCATATGAATAGTGTTTTCAAAGTCTTGAGTCATTATTATGATTTTCTAAACCAAGTGATTACACTTATCATATGATGTATGGTTTTTATTTTATGAATTACTCTTCCTTATTGTAGAGAGTAAGCTTTGGCGTCTCTTATGTCTGGAAGGAAATTTTACTGCTGAGATCTTTTAATAATTTTGAGAGGGAAAAAGCTTATAAAAGATGCGCAGTGCGCCAAACAAATTGAATAACACATGCGCTATCAATCATCTTCTTATTGGTTTTTGGATTTAAAATCAAGGGAAAATTCTAATTTATTGGAGCAGATTGATCCAAAAAAAAAATTATTTTTTTGTGTTCTCATTTTAATTTTTATTTACTTTATTTTTGTTTTTTGTTTTACTGTTTGTATTTTTGGGATCCCTGATCTTTCATCTCCATCCTCCATCCTTTTCCTGTTTGCTTCACATCATCCTGGAGGATCATCACATTGTCCTCGACGATATTCTTCATCCTGGATGATCCACCACATCATCCTGGCCGATCCATTCAAATTATTTCCACTCTAGTCATACTATTGAGAAACACCAATTATTGGTGATCGTCGTGGACGATCCTTACATCATCCTGGATGATCCTTACATCATCCTGGACGATATGATCCATATCTTCCTGATATGATCGAACGGCTAAGAGTGCACCAATTATTGTTCATCATCCTGGATGATTCACCACATCATCCCAGCCGATCCACGTGTCAGCAGTTGGACGATTCAAATTCGGCCCATTCGATACATTTATTGCATATCGTCCGGGATAATCCACCTAATTGTCCTGGATGATACTTTTCATCAACGGTCATCTGGCTTGACTCCTCGGGATGATCGCCTATCTCTAATCATCCTAGAGGATCTCTGATCGGCTTGGATGATCTGACCGCCTTTTTGACCAATCATCATGGCCGTCTTTAATGCTCATATCATCCTGGACGATCCTGCGATTGTGCAGGACGATCCGGCCGATTTCTATTTAAATAGCCGATTTCTTTAGTTTTTTTTCCACACATCTCTTTCTGTTCTCTCTTACTTGTGCTTTCTAATGGCTGGCGGGAAGCATTCTAGGCAAAAGGGTGTGAGCTCCTCACGGGGAAATGTGGATCCCCGCTTTCCCAATGCAGCCGACCAGGTGGCCTTTGAGCCCTATCTTGAGGTGGGGATCACACATTCAAAAATAGTAAACCCTCGCACCCTTACCTACCCTGTTCTTAATCTTTTCACGCACACCTCCCTCACTTTCATCCTTACCCTCGCCTTTTCATTTAGCCTTGAACTTCTCCAAGTCTTCTTCGCCAATCTACGCATCTCCACTAACTATTCCACCCTCCGCTCCTATGTGAATCAACATCCCGTAGAACTCACAGCCCAGGACTTTCATAATATCCTTTAGCTCTCTGTGACTGGCGATAAAATCCATACTCTTATTTCTGACCCTGACTATGATTGGAGCGTCACCAATCACTTTCTTAGAAATACAAATGCACCCTACCAAGACAATGCTTGCACTTCCCTCCTTAAAGATGCACGGACCATTCAACATGTCCTTCATTCCTCCGTCATCCCAGAGGCTGGGGATTGAATTCACATTACCTTATTACTGTCTCTGACCACCTATTACATCTTGGCCCACCGGGACTTTAATGCCACTGACCTTCTTATCAGATATATCGAGCGCCTCACCACTATTAGGGATCCGGGCCATAGACGTCGTCCTAATCTAGCTTTAGAACATATTATTGCATATGCCTTGGAAGCCAAATATGACCTGCAGTATCCAGTCCCTCCCAATATCCCTCCTTCCTTCTTCACCAACAACTCATTCCATGTACTCCACAGTACCCAACTACATTCGGAGCCCACCCTGAATGTTGAGGAGGAAGAGGAAGAACCTGTTCCCGTTCCTACTGCACCTGATGCACCTGCTCCCCTTCGTATTGCTTCCCCGTTCGATCATCTGGTGCAGTGGTTCGACCAATGGGAGGCCCGCTTCGATTCCTATATTGCTGCATAGGAGCAACAGCATGCGGAGGATCTGCAGCACTTTACTGACTATGCTGCTCAACAGCAGTAGCAGTACAACCAGGACATTACCTGGGTTGGAGCCCACTTCACCGCCATTCACAGCTACTTTACACCACCACAGCCACCTCCTCCTTCTGATCAGGATCCGCCTCCATTTTAGTTTTGTATTTTGTACTATTTTTTTTCTGTTTGTACTGGTATTTCTATTTTTCTGTTTGTCCTCCTCCTTTTTGTGATGTCAAAAGAGAGAGTCAGTAATAGTTTTTTAGTTTATGCATTGATCTTATCTTGTAGTGTTTATGTCATTTGTAGTTATTTTCCTGTACTGCTCTAATTATTCAATGAAATTTATTTTTTGATGTGCGTTGGTTGACTTATAGTTCTTTTATTTTAAACTACTGCATAAATATTTACCATCATCAAAAAGGGGGAGATTGTTGCAAATATGGTTTTGATGATGACAAACATGTTTGTATTCTATTTTGCTTGGCTAATCCATTTTAGGTATAAAAGATCAAAAGAAACTCAAGCCAACTCAGGATCGAGTCCAAGTGTGTCTAAATGTACTATTTTTCCTTTTCTTGAGTTAATTGTAATGTAACTGATCCCCTAGCTAAGTAACCTTGCAAACACACAATTAGGGGGAGAGCTTGAGTGAATTAGAGTTTCTGTTAAATTTTTGTTCAGATCATCCTGGACGATATTCACATCGTCTTGGACGATCAGGTAAAAATAGAAACCCTAATTAGGGCGACCAAGTTAAGTGTGTCTGATTAAGCAGATCATCTTGGATGATCCATACATCATACGAGATGATAGGCTCAAATCAAAATTCTCTGTCGCCAGATCAAGTTAGGCAAGTTTTATTTTTAGAGATTTGATCTGATCGTCCCGGACGATCCAGTACAATCATGCCTAAATTAGTCTGGTAATTAAGGAAAGCAATTAATATTTAATTGATATGATCATATCATCCAGGATGATCGCAAGATTGTTAGGATGATCATGATCGTCTAGTGTGTTTCAGCTATACGTCCAGAGCGATGCTCAGGATGATTTCGATACTTTTTGAACTAATCATACAGGACAATACCCTTATCGTCCGAGATAATCAAGACATTTTTAGATCATCCAGCACAAGTTTCTCTAGATGACCAGAGCGGTCCTCTGGACGAAATTCTTGAATTTACACTAATTATCCAGGATGATCGCAGAATCATACGGGACGACCAGATCAATTTTTTCCACTGATCGTCCAGAAGAGCCAGATCGTCCAGGCTGAAATAACTGATTTTGAACTGATCGTACAGGACGATCGATCGTCCTGGATAATTCTTGCCGACCAGTTGAGATTTAGGGTAATTTTAGAAACCTCCTTTAAAAGATATTTTTCTTTGAACAAGAAAAATCTTTTGCCACTTTCCTTTCCAGAGAAACCCTAGAGAGAGAGATTTTGGAGAGAGAGAGAGAGAGAGAGGATCTTGTGAGGGGGAGTTTGTGAGGGTTTCACAAAGGTTGCTCCAAGCAAGGATCAGAGTTGTCTTCTCTGCTCATCATCTCTGGTCTTATCGTGTCTCTTGGGAGGATCGTCGGCAAGAAGATCTGGGTTCTCTGCCAGCTTTAGGAGGAAGTGAAATGAGTTCGGGTTCTCTGCCCGCTTCAGGAGCAAGTGAAACGAGTTTAGGTTCTCTGCCTACTTCAGGAGGAAGCAAAAGAAGTCTGAGGTTCTCTGCCTACTTCAGGAGGAAGCGAAAGGAGGTTAGGTTCTCTGCCTCACCGTGTCAGTGGAAAGGAGTTTTTGTATGGGCTTCTCCGCCTTGCTGTGGGAGCAAAAGGAGAGACACTTTGAGTTAGTGCAATACCCGGAGGGGAGGCTCCGGGGAGTGGACGTAGGTCAAGTTTACCGAACCACTATAAAATCTGGTGTGTTCTTTCTGATTACTTTCTGCACTTTAGTTTTCTATGATTAACTGCTTGGGTGAAATCTGTATTTAGTCTTTTTGTTTGTGTGTTTTACTTATTCCACTGCAAATCATCAAAAAGATTTTTTACTGTTGCTCTCGAATTTTTAAATAACCAATTCACCCCCCTCTTGGTTAGCCTTGGGACTAGTTCATCAGGGCTTAACATCCCTATCGATCTTTCAGTGATAGGCTAAAGAATGAAAATATTCTTAAGGACATCTTCAGGTTAACTTGTATCACTCAAACATCTTCCCTTGCCTTAATGGAGTCCCAACCTAATCTTCTCTCTACTTATTATGGTAGCACCTCTTCTAAAAAATACCAACCTTCACTATAGTCTTTTGGTAACATGCTTATGATTGAGTAAGATCTTACCTCATTGTGATTTCTTAGCCTCACATTAGGAACTTAACCACCACATGGTAAGTTGAAATGATGGCCTTAAAGCTTTTAAAGAGAGGCTAGCTAAATATTGCATTGTAAGTGGTTAGGGCATCTATAATAATGTAGTCAACTATCGCAATGTATGCTCACCCTCATCTTAGGTGAAAGGTAGGATAATCATGCCTTTGATTTTCATCTGCTCGCTAGACAAATTATATAAAGGAAATGAAGTAGGGGTGAGCTAAAGGTAAGTTCATTTTATCAAAAAAGATTTAAAATTAATATTAATAACATCACTATGTTAATCCAAATGTTACCATTTGCTAGATTGCTACAGGTACGATGACCACTATGACATTATTGAAGGGGTTTCCACTCATTGGTATGTCCACTTCATGAAAAGTGATTTGGGAAATGTTGAATAAAGGCCTCTATGAGGTTGCAGTTTAATTGAACTATCCTATGTGAAGTCTTTTCAAGCTACTTATCTAAATGACTCATCTCTTACTCCTCTGATGATGGTGGGTAAAACCAAATGAAGTGAATGGGACATGTAGAATTAAGTAAATTCCCTTATTCTTCCATTTGTTCCTTTCTAGGAGACCTACTAGGGTTAATGAGGATAAACTCTTTCAGCTTCCCTACTTGATAAAATCTTCCACCAACCCACCAACGTGCCTACACTCCTCCATGTAATGCCCATAATGTTGGGAAGACACAATACTTAAAGGTATTCCTCAAGTGGGCACCCACCATCATGTGCACTGGGCGCTTAAAGTACTCCTTATTTAAGATGGTATCGATGAGCTTGGCTAAAGATATACATAAAGAAGAGATGATGGCGTATTGGAGAATGGTGTATATAGTCTTTACGATATAAGTGAGTGGCTTGCAATACCTCCCCCACCCTTGGAGTATCAACCCCATAATCCTAAAAGACCTCACCTATATGGGTGTTCTTTGAAAACTGGGATAGGGCTAATCATACAAAATGTGTGGCTTCCTATTTTCTTTATGACTTCTTGTGTGATTCCTACCATTCCTATAATTTTGAAGTAGATCATACCGTATAACAAGCTCTCTAGGGTGAGTGGTTGAGGATGTCTCAACCATATTATTATATTCTTTTACATTAATGTGGCTTTTAGAGAGTTTGATCAATGTTACTAACATAAACTAGTGTTGGAGTCTTAGGGCATAATGGAATGGGCCTTATTGTATGCCTTTCGTTAGAGTAACCTACATAATTATAGGCTTAGGCATGTAGCATTTCGTTCTAAAATTTGATGATAAAACTTTACTATGACACACTTATCTACTTGCACACTTTTGAAATAGCCAATGAGTTTTTGAGTAACCTCTAGGCACATGTGAATTTGGTGATGAATATGGACAAAATTTATGAGCCCATATGAATTTTGGTTTTAGTTGTTTATTTATTCAAATATGCACATATCATATATTACCTTAAAAGATAAACTGATACTAAAGAGAAATATGTTTTATTTTCATATTCAAACTCAAAATAATGAATGCTAAATTTCATCTTAAAAGTGAAAAAGAAACATTCACCTATCATTTTGAACATGAAACTAACAAATATATGAAATAAATTTTGTATCCATGGGATTCTTCCCCTACCCTAGAGAAGTAAGAAATAGTTGTTTTTACTAAGTTCTCAACTCCCAATAGAGGCAAGCCCCTATACTTAATTACATCTCAAGATAATTCTCTAGATAACTCTTGATTAAAGAGTGAAAGTTCGAAAGGGATGTTAATCCCTTGTGAACTAGTCCCGAGGCTAATCAAGAGGAGGGGGGGGGGGGGGGTGAATTGGTTATTTTAAAAATCTGTGGACAACCAACGATTTAGAAAAAATCTTTTTACAATTTTATGACAATTACAGTTTCACAATGATTTGCAGAAGTTCAACGATGATCAAAGAATAATAATGACAATCACACAATCATCAACAGAAAAGTACGTGCAAAAAATAATAAGAAAGAATACACCAGATTTTATAGTGGTTCGGTCAACTTTACCTACGTCCACTCCCTGGAGCCTCCCCTCCGGGTATTGCACTAACACTAAGTGACTGTCCTTTTGCTCCCACAGCAAGGCGAAGAAGCCTGTACAAAATCTCCTTTCCACCAACCTGGTGAGGTAGAGAACCTGAACACCTTTCACTTCCTCTTGAAGCAGGCAGAGAAACTGGATTCCTATTGCTTCCTCCTGAAGCAGGTAGAGAGCCTTGATCTTATTACGGAAGATCCTCCCACAGAAAACATGGACAAGATAAGAGACGATGACCGGAGAAGATGACTCAGATCCTTGCTTGGAGTAACCTTTTTGAATCCCTCACAAACTCCCCCTCACAAGATCCTCTCTCTCTTTCCCAAGCTCTCTCTCTCTCTCTCTCAAGGTTTTCTCTAAAAAGAAATGTGGCAAAAGATTTTTCTTGTTGGAAGAAAAAGATCTTTTAAAGGAGGGCTCAAAAATTGCCCTAAAATTCAATTTGATGATGCCGATCGTACAGTACGATCCAATATCATACAGTACGATTAGTTCAAAAATAGTGTCATCCAGTATGAATGCAAATGAACAGTTCACAAATTTTACAAACATCATATAGTACGATCCGTAGATCGTACAGTACGATCTGTAGATCATACAGTACGATTAATTTATTCTCAACTGTTCATACAGGATGATCTATGAGATGAATGAAATTCATCTCTATCCATCATCCTGCACTGTACCATTCGTACGGTATAATTTGTTTATTTTAGTACATCGTCTGGTACGATATAAAAATCATCCAGAATGATCAGTACAAAAATTGTGGTTTTGTCTGGTACGATTTATAGGACGATCCAAAATCATTTTTGTCCATCGTACGGGATGATTGACATAGTACATCACGATCAAATGTATTTAAGAAACCAAGATTTAATTACCTGATTATGGGGGATAATTTTGACAAGATTTGAAATGATCGTACAGTACGATTGACATCGTACCGTATGATTAGTTCAAAATTTCTAAATTTAAATCTTACCAAAAATAGGCCTAGCGGCTAGGGTTTTTCCAATCGTACAGTACGATTTGAATCGTACATTATGATTAGTTCTAAAAAATAAACTTTCAGAATTAGCTGTAAGCCTTAAAATTAATCACAAATTGTACAGTACGATGTATACATCGTACAATATGATTTTCTTTAAGAGAAACACTAAATCACTCAAAAACTCCGCCTGAGTGTGTGTGTGCAAGGTTACTTAGCTAGGGAATCCTTTACATTTGACTCAATAAAGATGAAAAGAGTATATTGGACCTGAATTACAAAGTAGACTGGCTTGATCTATGACTGGCTTGAATTTGTAATTGATCCTGCAGACCTGAAAGATTAGACAATCAACTAGAAACAGAAATATTTGCTATCATCAAAATCATAGTCCTTAAAACCAGATTCGCAACAATCTCTCCCTTTTTGATGATTGCAAATATTTATTAATAATTTCAAAATTAGTAATTAAACAACAGGTGAATGATACAAGAGCATTAAACTAACCTAAAACATAAGAGCTACTACGCCCCCTTTTGACATCTCAAAAAGAGAAAATAACATATAGAAATAGTAAAACCAGTACAATTCGAACACGAGAAAACATCAAAAGGATGAAATCAAAATGGCATTTTTTTTAACAATCAGCTCCAGTAAAATTGAATTTTCCCTGATTTTCAATTTAAATGCCAATAAGAAGAAGATCGACAACGCTGAAATCCAAAAAAGTTGAAAATTCAACTTTCGTAACTCCTACCTCGGACACCTTACAGGTTCAAATTCCTTTCAAATAAAAGGCTAATTCAGAAGAAAAGAAATTAGATTAAAAAAGAGATCCTTTCAAGCCTCATTCCAAAAAAATATCTGATATAATAGTATTACAAAGTAAGGAATCAGAAATCATGATTTTTCATCTCAAGCTTTCAAAAATATTAAGTGGCGCATAGATTTCTCTAAGATATTTAAAGATCTAAAAGGGAATAAAGCTTATTTCTTTATAGGCTCATTTTATGCCTCTTTTTCAATTTGTTTGGCACTTTACGCATCTTTTGATTTTTGATACACTTTGTGTATCTTTCCAATTTGGTGACATTGTATATCTTTTCAGTTTTGGGCTCATTTTATGCCTCTTTTCATTTTGGTGCTCTTTACGCATCTTTTGTAAGTTTGCTTCTTTTCATAATTGTTAAAGAATCTTAGCTGTGAAATTACCTTCCAAATATAAGAGAGGGCAAAACACACTCTCTACAATAAGGAGGAGTAATTCACAGAACAAAAATCATACATCATATGATAAGTACAATCACTTAATTAAGAAAAATATAACAATGATTTAAAACTTTGAAAATACTATGCATATGAGGTAGATTACTGTAGGAAGATAAAATAGATCTCTATTTCAAAAACTAATTTTTTAATTTTGAAGAAGAGTTTCATCCAAAAGAAATAATAAACCATTAAAAGAGTTAGAGGAAGAGAAACAATCATCAATATTTCTTACCTTTAACAGATCTAGAGGAGTCAATCATTGTTTACAAGATTTCAAACAAAACAAGATAAAACTCTCAGTTAGAAATCTAGTTTATTAGCAGTAGTGAGCAGTGATCTGATTTGAAGTGAGTAATCAGTAAGTAAAAATGAAGAAAGAAGAAAAAATAGACACACAAAAATTAGTAAATGAAAATCATCAAATGAAAAATAGTAAGAAGTAATCAAATCTGAAAAGTGAATCAAATAACTAAAATCAGCAGGAAAAGAAAAATTCTAAAGTAAAACAGACAATTAAATCAAACAAAAACTAAAAGAAAAATGATGAAAAATAGAAAACATCAAAAATTAGTAATCATCAGACTTATGCATTTATGTCAATCACACCCAATCTGGTTCTCAAAATGCTGAATCAGTTAAAGGCCAGTGGGTTAGTAAAGATGTCAGCTAGTTAATTTTTAGTTGCTACATAATGTACCTCAATGTCCCCTTTTGTAACATGGTCTCTAATGAAGTGATGCCTTATATCAATGTGTTTGGTTCTAGAATGTTGGATTGGATTCTTAGAAATACAGATGGTACTGGTGTTATCACATAGAACTGAAATTGTGCCAACAGGTAATCCTAAATCTAAAACTTTTTTGCTTCAACTAAAGGAGTTGGGCTACACAACTTCCTAAGGTAATGTACTTAGCTTCAGCAGTGGAAAGTGCAACTAAGTTTTATTTTCTACTAGACCAGGAGACTAAAGACTTTTCTATAAATTAAGAAGTTCTAGAAGTGCTTTTTCTATCCACCGTACACCCTGTAAAGTCAGAATCAGAATATCTAATAATCTCAAAAGAGGTGCTGTGCCTAGGGTACTAGATTCCTAGGTTTAGGGTCCCTAAAAGATATCTAAGAATTCTCTTAATAGTAATCAGGTGGGACTCTTTAGGATCATCTTGAAACCTAGCACAAATATAAACACTAAATATAATATCAGGTAGGCTAGCAGTCAGGTAAAGCAGTGATCCTATTATTCCCCTAAACTTCTTCTAATCAATAGATTTTCCATTTGAATCCTTATCTAACTAAACAGAGGAGCTCATGGGAGTGTTGATTGGCTTGGCTTTATCCATTTCATATTTCTTCAAAATATTCTTAGTGTATTTAGATTGATTGAGAAAGGTTCCATCATCCATTTGCTTTATGCTAAATCTCAAAATATAGGATAATTCTCTCATCATACTCATCTCAAACTCCTTACTCATTATCTTAAAAAAATCATCACATAAATTTTTATCAGATGATCCAAAAAGTATATCATCAATATAGATCTGGACAATGAGTAAATCATCCTCTACTCTCCTCAGAAAAAGGGTGGTGTCTACGCTCCCCTTAACAAACTCTCTTTCTAACAGGAATGTGCTAAGTTTCTCATACCAAGCTCTGGGTGCCTGTTTCAATCCATATAGTGCCTTTTTTAATTTGTAAATATGATTTGGATATTAGAACTCTCAAAACTTGGAGTTGTTCTACAAAAATATCCTCTTTTATTACCCCATTTAGAAAGGCACTCATGGCATCCATTTGAAACAGCTTAAATCCCTTATAATAGGCAAAGGCTAGTAGCACCCTAATGGCTTCCAATCTAGCTACAGGAGCAAAGGTCTCTTCAAAATTAATCCCTTTAATTTGATTATACCCCTTAGCCACCAATCTTGCCTTATTCCTAACCACCACACCAGAATCATTCATCTTATTCTTAAAGACCCATTTGGTTCCCACTACACTTTGATTCCTTGGTCTTTCTACTAACTCCCAAATATCATTTCTTGCAAATTGATTCAATTCCTCCTGTATAGCTAAGATCCAAAACTCATCAGAGAGGGCTTGATTGATGTTGGTGGGTTCAGTCATTGAGATAAAGGTAGAATGATTTACTTCCTTCCTAAGTCCATGCCTAGTCCTAACACCTTCAGAAGGGTCTCCTAAGATAGTTCTTTAGGATGACTCGAAGAATATCTCCAATCTCTAGGCAATGTGTTTTGAGGCTTTACCCTTTCCTCCAGATTTATATTTTCAACTCATTGGGTAATCTCTCCTTCATCTTCTTCTTCCTCAACTCTAGTCTCTTAGGATCAGATTCATCAAACACCATATGAGTTATCTCCTCCACCACCAATATCCTCTTATTAAACACCCTAAAGGATTTCCCCACACTAGAATAGCCTAATAATACTCCTTCATCAGATTTGGGGTTAAATTTTTCTAAGGATGGTTTCCCATTATTTAGAATGAAAACCTTACAGCCAAAGACATGGTGGTGGGATAGGTTTGGAGTTCTACCCTTAATGATCTCTTAAGGTGTCTTATTCAGATTGGCTCTAACATTCACCCTATTGAGCACCTAACAGGCAGTGTTTACTGCTTCAGCCGAAAAGTGTTTTGGAAGTGAATACTTAGCAAGCATGGCTCTAACGGCTTTCACTAAGGTCCTGTTCTTCCTTTCAGCTATACCATTCTGTTGAGGGGTCCTAGGGGCTAAAAAATTATGGCTAATCCCTTGCTCCTCTCAGAATGTTTCAAATCTTATATTTTTAAACTCTCCATCATGATCACTATGAATAGTCAAGATCTCACAACGTAACTTTCTCTGAATCTAAGTGAAGAAAGATTTAAACTCATCAAATGACTCAGATTTATGTGACAGAAATTTAATCCAAGTGAACCTCGAGTAATCATTAACAATCACAAATCTATAGACTTTTCCCCTTAAGCTGGTAGTGCTAATGGGTCCAAAGAGATCCATGTGAAGGACTTCTAAAGGTCTAGAGGTGCTGATGTCCATAATGGAATGAAAAGAGGACTGGACTTGCTTCCCTTATTGACAGGCATCACACAGGTGGTCCTTAGTGAACTTAAGCTTGGGGACACCTCTAACTAAGTCCTTTTGGGTGACTCTTCTAAGGGTTTTTATACTGGTATGACATAATCTCCTATGCCACAACCAAGACCCATCTACATCAGTTTTTAAGCAAATTGAAACATCAGCTTTAAAGCAACTTACAACCAGCATTTAGACATTATTGATCATTTATCCCTGCAAAACAATTTTGTCATTTAAGCTTATAATATAGTAAGTGGGCAGAAATTTGATGTTGTATCCTTTTTCACAGAGTTAACTGATGCACAGTAAGTTATGTTTCAGTCTATCTACAAGTAAAACATTGTCAATAATGAAATTTTTTGAATCACTAATTATACCTGATCCTACCACCCTCCTGGTGGTGTTGTCTCCAAGTGTAACCTTGCCTCCAGCCCTGGCCTCCAGTGAAATGAACTGATTTGTATCTCCAGTCATGTGCCTTGAACATCCCTTATCCAGGTACCACATGCTCTCATGAGATCTTGTGTGAGAGCACACCTGTTCTTAATCAGATTAATCAGGATGATCATTAGCCATCAGACATAAATTTATAGTCTCCTCATATGCTTCAGTCTTAGAGGAGTCAAATGCAAAATCTGCCCAGAAAACCTTTTGAATTCACTTCTTGTCCTTCATGAACTTGGGTTTCTCCTCACCCTTCTCCTTGCTTGGGTGAGCTTTAAGTGTAGGATAATCAGCCTTAATGTGTCCAGGCTTTCTACATTCAAAACACACAGTATCAGATGAGTTTTTATAATTTTTGCTGGACTTATCCTTATTCTACTTCTGAAAGTTCTTGTGTTTCTTCTTTAAAAAGCTTTTGAATTACCTAGTGAATAAGGCAACATCATCACTATCAGACCCAGAAGTATCAGTATCACTATCGTTGGTCTTCAGTGCCATAGTTTTCTCCTTCTTCTTCTCACCTGCATCAAGCTATCTTTGGTTCACCCCTTGCTCATAAGCAATGAGTGACCCAAGTAAGTTATCAATAGAATATGTATTCAAATCTTTAGATTCAGTAATTACAGTTATCTTGGCATCAAAAGAAGCAGGCAAACATCTCAGAATTTTGTTCACTTTTTTATAATTCGTAAGTTCTCTTCCTAAAGCATGTAAAGAAGTGACAATTTAAGTGAACCTAGTATATATTTCAGAAATCAATTCACTAGGTTTCATGTGAAAGAGTTCATAGTCGTGAAGCAAGATGTTTAACCTAGACTGTTTGACTTCAGATGTACCTTAATAAGTGATGCATAATCTATCCCAAATTTCTTTACCAGTTGCACAAGTAGAGACACGCATGTAATCCTCAGATTTTAAGGCACAGAAAAAATAGTTTAAATATTTGGCATTCAGTTGGGCTAAGTCTCGATCATCAAAAGTCTATTCAGTGAAAGACAGTTCAGTTTTAACATTATTAATCATTCTAAAAGGTGCTTCATAGCCATCCTTAACAAGCATCTACATGTGATAATCTATAGTTTGAAGAAAAGTGGACATGTGAGTTTTTCAAAAATTAAAAGGTATATTATCAAATAATGGTGGTCGTGTAATTGAATAACCTTCAGTAGTATTACGATTACTAAAGTTAGCCATAGATCAATTTCAAAAGTTTTTAAACTTAATTTTTGAATCCCGCTCTGATACCACTTGAAAGTTTGAAAGGAATGATAAGCCCTTGTGAACTAGTCCCGAGCCTAACCAAGAGGGGGGGGGGGGGGGGGGTGAATTGGTTATTTTAAAAATCCATGGACAACCAACGATTTAGAAAAATCTTTTTAAAAGTTTTATAACAATTACAGTTTCACGATGATTTATAGATGTTCAACGATGATCAAAGAATAATAATTAAAATTACACAATCATCAATAGAAAAGTACGTGCAGAAAATAATAAAAAAGAACACACCATATTTTATAGTGGTTCGGTCAACTTGACCTACGTCCACTCTCAGAGCCTCCCCTCCGAGTATTGCACTAACACTAAGTGACTCTCCTTTTACTCCCGCAGCAAGGCGGAGAAGCTTGTACAAAACCTCCTTTCCACCAACCCGGTGAGGTAGAGAACCTGAACTCCTTTCACTTCCTCCTAAAGAAGGCAGAGAACTCGGACTCCTTTCGCTTTCTCTTGAAGCAAGCAGAGAACCTCGATCTTATTAGGGACGATCCTCCCATAGAAAACACTGACAAGATAAGAGACGATGACCGGACAAGATGACTTAGATCCTTACTTGGAGTAACCTTTGTGAATCCCTCACAAACTCCCCCTCACAAGATCCTCTCTCCCTTTCCCAAGCTCTCTCTCTCTCTCTCTCTCTCTCTCTCTCTCTCTCAAGGTTTTCTCTAAAAAGGAAAGTGGCAAATGATTTTTCTTGTTGGAAGAAAAAGATCTTTTAAAAGAGGGCTAAAAAATTTCCCTAAAATTCAATTTGATGATGTTGATCGTATAGTATGATCCAATATCATACAGTACGATTCATTCAAAAATAATGTCATTTAGTAAATGCAAATGAATAGTTCACAAATTTTACAAATATTGTAACGTACAATCTGTAGATCGTACAATATGATCAACTTATTCTCAACTGTTCATACGGGATGATCTATGGGATGAATAAAATTCATCTCTGTCCATCATCCCATACTGTACCATTTGTACAGTATGATTTATTCATTTTAGTACTTCATCTGGTATGATATAAAAATTGTCTGGGACGATCAGTACAAAAATTGTGGTTTTGTTTGGTACAATTTACAGGATGATCCAAAATTATCTCTGTCTATCGTTCGGGATGATTAATATCATACAGTACGATCGAATGTATTTAAGAAACCAAGATTTAATTGCCTGATTATGGGTGATAATTTTGGCAAGATTTGAAATGATCGTACCGTATGATTGACATCATACCGTATAATTAGTTCAAAAATTCTAAATTTAAATCTTACCAAAAATAGGCCTGACAGCTAGGGTTTTTCCAATCATACAGTACAATCTGAATCATATAGTACGATTAGTTCTCAAAAATAAACTTTCAGAATTAGCTGTAAGCCTGAAAATTAATCACAAATTGTACAGTATGATGTATACATTATACAGTATAATTTTCTTTAAGAGAAACACTAAATCACTCAAAAACTCTCCATGAGTGTGTGTGTGCAAGGTTACTTAGCTAGGGGATCCTTTATATTACGTTTGACTCAATAAATATGAAAAGAGTACATTGGACCTGAATTATAAAACAGATTGGCTCGATCTTGGACTAGCTTAAATTTGTAATTGATCTTGCGGACCTGAAAGATTAGATAATCAATCAGAAACAGAAATGTTTGCTATCATCAAAATCATAGTCCTTGAAACTAGATTCACAACAAAGAGAAGACTAGTCATTTTAAATTTACAATGATTAAAGGAAAATTTTGGGTTTAAAAGAACTAAAGAAAAGATTTAGTCTTTAGATTTAGAGATTTATTTTACTTTAGATTTTAGATTATTGGATAAACCTCCGGGGATAGAAGAAACTACGGGGTGTATAATTTAGACTTATGTTTACCAAGATTGATTTATCAGCTAACATCCTAAGTGCATACCAACGCCTTATGAATGCAAGACTAGATGTCTTTATACCTTAGGAATCAAGAAAATCTAGTTCAAAAACTTTAATCAAGACTCTTTAATATGAAAGTACATCTAAATAACACAGTAAAATGATATATGAAAGTAATATATAAATAAAATTTTATTCCTTTATAATGTAGGCAAAGTATAACTCAGGGTATTATATAAAGTAAAGGGGGCCATGCTCCACCACAATAAACCTGAATTTCTACTCCAATCTAATGTAAATTTAAATATGATTGCTTACTTTAGTCTTTAAATCTTTTATATCTTGAATCTTCTTTAAGATTTCAGAAGATAATGATGTTCAAAGGAAGAAGAATCATTTCTTTTAGAACTTCTAAATGGATATAACCAAGCATCTTTAAAAATTTTACAACTCTTCATAATTTATAACTCAAACTATCAATACAAGAAATCTATAAGTTTACATTTACATCTACTCCTAGGAACATTCTACTTTTTGCAGGAAAATAAAATAGCATTATATATAAAGAATGTAGAAGTTCAATGCAGGTGTATAAAGTATAACACAACCTAAGTGCAATTCACATGTCCAAACTTTTCATGGACATTTGAATCCTGTAAGGGCTTTAATTGAGCAATTCAATCTTTATGGTCAAAATTTGACCCATAGATTGAAATTATTTTAAATGAAAATCCATAAGGCATTAAGAAATTTTGTGGTGTGGTTTGTTAGGATAGTATATAAGGGTTAGTTAGCCATTAATTTCAATGTAATCCTTGGTCTAATTAGCCTAATTAAAATATAATTTCTAAGAGTATAGATATATTTACTTTAAAATTTGATTAAAAACCCTAGGATGTCTTTAATGACTTCAAACTTCTTGGATTTAAACTTTGGGTTTTGATTTTCCTATGATTTAAATTTCAAGTGATTTGGAAACCATTTGGCCTATCAATTAGTGAATCCTAATTTATATTACATAATGATCTAGAATTTTTAATAAATTCAAAATAAATATAAAAAAATAAGTAAACCTTAATCAATCATAAATTAATACAATATACTTTCAATTTAAAATAAAAGCCCCAACATAAAGTTTAAAAATAAAAATAATTAAAAATTTAAATGAAGTTTACTACATAAATAAATAAAATAATTAAAAAATATAAATAATTTTTCAACTGATTTCAAACTCATGTAATCATCTTTAGAGGTCATGACCCCATATTATGATTTCAAGTGTTTTAGAATTGATTTGATTCAAAATTGAAAACTAGCCTAATTACTTGAATTATTAATTCAAGTAATTGAGCTGATCTTATAAAAATAATAATAATAAAAAATAAATTGCATCCAACTCTAAATTAATATAGAATTTATTAAAAAAAAAGAAACTTCTAGAACTTCAAATAAAAATAAAGAGTCAAAGTTTGGAACAACTCAACTAATAAGGAATAAATAAATAAAATAATTTAGTGGAAAAACAAATTAATTAAAATTTAAAAAGTAAAATAAATATAAATATCAAATCAATGACATGAATAAATAAAATATATATTAAATAAAACAAATTAAATTAAATAAATTAAACATGAATCATTTAAATAACATAAATGTAAACAATTAAAAGAAATTCAATGAAACCTAAATAGAAATTTCAAAATTAAAGATTAAATAATTAAAGTTAGAGAATGAATGATAAAATAAAAATTGATTAAAATTCATAAATTTAAATCATAACTTGAATTAAATAAATTGAATAAAAGGGATAAACTTGAATAAATAACATAAATTAAATAAAGGACTCTATGCATTGGGTTTAATCTTTTAGGGGCGAATCAAATGTATTCCAATTATGAGGCTATGATCTTTCAATTGAGAGCTTCAAGTGTTTTTTTTTAAAGAAGTGTAATTAGTATAAATGCATAAAAGAAGAGAGTATAAAAGATTAAGTGATAGCTAATCTATCACAATCCTTCATGATCAAGTCAAAAACACTTGATGGAAGATCACCAGACAAAAAAAAATCCCAATAAAAATCCCCCTTTAGAGCATAGTGAGCACAAGCATCCACCACCTTATTGCTCTCCCTAGAAACAAAATGAAAAATTACATTCTTAAAAACAACAAGAAAAGAAAAATTAAAGCCATGAACATTATTCCTCCGATTGTTCTTCACCACTGATTTTTGCAAAAGCTTCACCACATTGATATTATCTCCTTCAATAATAATCCCTTGCTTATCTATCATCCATTCCTTAATAACTTCTTGAAAGTTGAAAACAGTAATAAGCTCCATAAGCGATACATCCCAATGCATGAACTTCTTTCCATACACATGTAAAAACCTGCCTTTGTGGTCTCTTAAAACACCTACAATACTAGCTTCATTAGAATTCAATAAAGAAGCATCCACATTAAGCTTAATTCAATTCAACGGAGGGGGAAACCAAAATTTTGTCAGCATTTGCTAGTTAGTTTCCCAGTTGTTGCTGAATGGAAGGATAAATGGATGAACAAATTCAGATAAAACCTGAGAAGCAATGGAAGCCAAACTAGGACAATTTATACTATGAGTAAAGCAGATTCTTGCCTTGCCTTCCAATTTTGGTAAATAGCAGCTATATATATTCTAATAGCTCTCAAATTGGTCACTACCATATTCTCCAGTTTATTTAAACAATGAAGAAAATTATTAAACTTCGGCAAGTTGATACCCCACTTATTCAACGTTTCAAAAATCTTAATAATCTTTATACAATGAACAACAATATGACTTCTACCTTCCTGTTCTGGACATCCTCTCGGACACAAGCAAGAATATGAAAGTCTTCTATATTATAACCAAACTTGAGTTGGAATAGCATTATTAGTCAATCGCCACCAGAAAATATATTCTTTAGGAGTTAAATTTAACTTACTAATCCATTTTATTGGTATACCTTCAGAATTCTTATCACAAGAAGTCTTGAAAGACATAGCAGTTATTGATTTTCCTAATTTGCATTCCAGCAGTTCCATCATATCTACACCAATATCATTACAAATTGGAATATCATTTATGATGCTAACTAATCCCTTTGAAAATAACTTATGAAGTAGATTTTTATTCCATTTACTATCACCATCCAGAAGGAAGAAAACTTTTTTATTTTCCAATTCACTTATATTACACAAACCAGGCTATTTATTCAAATTTCTACCAAGAATTCAATTATCACTCAAAATATCAATACTAACCCCATTCAAAACTTTCCACCTGGTAATTGGCTTTTAAAAAGCGAGCTTCATCCTTAATAATATGCCAAGTTGGAGAGGAATGTCTTCTAGCTTCATTATTCAAGATATCAACTCAATATTTTGCACCCACAATTTTATTAAGAAGACTATTTGGATTATTAATGAAATTCCATGAAATTCGAGCTCTTAAAGGTCCTTGTCTATTCAAAGCACCTTGAATCCCAATACCTCCATAGTTAACATCTGTACACATCAAATCCCATGAAATATAATGCAATCCTCTTCTTCCTTGATCTTTTTGCCACAAAAAGTTCCTACATAACTTATCCAACTCATTAAGAATACTCTTTGGAACCAAAGAGTGAGTCATACAATAAGAAGGAAATAAAGAATAAACTGTTTTAATCAACACAATCTTCCCTAGCAAAGACAATAATCGAGAACCCCTATGATTAAGAATGTCCATAGCCTTGTTAAGAATGAAGTTGTAATCAACAATTTTAAGTCTTCTAAGTGCCACCTTGATAACAAGGTAATTGAATTCCTCCACCGCTCTGTACCCCAATATTCTGATTAGTTTTTTTCTTCTTCCACATGATATAGATTGACCAAAAAGGACCATAGATTTTTCATTATTAATTCTCTGACCAGTCCATCTGTAGTAGTCTTCTAGAATTATTATAATCCTCATTGCATTGTGCTGGTTAGCTTCAGCCGCCACCATCACGTCATCTACAAACAACATGCGAGTAATCTTCAGGGTATTAGGGGTAATATTCATACCAAGCTTACTGCCTCTTTTATCAAAGGCTTTTGAAATTAACTCTAAACAGAGAATAAAAATACTTGGAGATAATGGGCATCCTTGTCTAAATCCGCATTCAACATCTATCCATTTATTTCTATTCCCATTAATAAAAATGGAAAACTTTGGATTGCTAACACATTCAATGATAAGACTTATGAACTTCCTTGGAAATTCCATTTCTATAAGAATTTTTGTATAATGTTTTCCAACTCATACTATCATATGCTTGCTCCATATCCAATTTGAGCAACATAAATCCCGGTTTGGCCTTACAGAATCTCATTTTATTGACTAACTAAGAGCCAATAAGCAATTATCTGAAATTGTTCTTCCTGGAACAAAAGCACCTTGGTTATCAGAAATAATTTTAGGTAAGCATACCTTCAATCTATTCAACATCATACCTGCCACCATCTTGTATATAGTTTGACATAAGCTTATGAGTCTAAACTTCTTCACTTCCATTGCATTAGGAACTTTAGGTATCGAAATCACCATTGTTTCCTTCCAAACATGAGGCATTTTACCATTCAAAAAGAAATTATGCACCGCATTCCATAAATCAATGTTGATAATATTCCAAAAAAAATTGAAGAAATATAAATTGGCCCCATCATTACCTGGCGATTTGTTGTTGTTCATCTTAATAACTGTGGCATACAACTCTTGCTTTGTAAAAATTGCATTTATAACATCTTTCTGAACATCATCCAACTTCATTTTAGAACTAAAATCTAGCCAATTGGAATAAGAGCAATGCCTAGACTTCCATTTGCTTACAAAAAACTTTCAATAGCTGAATGTATAGCATCCGAGTTTGTGATGCATCCACCATTAGCATCGGTTATTTGATTAATCCTATTGACATTTCTCCTCACTGAAGCATATGCATGAAAGAAATGGGAGTTATGATCTCCCTCCTCCACTCAATGTGCCTTTGAACGTTGCTTCTGCCATGTAGATAATCTTGCATGAGTAATATTCAAATCATGGATTTTCCTTCTGAGTTCCAAAAGTTTGCTTGAGTTTAGACCAGAAAGACTCTCCTCTTCTTGCAAAGACAAAATCTCTTTTTGCAATGCTTCTTTCAAAACATTAAGTTCTTTCAGTTTATTCTTGCTCTAATAAAATACGTTTTTAAGAGACCTCCTAACCTTCCTTTAAAGAATATCTGAAGCTTCTCCATAATCTTTTTTGCTCCATGCATTTTTGACGACCCCCAAAGAAGCTTCATATGAACACCAAACATTCTCAAATTTAAAAGATCTTTGAGTGAAAGCAATAGACTTATTAAGATTAAGAAGAAGAGGATAATGGTTAGAAGCAACTATAGGCAAGTGATTAATAACTGCAACAGGAATCTGATTTAAAGACTTAGAATTAAGACAAATTCTGTCTAATCCTTCCCAAATATGAGAAAGACCATCTTTATTGTTACACCACGTATATTTTGGTCCAATAAAACCAATATCATGGTAACCATTCCTAGATAAGAAATCTCTCATTTCTTGATGCCCAAGAGAAAACGAAAACCTTTTTCCACCTTTTTTATCTTCCTTGGAAAGAATGCAATTGAAATCACCCCCTATAATATAAGGCTTGTCATTAGAAGTATACATTTCAATCATCTCCCATAATTTTCTTCTCTCATACTTATCCTTATTACCATAAACAATGGCTACAATCCCACAAAATCCATTAGGTGCTTTCAAGCAACCAATTATACATTGATTGGATGAATTAAGGATAGAAAAAGAGGATATTTTGCTTCCCCACATTGCAATAATTCCACCAGAAGTCCCTTTGGCATCAACATAATAGTAATCCCAATCACTACCAATAATTCTTTTTACCTCATTGCTATATATAGATTTTAATTTAGTTTCCATAAGACCAATAAAGAAAACCCCATTATTAACCACAACACTCCTCAAGTAATGGGAAGCCTCTTTTTTCTTGGCTCCCCTACAATTCCAAAAAATTAATGAAGACATTAGGAGACCAATGGGGAGGAGCCCCCAGCACTATCAATCCTTCAGTCGCCTCCTTTTCCTCTAAGGCTATCTTTAATAGGGCCAAACCTATTAACTTCCTTCTTGAATTTAATTTTTTGGTTAGTGGTCGAACTCTTCAGAGCATTATTATTCTCTTTGCTATGAGAATTATCAAAATTAACTTCCATCCTTGAATTCAAACATGATGGAGCTTTATCTTCTACAACCTGCTTTGATTGAATATCAGACAAAACCTTTGACTTAACATCTCCTGCACACATATTCTCTACTGAATTGCCACCTGCATTTAAAATGTTAGCAAAAATTATCCCTACCTCTTTTATATTTTCAGAAGCTATACTGGCATCATCTAACATAACAAAATTATTAGATACACCAGTATTTACTTCATTCACAGCAATCTCACAAACTACTTTAGCACTAATATCAGTATTGTTAACTTATGGTACTTCAAACCTCAATACCTTAGTTACCTTTGTAACACCACCTTTAGGAATTGCATCATTATTTTTAAGATTTGTTAATTTATCATCACTGGTCATCGAAATAATAACAGAAGCTTCATTAACATAACTAGGCCTCATATTGGTCATACTAACATATCTTCCCACATTTGATTCTCCCATATTCCTCTGTCTAAAACCTTTAAAGGATTTTTTCCTTCAATAACTAACATGTATCTAGGGTCCATACTCTTCAGATTCCTTCACAGCAGTATTATCAGCAACAATGTTTATTATTCCAGCTCCATTAACTGAATTTTCTCCACTGCCTTGATTATTGATAATTTCATTCACCATCTTTCCACCAGGTATAGAGGGGTCATTTATATTGGAAATTTCAATGTTATTGCACTTTTGAAGCTCATGCCCAACTTTCCCACATTTTTTAACAGAATGAGGCAATCATTTCGTATTGTATTTTTTGAAAGACTCTCCCAGAAACTCCATCCACCCAAACACCTTGAGGAAGTTTCTCATCAAGCTTTATACGAACACAAACCCTTGAAAATTCTCTTCTCCCCCAATTAAACATGTTGCCATCCAGATACATAGGAGTACCCACCCTCGAAGCTATTCTTCTAATGTTAGTTTCATCCCAGCAAAATAATGGCAGAAAGGGAAGTATAATCTAAACAAGTGAAAACAAATTCTTCATAGTTAACGGAGATAATTCAGGACTCTAATTTTTCATACCAACAATACCTCCCCCCACATACCATGGTCCTCCACTAAGAACAACATTTTTAACTTCAAAAGAGTGAAAAGAACACATAAACCAATCATTACATAAATATGTTAGGTAGAATGACCCCAAATGCTTCCACTATTTTCTTAGTTCGACTCTAATAATAGAGAAGGGAATAGATTCACCAAATACTTTAATAACCATAGAATTGCAAAGTCTATGGATGTTAGAATTCTCATTATCATGATGCAATTGGAGCATAGAACAGATTCACAAAATACTTTAATAACCATAGAACATATTCACCAAATACTTTAATAACCATAGAATTGTGAAGTGTTTGAGGTAGTTGATTGACAAAATTTTTTAAAACCTAAATCATTAAAATACTTAAAAAAAATGAAGGACTTTATGCATTAGATTTGATGCTTTAGGGGGAATCAAATGCTTTATAAATATGAGCCTAAAAGCTGCTAATCAATAACTCTTGGCAGTTAGGAGTTATTGAGTGCTATATTCTTTAAAACATTAAATAAACAATTAAAACAATTAAAATATATTCTTTAAATAAATTATAAAATTTAGAAACTTCAATACTTAAATTAAATAAAACCCCTTTGACCTTATACTAGATAAAATTAGATGATAAATAACTTTAAACAAAATAAACTCACGACCTTTCCAAACCACACAACATTTTATATACATTTTAGATGGTTTGATAGGGTAGTTGACTTTAGATTTGGCTAGGCCAGTGATTTATTTTGGATTGTCAAGAGTACATTTCCTAGAAGGTATCATATTTAATGTGTTTACTTTCTACACTCTGGATGTGATATTTACTATTTTTGTTGGTGCACCTTAAGCTCTGTAGATCATATTAGGCACTTAGGCCATGTTTACTTTAAACACATGCATTTCACTTCTACATTCTTTATATATAATGCTTTTTTATTTTCCTACAGAAAGTAGAATGTATCTAGGTGCAAATGTAAATGTAAACTTGTAAATATAGAGTTTTAGATTTCTTGTATAAATAGATTGAGTTATAAATTATAAAGAGTTATAAAATAATTAAATATGCTTGGTTAGACCCATTTAAAAGTTTTAAAAGGGAATGATTCTTCTTTCTTTGAAGATCATTGTCTTCTGAAATCTTGTAGAAGATCAAGGAGCCAAAAGATTTAAAGACTAAAGTAATCAATCATATTTAAATATACATTATCTTGGAGTAGAAATTCAGGCTTATTGTGGTGAACCATGGACATGCTTTCTTTATAGAAGACCCTGAGTTATACTTTCCTTTCATTATAAAGGAATAAAATTTTATTTATACATTACTTTCATATATCCTTATATTACATTATTTAGATGCATTTGCATATTAAAGAGTCTTGATTAAAGTTTTTGAATTAGATTTCCTTGATTCCTAGGGTATAAAGCCAACTTCTTTTGCATTCATAAGGTGTTGGTCTACACTTAGGATGTTAGCTAGTAGTTTAATTTAGGATAACATAAGTCCATATTGTACACCCTTTCTTTCTACTATCATCAAGAAGGTTATCCAATAATCTAAATCTATAGTAAAGCAAATATGTAAATCAAAAATCTAAATCTTTTCTTTGGTTCTTATAAACCCAAAATTTTCCTTAAATCTTCGTAAATTTAAAAAGTCCAGTCTTCGCTTTAATGAAGAGTTGTCTCAAGACTTATCTTGAGATGTAATTAAGTATATGAGCTTACCTCCAAAGGGAGTCTAGAACCCAGTAAAAAGAAAACTATATCTTAGTCCTCTAAGGTATGGGTAGAATCCTATGGATTCAAAATTTATTTTATACATTGGTTAGTTTCATATTCAAAATTATAGGTGAATGTCACTTTCATCTTTCAAGATGAAATTTAGCATTCATTATATTGATTTCGAATATGAAAATAAAACCTATTTCAATTTTTGAATTGACAGTTTTGCATCACTTTATCTTTCAAGGTAATAGATATTATGTGCATATTTGAATAAAAAAATAACTAAAACTAAAACTCATGTGGACTCATAAATTTTCTCCACATTCATCAACAAATTCATATGCGCCTAGAGGTTACTCAAGAGCTCATTGGATATTTCAAAGGTGTACAAGTAGGTTAGTGAGTCATATTAAAGTTTTATTATACAAATTTAAAAGGAAATGCTACAGGTTAAAGATCCTAAGCCCATAATTGTGTGGCATACTCTGATGAAAGTCATACAAGAAGGCCCATTCTATTATTCCCTAAGAATCCAACACTAGTGTATGTTAGTAACATTGCTTAAACTCTCATATAGCACATCTATGTAAGAGAATATAATAATTTGGTTGAGGCATCCTCGACCTCTCACCCTAGAGAACTTGTTGTACTGTATGATCTACTTCAAAATTATAGGAATGGTATGAGTCACCCAAGAAATCAGAGAAAAATAGTAGGCCAAATATTTTATGTGATTAGACCCATCCTAGTGTGCAAAGAACACCCCAATAGGTAAGGTTGCTTAGGATTATGAGGTTGCCTACTCCAAGGATGGAGAAGGTATTGCAAACCACTCACTCATGTCATAAAGACTGTACACACCATTCGCCAATATGCCATCATCACTCCTTATTGCATATCCATAGCCAAGCTTATGGATACCATCTTTAATAATGAGTACTTTAAGTGCCCAGTGTGCATGATGGTGGGTGCCTACTTGAGGAATACCATTAGGTATTGTGCCTTCTAAACATTATGGGCAATACACAGAGGAGTGTAGGAACCTTTGTAGTTTGGTGGAATCAAGCTAGCAAACTAAGTGAGTTTACCCTCATTGACCCTAGTAGGTCTCTTAGGAATGAACAAATGGAAGATTAAGGGAATGAGCTTAATTCTACATATCCCATTCACATCATTTAGTTTTACCCACCATCCTCGGAGGAGAAAGAGATGAGTCATTTATGAAAGTTCATTAGGGGTGTTAAACCCTAAATAACTAGTCCCGAGGCTAATCCCCAAACATAAAAAAAATCTATATCTAATATATAGTTAAGGGGCATTTTACGTCTCATTGAAATATTTTCTACCCTTTGACATCTATCAAATCTTTTTACATATTCATTCACATCCTTAAATAGGGAAGGCCAATAAAATCCAAATTGAAGAATCTTAGAAGTAGTTTTAAACCCTGTAAAAAGCCCTTCAAACTCAGAATCATGGTACATACAAATAATGGGTTCAATCTCATCTTCTGGTATATACTACTTAATGATTTGATCTTTGCACTTTTTAAATAAGTAGGGCTCATCCCAAAAATAAAATTTGGCATCGTGCATAAATTTGAACCATTGTGTGTATGGCATATCAGCTTGGATCACTACACTAAAATTGATGTTCATAGTGTCAGCATTCTAAGGCATACACAATGAATGTAATTTAAATATTTTCTCATTAGGTAAGACTTCATTAATTTCACAATTATTAAGCTCCATATCTTCCCTTTCTAACCTAGACAAATGATCAGCCACTTGATTTTCTAATCCTTTTTTTATCTAATATCTCTACATAAAACTCCTAAAGCAATAAAATCAATCGAATAAAATTGGGTTTAGCTTCTTTTTTAGTTAACAAGTATTTGATGGCAGAGTAATAAGAAAAAAAAAGTTAACTTTGGGGCCAATTAAAAATGATCTAAATTTGTTGAATGCAAAGACTATTACTAGGAAATTTTTCTTAGTACTTGTATAATTAATTTGTGCATCATTCAAAATTCTACTAGTGAAATATATAGCATAAAATTTCTTGTCTAATCTTTGTCCTAATACTACTCCAATGGAAAAATCAATAACATCACATATCAATTCAAAATTTAAAGATTATTAGGTGAAATGAAGATAAATGCAATAGCTAAGCAATTCTTAAGTTTTTCTAAAGCAACTAAATAGTCAAAAATAAATTCAAAAGGTATATCATTCTTGAGCAAATGTCTTAGATGATTATATATTTTAGAAAAATGTTTAATATGTACATTTTGACATAACCTAAAAAAAGTTCAGACTCCCTTAACATAAGTAGGAGGTGGAAAATTCTCAATCACTTGGATCTTCAACTTATTGACCTCCATACTCCTCTTAGAGATTTTATAACTGAGAATAATGCCTTTCTTAACCATAAATAAGAATTTTTCCCAATTTAGATCAAGATTAGTTTCCTCACATCCCTTCAAGTTAAAATCTAAATGGTCTAGACAAACATTAAAGGTTTTTTAGACTAAATGATAATATATAAAATTTTTAATGCTCTATTTTATTAAATATGAAATATAGACATCATACATCATTGCAATATTACAGAGGCATTACAAAAACTAAAGAGCATTCTTCTAAATGCAATAGTTCTATAAGGATTGATAAATGTAGTCTTATCTTGGTCTTCTAGGGTAATCAAAATTTAAAGGTATCTAGAGTAGTCATATAACAAAAAATAAATTGGATGCCCCACTAATTTATCCAGCATCTAATCAATAAAGGGAAAAAAAGAGATCCTTCTTTATGGCTTTATTGAGCTTCCTATAATCTATGTAAATCCTCCACCTATCATAGCCCTCATTAGAATAAGTTCATTCTTTTCATTAGTGAGGATAAATAACCCTCCTTTCTTTGGAACATAGTGAATTGGGCTAACCCAATCATTATAAGAAATAGGATAAATGATACTCATATCCAACCATTTTAGGATTCATTCTTAACTACTCCTTCATACTAGGATTTTACCTTCTTTGCGGATAAGCTTTAGATTGACTAGCTTTTTCTAGTAGAACCTTACACATACATACAAACAGACTAATCCCTCACATGTCAACAATAGACCATCCAAAAGATTTCTAATATGTACTTATAACTCTAATCAACTTTCTTTCTTGATCATCTTCAGGTTTAACAAAAATAATGATAGGTAAAGTTGACTTCTCTCCTAAGAAGACATACTTTAAATAGCCAGGCAATGCTTTTAATTCAAGAATATGTGCCTCTATAATAGATGGTTTTAAATTTATTCCTAGAGATAATGTATCCAATACTTCTTATCTCTCTTGAAACACTCTAGGGGCTTCACTAATCATTCATACATAATCTCCATCTACTTCTCCTAACTCATCCTCATACAATGAAAACTTCAAATGACTATCACTCAAAGACCTATTCATAACATCCTCCACATAAGCATAAACTAAATCTACTCTATAGCAATCCTCATTATGATCCTTAGGAAATTTCATAGATTTTAGGACATTGAAGGTGACTTCTTGGTCATGAACTCTTATAGTTAATTCCTCTAATGAACATCAATTATAGCCCTACTTGTGGCTAAGAAAGCTCTACCTAAGATGATAAGTATTTCCTATCTACCTATAGCTAGTCCAATAAAGTCTAAAGGAAAAATAAACTTGTCTACCTTTACTAATACATCTTATATTACCCCTTTTGATAGAAAAATGAGCAATCAGATAACTAAAGGGTAATAATAGTAGGTTGGACTTTTACTAGGTCTAGTCTTTTAAAGATGGACAAGGGCATGAGATTGATCTAGGTCCTAAGTCATAGAGTGCTCTCACACAAAACTTATCTTCTTTAGCCATAGGGATGGTAAAACTAACTGGATACTTAAACTTTTGAGGAATCATCTTTTGGATAAACTATATTCCTTAATAAGGGCTACTATTTTAAAGTCTCCTAATTTTCTCTTTTGCTCAAGATATCTTTTATGAATTTAGCATAAGCAGGCATTTGCTCTAGGGCTTCTGCGAAGAGTATGATAATTATTAACTTTTTAAACACTCCCATAAATCTATAAATTTCCTTTCTAAATTTTTCTTTAATGAGCTACATGGAAAAGGTGATAGTGGTTTCTCAGTAACCTTTCTAACAGGTTTTTCTACTTACTTAATGGGCTGAGACTGTTCTTCAACTTAGTGGGCTCTATGGGTGCTTCCTCAAAAATCTCTTATACAGGCTTCTCCTCTTTCCTAACCACTTCCTATAACTCTCTTCCACTCCTTAATTATGTAGCTTTGCAATGTTCCTTACCTTTTTCCTTATGATTTACCTATGTATTGCTAGGCAAGGTTCCATGTAGTCTATTATTCAAAGAGCTAGCTATTTACCCTAATTGATTTTTAATATTTCTTATTACAACAAAATTACTTTGTAACTGGATAGCCATTTATAAAACTTGATATGCTAAAGAAGACTGTTTAGCCTTATTTTGATTATTTGAATTAAATCTAAAAGGATAATTAGGCCTTGGATTTCCATAGTTTTGAGGAAGTGGGTTCTAATTTCTTACTTGGTTGGGTTGTCTAGAATTCTATTTACTAGCCCCATTCTGATTGTTACTCCAATTAAAGTTATGGTGACTTTTCCATCCTGTGTTATAAGTATTAGAGAAAGGGTTAATTTGTCTAATATTGATGGATTTTAATGATTCAACTCTTGACGTATTTGGGTCACTAGATGATCTAGAAATATTTTCATCTACTAGCAAAGCTGTGCTTTAGGATGTACAAATGCCAATATTATCCAACTTTCTTGATATAGAAACTACGTGTGTAGTTAAAATTGATAAAGCATCTGATTTACACACAATAACTACTTTTCTAGGATTTTATATGTCATATGTCCATTGGTATTTATAGGTGGACATGTCTTCAATCAAAGCATATGCTTCATCGAAGGATTGGACATCAAAGAACCTTTAATAGTAGCATCTATAATAATCAAGGTGTGCAATTAAAAACTAATATATTTTGATTTAAGAAGAAAATTTTATATTTAAAGTACTATGAAACGATGATACTAATGTATATAATAGTTAGATTTTTCCTAATGTTGCTGTGAATTAGATCAAAATTGCCCTTCATCTCTATCAAGTTAGTTGGCGTATTAGAATAGATTTCTCTCAATAATAGTTTTAAGATCTCCTTAAGATCCCATAACTCTAACCACCATATGTCTGTGCATGGAAAAGTTAAGTTTTAAATCCCTTAATTATTCTTCTACTCCTCTGTTAAAGCTGTAGATCACACTATGATTTAAATTTATGTAAGGCCTCGACATAAACTAAATTAAGCCTCAAGAATTTTAAAATAATATTGAATAATTTATATAATTATAAATCTAATCTAATGCGAAATATACTTTTTAAATTATCATAAGAGTAGAGAAATGTTTTTATCCAGACATGGAATTTAAAATTAACCAAAAAGGCTTCATTACACTATAAAAAATAAAAGTATAAGAGATAAGTAAGGATATAAATCACCAAGAAATCCTTCATAATTGAATCATAGACTCGTTACACTCTTTTATCCTCTCTCCAGACTCTTACTAGACCAACACAGCAAGAATATTTAGATAGCCCCCTTGAATAGAAGCCTCACACAATCACACACACACTCTTCCCTTAGCCTCCCCCAATAATAAATCTCCAAAATAAGCAACCCCTTATATGATAAATAATCTTACTATTTATAGCCATCACAAATACATGAACTAGCACTATGACATTGAATAAGTAATGATATAACAGTACTTAATCAACTTGTCAGTTTACCATTCATCAAATCAGTTCATCAGTTCAACAATATTTAATTATCTTCTACCATGATGATA